>CM037853.1:92459724-92864817 GCA_021234595.1 Delia radicum
AAAAAATGCTTTGCTAAATAAATCACATTTCATATCTAATATTCTTAATTTAATTAAAAATTGTCATATCAAATAGATAATCGATTTGAATTTTAAATTTTCTAATTTCAAATATAAAATCAATAATTTTTCGAAAATTTACCAATTTTAAATTTAAAGATTGGAATTTACCTAATTTTAGATGAAACTTTCTTCTTTATAAATTTCAAATTTTTCTACCCATGTGAAAATGTTCATATATTATCATATATGAAGTGTCACATATGTTCGTGAGGGTATATGACCGTATATGTGTCATATATGGTCATATATTTTAGGTCATAAATGTTCATATTATGACATTTAGAATATTTTTCATATATTAATATGATTTTTGTAGTTTGTCTCTGAGGTCCTCCGATTAAATTAAAAACTATTAAATTATTTCTTTCCATTTCTTTGCTAAATATAAATCGTTTAATGGTTTTTTATTTAATCGGACTTTAGAGCCAAGTAACAAAAATTTATAACCATTCAATACAAAAAGTTATAACTGCTAATAAGCCCTATATTAGACTGTTTTGGTTTTAACATTCCGAAACTTGGTGTGGCAATTTAATTTTCAATTAATATAAAAGAAAAACAATTAAATTCTTGTTAGAAATGAAAAAATAATTTATTCCAACTTTTTTTTATTTTTGTTCTAAGAGAAATGTCAAACATTTTTATTTTGTATTGAAAAAACACAAACAGAAAATATTAAAGAAATGATAAGTTTCTTTATTGAGATTCCCCTGTACAACGTAAAAACTTCGTGGTTAAGAAAACCGCTTAAAAAAAAATATATGATACATTTATAAATGTGAAATTGCTTTAAAAGCAATAAAATCAATTTAAAAGCAATAAATGTGTGCTCCAAAAATAATCATATCAATATTTTATTATTATGCAAGCTAAAATTTATGTCTGTAAAATAGCAGAACATTACAACACTTTTTTAAACATAAATAAAACATAACTTGAAAAAAACATAAATGTTGTTATTAGCTAATCTATACTGAGTTTTAATGTTCATAGGACCTTTTAAAAATAAAATCGGTTTCACATTCTGCTACTTAAAAATCTAAGTTTCAATAACTTTAAGAAGCAATAATTGTTTATTTCTATCTCAATGATACATGAACATATATAACCACAGTAACATCATTTTTCGTTTTCAATGACATATAATTTAATATATAATCACATATGAATTCAAGTAGTAAACTTTTTATCATATATGAAACAATATTTAGCATATATTTCAACACAAGACATCATACATTCCCATATATGACCTCTTTGTTTGCATATATGGACCCATATATGCTTACATACATGGCATACAACTTCATACATGCTGATATATAAAACAAAATATATGCATTTTCATATATTACCATATATTATCATTTTCACCTGGGTATAAAAAATTACAAATGCACTATCAAAATAGAAATTAAATTTTCTTCTCTACAGCGCATTTCACAATTAAAATTAAATAAAATTGCATATTAATTATAGTATTAATTGCAATTGTCTGAAGAAGACATTAAATTTAAACTCAAACAAATCAAACTTTGGTCTCTGGCAATTCTTCCCTAACTACGTAAGCGCCATCTGTCGAATATACAAAGAATATATCATAGATGTGGCATCACTTACAACATATGGGAAAACAGTGGACATTAGAGTGAGGTAAGTTTCTAAAAATAGAACTGTTGTGTTGTTGGAGTTGTACTTCTGAAATTATGTATGCAAGAACAAAAACACCGTGTATTGAATAAAACTAGTTTTAATCACAACAAAACTCGACCTGACGATAGATCAGTGGGCTAAAGCGCTCTGTCTAACGTGTAGAGCGAGTGCATGTGGCATTAGAAATCAGTTTATCTATACCACGGTCAGCGATTGCACAGAAAATTTCATATAGACGCAATCTAACAAATAAAAACATTACAAATATTACATTATTTAAAAAAACAGGGTCACTGACGAAGGTTCAATACCAGAAACTGCGTAGTCTGATTCAGAAAATTGAAAATTTGCTATGTAGTTATGATTATTAGAAAATACTCTCATTCTCATTCTCTACCACGTCTTTCACAATCGAATTTTTTTTTAATTTAATCTATATGTTTATATTTTTTAGATAATTTTATTATTTTAAATAATAAAAAGAAAATTTTATGAACGAAATTATAATTAGTACATTGTTTTTTATAAAAATTATATATTACTTTATTAGTTGTTTGGTTTTTGTCAATGTTTTGAAAATATTATTTTGGTACTGGCGAATCACTCATTGCCAGTGATTTGCCAACTTTTAAAAAAAGAAACGGCCAAGCCCTGCCCGGTGTAATAATTTTGGGGTTGACAAAGCACTTAAATCTTCACAAATTTAAAGCTCTGCCAACGCTCATACCACCGTTGAAAGCACTGGGAAAATGCTTTGCCATTTGTATTTTTCTGGCTGGGTAAGTATAAAAAAATGGCACGTGGAAAATGTTGTTACTTCAAATTATAAAATTATCAGAGTTTGTCAGAAAAGTATGAAATTTCTTTTTTTTTTTGGGATATGATTACTTTTTTAAATGTTTTTTGTATCAATAACAAAATGGCGTTATAATTTTTTTTTTTTTTTGTATTCCAACTCCTTCCACATGCGGGCGGCGGCAAGAAACTCTGATTTAGGTTCCGATTTCCCGCAGGGAAAAAAGAGCTGTATTTATATGTAATTTGAATACACCTTCCGATTCTACACCAAAAATTATTTTAAATATTTTATTCCCGTTTATGAAATATAGTGCTCGAAAAAAATTAAATATTTTCAAAAAACTAATAAAGTATATTTTTATGCAACACAAGCAGAAGGTATTTTTAGCTGAGAAAAATGGTGCAAACATTTTCGCTTAATAGTACCCCAGTAAAAAGTTTGCACTAGTATGTAATATTTTATTGTAGCGTTGTATTGTAGCTCAAATTACTTTTTCATTGTGTGTGTTAAAAAAATATTTTTATTATTTTTTCCAAAACTGATACCTTAATAGATTTTTAGCGGTTAGCGATATATCGAAAATTTTTGCACCATTATTCTTGTAGGAAATATATTTTTATTGTGTGCGATAAAAAAATATTTTAAAAGTTTTTGAAAAAACGAGTTTACCGTCAGGTCTATTGCCCAAACAGTCGACTTTAAAAACTGGGAAAAATGTTGGGGTAAAATTTCATATAAATACATCTCTTTTTGCTCTGTAGTAAAAGGGATTTTTTTATATGGCAGCAGTGCGCATGTGCAAGGAGTTGAAATTTAAAAAAATAACAACATTTTTTTATTGATGCAAAAACCTTAAAAAAAGTGATGATATTCGAAAATGTAACTTTTGTGACGAACTCATGCACTTTACACAAAAACAGATTTAGAAAATATTCAAAAATTTTGATTATATATAATTATTTCTTTATACCATCCACAATAAACCCTTACAAATGAAGCAACATAATAATATTTACAGGTGAAAACAAAATTTTGAGGTGAAAAACTTTTTTAGATGTATAAAATAAATTGTGTGGTAAAAAACATTTTTGAGGTGAACAAATAATTTTGTGGTGAAAACAAATGTTTTGCGCTGATAAAACATTTTAGGAGAGCTTAAAATATTATTCACCTCTTAGCGTCTGGTGGAAAATTATGACGTTATATTTTATAACACAGACACTACTATAAAATTGTACTAATATACACCAATTTACTTTACATTTTCTCACTCATAAATTTTTAACCACAACACCGATTTTGCTCATTTTCAATAACAAACTTTTCGAGAAAATGTGCATCAATGTAGATAAAAATGAGTTTTACGTATAGCGTTTTAGCGCCGAAATCGAATTTCAACAGACACACCGGCGGAAAGGCAGACGGACATCAGTAAATCATCTTAAAATTTAATAAGGACCTATATTTCGATGCGTTATTAGACCTATATTTCGATGCGTTACAAACGGGATGATAAACTGATATATACCCTCATCACAGTATGTGGATGGTATAAACAAAAATTATATTTCATTTTCCAATAAAAGTATTGATGCAAGTAAATGCAGCTCTTTAAAAAAAAAAAAAAAATAAAGATATATGTAATATTTTTTTAATGTTTCAAAATGTGGGTATTTTCATAGGCATTATTTAGTGAATTATCTCCGTATATCGGCAGCTAAAATACAAAATGTCGATTTTTGCTTTCCCCTCGACTACCTGAATCAAAAAAGGTTATACTAAATCAAAAAAATCTTTATTTAAAATGTTTTGATATTTCCGGGCTTCCCCATTTTAGCTACTGAAGGAAAATGAGAGCTAAGTAGCGTAAGAAGCGTATGCGTAGGTTGAAGCGTAAGCGCAGAAAGATGAGTGCACGTTCCAAATAAACTAATGATTGCTCTATATTAGACAAGTACAATGTTACCCCCTTGTATTACTTTAAACATTTATTTACTCTATTATTGTCTAAATAATGGGCGTTGTGGTGTAATGGTTAGCGCGTTGGACTGTTACACAGATGGTCCCGGGTTCGATTCCCGGTGACGACAACATCAATTTAGAAAAATAATATGTATGAGTTTTCTATCACTTATATGTTTCTCTGCGCACACCTTCGGTGTTCCCATAGCACTTAACCCCACCTAAGTAAAATAATGAATCAGGGCTATGAAACAAAAAGCTTCAATAAATTCGCCAACTCTACATCAGGTGGCGACCAACAACTGTTCTAAGACTTATCATCTCGCGCAATTACAGTGTTGCCATGTTTGAAGCCATTCATCTTTGCTTCTCTTTAAAAAAAAAAAAAAAAAAAAAAAAAAAAATAATAAACAAATTTACAATATTTTTTTTTAACAAATTACAAACAAAAAACAATTTTTATATTTTCATTTTACGTTCATAAAAGGTACACTGGTGCTAATTCTCACATACCACAATTTTTCATATCAATTTCTCGGCAAAGCTCAGACGAATGAATATATATTTTCACGTGGTAAATTTTGTTAGAGTATAGACATAGTTAATGTAAAAGGGAGAAGATTTAAAGGATGCGAATTCGCCCCTGTGTGCCGATTGATGGTTAATCTTAAAATTTCTTATCGATCCACCAAAAATTACTTATCTTTTTGGATCTAATTAGATACAATTAGATCTAAATTAATCTCAGGCGATATTTTGGAATCTATGAGGATCTTAGTTAGATATTTTAAGATAAAACTTGATCTAATTAAACCCAGTTATATATGCGATGCATCTTAACGGATATTTCTGGGAACCCCAATTTGGCGATGAACTTATATATAATATATATCAATCTATATCAAATGAGATATGATTTTGTATTTGAAATATAATTTTTTTTTTAATCGTGGTTTCCAGTTTCTGATTGAATCGTAGTTCGAATACCAATAACTTTGAACTACGCTACTGCACAACTTGTTTATACAAAAAAAAAAAAATAAAATCTGAAGAATACAATTATTATTAATTGCATTAGAATCATAGAAATTTAATTTATATTTATAAATAATTGCAATTATAACTGACAGCCTTCATCTCAAGAAACGATATATACTTTTTAGTGTGGTATTTTTTTCAACTTTCCATTTTTATCAGTTATTGTTGCAATTATTGTGGATCTACGTTTAAAAGTTAGGTGGCACGAATTTGAGAAAAATCGGGTAGCATAGCATCGCCTATTTTTTAAAATTTTTCTTAAGCATTTTTCATAAAAATATATCCTGCGAAACATTAGTTTTAATTCATTTTGGCGAGCTAAGTACGAATATTTAAAAATGTTTGGAATCGGCTCAATAGTTTTAGAGATATTGCGACTTTATTTTTTTTTACTAAAAATTAAGGTTTTTTCCTCCATTTTACAAATTTTTTATTCCAAAATTTTTATATTTTTGCACTAGCAAAGACTACAAACCAACTTTTAATTTGAGTATAATTATGTTCATATTGGTTAAAGGATAACTTGTAAATTTACCAACAAATATCTCGGAATAACTGAAAAATTACATAGTAAAATTTTTATGTTTTTCAATTTTATACACACACAATATTTTTTCCGTAAATACTACTGAATATACACATTAAATTAACTAAAAATCAGTTAAAAGCAGGACCACTTACTTTCCGTTTAAAACAATTGTACAGCTTATTGTAAGAACTTGATAAGCCACATTTATTTTATTGCTGGTTTTATCTGTTTTCTATTCACCTATTGATGAGTATTTAATAAAAGCCTTGCTTGCACACTTAATAGAAGCATCTTGAGAATAAAAGTCCTGCAAAAGTCATACTTTATTCATTAAATCAAAACTTTGAAGGCAAAAACTAGTAAAAATTAATATGTGGATTATCAAGTTTTTACTATAAGCCATTCAATTGTATATGATTGTTTATTTTCAACGGTTAAAAAATTAATTGACAAAATCCAAAAAAACAATAGATTGTTTTCGTGTATTTCAATATTCAATAAAATATAACAACTTTATTTGAGATAGGCGTGGTAGAGAAGATTAAGCATACTTTTCTAAAAATCATAACTACATTGTAATTTTTTTTTTTATTGAATTAGACTGCGCAGTTTCTGGTAACACAACCTTCATCAGTAATCCTTTTTGACAATACTGTAATTATTTGTTATGGTTTTTATTGTTTGATTGCATCTATATGAAATGTTTATTTATTAAATGCAATCCTGACCGTGGCTTGAACCTGCTTTCTTTGCCACATACACTTCGCACTACACTTTAGACAGAGGCTCTAACCAATTGATCTAAAGTAGGTCGACTTTATGTTTTAAATAGAAAATTTGAACTGAATATTTTAACTATTACCGAAAGTCCGTTTTTCTTTTGTTTATTGAATAACAGACAGAAAGTCAAAAAATATATTGCTTTGGTAATTTAACTGTATATTCCAATGAAACAACTTCACCGATTACACTTTTAAATAACTGTTGATTTTTTTATGAAAAAATATTTACTTTAATTGCGAAATTTAAGCAAAATCACGTTATATAACCCTTGGCGAAATGCGCACAAAGCATATGGAAAAAAATTAAAATTAATTTTTTAAAATATATTTTGTGATACATCATCTCTAATTTCAGACATAATTATGATCAAATACAAACATGTTTTGTGTAGTATTTGAGTGCAAAAACAAAAAATTCTAAGATAATTTTTAAAAAATTTCTAGAATAGAGAAAAATACGTAATTTTTAGTGAACATCAAATCGCAATATTTCAAAAATCGTTAGCCCGATTTCAAAAATTTCCAAAAATAGAGAATTTTAGTGGCGGGTTGCCACTTCTCTAATTCACACCTAATAACTTTTAGACCTAGCACTAATAATAATCTGAACAATAAATTGAAAATTTTCAAAAAACAAAAAAAAAATTTCTGCATACAAAAAGATGCCGCCTTAATGTGCTTATATATTTTATTTTTCTATTGCAAACGAGAAAATAATCACAATAAATGCGATTTGTTTGCATATCCTTAAAGTTTAAATACAAAATAATTTTGTTTTTATCAGTCGTATGCTATAATAGTCGACAAATAATCCTTTCACAAAATTATATCTAATTTGTTGTGTTTATTCATATGTTTTAAAGTGCTTTTTATATAATATGTGGATAGTTTGAAAAGTCACTATTAAATGTTGCAATCTAAATTTATTTCAATGTACTTAGCATACAAATAAAATTTAGCGTAGCTCTAACAAAATTGAATATAAATGCAAGTAACTTAACAAATGTAAATACTTTAGTTACTTATAAATTTACCTACTGGTAAATTTTTAATTTTACTCATGTATGGTATGTTCGTAGAATTGATGTTATATTACTGCACATTCAAAGTGAAAATAAATACAATTAAAATTGTATATTACTCCTATCATGAAAATGTGTGTTAGGTAGGAGCGCGAAAACTTTTTTTGATTTTATGTTATGATCAATGTGTTATCTACCCGGCATAAAAGAGTGAAGTACTTGTAGATGGATAGATTTTTTAACAACATACAAACAACTTTTAAAACAACTACTTCAAAGCATGGTAGGCAAACACTAACCCTAATATAGCGATAACAATTCAATACCGTTTGAAGGAACTATTTTGAACCTTAGAATAACACGAACAAAATGACTTAAAATATCGCTAACCCTAAAATACCCTAACCTAAAAATACCCTAACGAAATAATTCTGAATATTATTCTGAATTACCAACAAAATGCTGACAACTGGGAAAAAAGTTCATGAAAATAATGTTAAAAAATGTTGGATGATGAAAAATACGTTTCTTTTGCTTGGACCACCGGAAGTATTAATTTTGAATTTTAAACAAATTTTGGGCGATTTTTAGACAAATTGAATTCTGTACCACTCAAAAAATTCGCAACTTTTTTGCTACACCCTGAAAAATTATTGATTGAAATTCGGTCGAAACCATTAAAATTTAGTTGATAGGACGTTATTTTATTTGGAACTACCAATAATTGATTAATAAAGCAAAAATACTGTACTGGAAACTAAAAAGAGGTAAAAGGAACTAAAAAACAATACATTTATCCAATTATTGGCATTTCAAGCCAACTTTTCAAATAAAGTTCGGTTAGTATTACGCTAGAAGCAACCATTTATTTTGAGATAATGCCAGAGAATTGGTACCAATCTATCAAATTTTTTAAAAAATTGCCAATGGTTACAGCAAGTACGGTATTCGCAATCCTATATGAAACTAAGTTAGAGGTTCAGTAGTACCAAACGAATATTGGATTGCATTGTTTATAGAAGCAACTCATGATTGGTATTGGTAAACGAATTTGAGACTATGTTTGTTTTCATAACAATATATATTTAAATTCAAAGTTAGCACTCAACATTTATAAGTGTTTGTGGTGTACTCCGAATTTCCGAGTTCAAATCTTGGAAAAGACAAATAAAAAAAAGTCTTTTTAATTAAAATAAAATATTCAAATAGCAAATAAGGCAATGAAATTTAAAAGTGAATGTGGTGCAATCTGTAGGGCAGAGAACTATTAATATGAAGGCCGCTGTTCAATACCAGAACAATTAAAAACGTTTTTTTAATTTTAATAAAATTTTGTTTAACGTAATAATATTTTTTGGAAATGTAATATTGAGACTGTTTTCTGGATGTATATAAAAAAAAATGTGTACTGACATTGACTCATTCCATATAAAACCATTAAAAACAAATGTCAGATTTTCGACCTCTATCCCCTTCAATGTTAACCAAACTTTGTATGGAAGTTGAGTGTCATATAAAGTAAGTATAATCGTACAAGTTTGGGAATGTTAGCGCTAACAATTGCGTTCAAATTAAACAAAAGTAGTCGTACTTAATCGTCCATATCCGTTTAACGTTTACAGCTACGTGATTCAGTGATACTTCATTTTAAAACCACTGTTGTCGTAAAATAAGCGCAAAAATAAGTTTTTGAATAGAAAATGCATTTTTTTCGAAATCCGCGGCTTAAAGCTCTGTTTTTCAAATTCTCAAAAAATATATGTTAATTATAATTTATTCCACTATGCTATTGCCAAATTAATATGTGGGGCTTTTACGGGATTCTAAGTTATGGATAAAAAATTAAAATAAAGATGCTAAATATAAAAAAATATATTTACTTAAAAAAATTATTTTTTTAAAATAATTCAAACTTTTGCAAAAATGGTTTAAGCTACAAAAGTCATTGATACCTCATTTTAAAGGGATTTAAATCGTGGTTTTACTGGTTTCTAAAAATAATTCACTTTTTGACGGTTAAATGCATTTTTAATTTTTTTTTTGGTTCGAAACGCTGTATTTCAAAAACTGGTTTTCTAAAATTTTTAAAAGAATTTATATGTTAAATGTAAATTATTCTATCACCAAATCCATACTCCTGCATGTTTCTGAGTTATCGGCTTTTTATTTAAATTTTTCTCATTTTTATTCATAACTCACGATACCATAAGAGCTCCACATAGGGATTTGGACACGGCATTAGAAAGTATTTTATATTTAACATATTTTTTGAAATACAGCTTTTTGAACCGCAGTTTTTGAAAACAATTAATTTTGCCGTAGATGTAATCGTTAGCGAGTTGGACTGTTACACAGATGGTTCCGGGTTCGATTCCCGGTGACGACAACATCAATTTAGAAAAATAATATGTATGAGTTTTCTATCACTTATATGTATCGCTGCGCCCACCTTTCTGTGTTCCCATAGCACTTAACCCCACCGAAGGAAAATAATGAATCAGGGCTATAAAACAAACTTAGCGTATTTTTAATTAATTTTTTAATCTTTTTTACATTTTTGTATTGAAAATTATCATTTTGGGTGGGTAATTTCCCATTTTACCCCCAAAAAAATTTATATATATTTCATGTATAATAAAACTAAAAAAATATTATTATTATTGCTACAGGTCAACGAATACTACGCGAATGTTGTGAATGATAAAAAGGCATTCAACAAAAACAATAAATGGAATAAACAGCAACAGCATAAGCTGTTGTTGTTGAAAAAAAGCAATGCAAAAGCAATGAATGTATGAACGGACAACAAAAACGAATGGTCTCATTCTGTTCTCTGATGTACATATGCTACCATGTTTGGTTGAAATAAGAAGAGTTGGAGGAAATCGAGTTGTTGATTTTACATGTTTTCAGTCCATTGTCAAATTTCAAGCATTTGACAAATTCATTTAAATAATTATAAATCATATAAGGGAATGTTCCTTATTGAGGCGAAAAAAGCACTTATTTTTTGTGCTGAAAGAAGCACTTATTTTATTCGTGTTGTTGCATGAGTATATCAAAACTGTCAACTTTCATCGAGATTGATTGACGCTATATTAAAAACTTTTTATTGGTTTATTGTGCCGTTGCATTAATCTAATTTTTTAACAATTGTATATGCTAAAATGGTTTTTTAATTCAATTTAGGTTACATGTTCCCTTACCTAGGATTTTTTTCCCGCACTTTTTCGTTTCCCGGGAGAGCGGAAATTTTTTTTACGGGATCCCGCTCCATAGAAATAATAAAAATAAGTTTAGTTTGTTTTAATAAGAAACTTTTTATTAAAAAGCATAAATTTACTTGCTTAAAAGGTAAAACAATATCAAATACTATTAAAATAAATTTTAATTTAAAATTAACATAGAAACTTAGATTATTTACTTTTAACTTTTATAAAGAAAAAGTATTATTCTCTAGATATGAGACCAAAACCATAAACATAACAATTCAATTAATTATGGAATATAAAAAATACAGGTACTCGAAATATGAGATCGAAAACAAAAATATAAAAATTCAATTCTTAAAATATGTAAAGTATTTTAGAAAAATTAAACTAAAATTTATTTTGACGGCTTTGGAAATAGTTCTTTAATACACTCAAACAATTTATTGACTCGTTTGAAAGTCTATTTCTGATTTTATTAACAAATTGTCCTGTTACGGAAAACACTCGTTTACTTTCCACAGAAGTTGGACGAACAGTTAGAAGTGCATTAAACACATTTTTCAATATTCCTTCAAAAAATTTGAGTTTTTTTTTTATGGAACATGTTGCAGGTTTTTTGGAATTAGGTTGAGATCGTAAATTAACGTTATTAAAAGCTGCATTTAAAACTTGTTCAAATGTTTTATTTTCAACAGCAACACATTCTTCAACATCGTCATAATCATCAATTTCATCTGTATCATTAGATCCGCCAAAAAGACGATTAAACAGAATTTCTGCATATCCAATTTCATTATTGTCGTTGAAGAAATCCTGTTCTTTTAAATATTTTACCAATGTATTCAATTTTTTGTCTCTCCTTTCATCAATACGTAGATGAATAGATTGAAACCTTTTTTTCGCCAAGAATTGATGGAATCGATGTAATTTCTTTACATAAGATTAATATATTTATATCACGGCTACTCAACCTTTCAACAGCTACTTTTATAGGTTTTAAAACTTCAAGCAAAGTAATTATAACAATTGAAATTCCCGGGATCCCGCAAGGAAACTCCCGGGAAAGCGGGAAAGTAAAATAATAATTCCCGGGAATTCCTGGGAAAAAACCGTACCCTTACCTTTTGAGTTGTTTTGAAAATTAATACATAACTTTTTTAAATTAGTTGCCACAAAAAAATGATTAATGTTTGAAAAATGCCCAATTAGTTGGCCTATACACTGATGTGGTACCGTAAAATAACTCCCAAATGAAATAACTCCCAAAAAAAAAAAAAAATTAAATAACTCCCAAAAATTTTCCATATAAATTGGGATTTATTTCATTATGAAATAACTCCCAATGCGTTAGGACTTATTTCACAATCTTCTGTTAGAAATTATTTCATTATGAAATAACTCCCAAATGAAATAATTCCCAACCAGGTTTTGTTGGGAGTTATTTCACTCCTTTTTGGGCATTGGGAGTTCTTTCACTTTGGTTGGGACTTATTTCATTTTCATTTTTAAATGTGATTTTATCGTTGGGAGTTCTTTCATTTTTGTTGCGAGTTATTTCATTTCTATTAAAATTAAATTTTGGTAAATTTTATACATTTGTAACGGTTCTTAAAATTGTCGTAAAGTACATAATAACAATACAAAAACTTACCAAAATTCTAGCAGTTCTTGCTAGAATTTTGGTAAGTAAAGATCGGTATTAAAGTGATTAAAAATAATGGCAAATCTTGAATTTGAAATAATGAGTGGCAAAAGAAGAAATAGTAAAGTGTAATATGTAAAAGTCGAAAATCAAATTTATTTAAAAAATTCGGAGCTAGAGGAAGAAAATATTATACGTGTTACGAAGAAAACGTGTTACGACATAAGGTCCATGGACATTATACTCCAGTGTGGAAACAGATCAGTAATTTTGAAGTTTCTTTTGTGTCGCACGCAGAAAAAAACTTTATTTCGCGAAGCCGCCGCGTTCTACTTAGGAAAAAAAACCCTAAGAGCGGCCGAAGTCCGCCACCCAGAAGAACTTGTTTTTCAAATCAGATGCCGAATCCGTTGAAGTCTTATATTTGTAAGACATCAAGTAGTTTGTAAAAACAAGTTTTTCTGTGTGGCGGCCTTCGGCCGCTCTTACGGGGTTTTTCCTCCGTAGAACGTGGCAGGCGGCTTCGCAAAATAAAGTTTTTTCTGCGTGCGATTATACGATTTATAAATTTAGTTTTATTTTGTGATATACTACTAAAGAATATTTAAAAAAATTGTATTGATATAATAAATATTATTAGTCTTTTTATTTTAAAAAGTCTGGACGCTATGCCACATTTAAAAGTGACATATTATCCAAAAAAATAATGTCGTAATGTCCATGGACATTACCACATTTTCCAAATTGTCATGTCCATGTACATTATGAGACTTTTCGAGTGACATAACGTCCTCCAACCCAACGCACTATTTCACTACTCCATGCTATGTAAACTAATTTATTTTAACTTTTAAAACAAAGATTATTCCAGGTTTTTGTATAAATATATTTTTAATATGTATTTTACTATTAATTTTGTTGATTATTTTTGTATATTTATGTATACATTAAATTCTATCTTTATAATATGTTTAATATTATGTACATTTTACATGTATTTATGAAATAAATAGAACTCGATGGTTTGAATTGGGAATTATTTAATTTTTTTTGGACTTTTTTCATTGGGAGTTGTTTCATTCTTTGTTGGGAGTTATTTTATTACTATGAAATAACTCCCAAATGTTGGGGCTTATTTAATTTTTTCTTTAGAGGTTATTTCATTTATTAAAATTGGGACTCATTTAATTTTTTTTTGGGATTTATTTCATTGGGACTTATTTCATTTGAGAGTTATTTCACGGTACCAACTGATGTATTTGGAATATTCCACTTAGTTTTAATATTTAGGCCAACTACTAAGTGTAGGGCCTCATTGGGGATCATTACCTTATTAAAAGTGAGCACAAAATTGCTCAATATTTAATCACGCCTACTTCTGCCATTTTTTTTTTTGGGAAAAACTTAAAAAAGTTGTTCCATTCTTTCTCTTATACGAGAACAAATAATGTTTTTTAGGCGTTGCTGCGATATACTTTTTTTTGCTGTACAGTTGGCTTGGAAAGCAATATATTTTTCATGACTCTTCTTGTAATCTCATATAGTGCCCAAGTTGAAATTATACAAAAAAATGTTCTGTGCTCCTACCTATTGCTAGGTTAAATGCTTCGACTGAACTCGTTTATACTTTATTGGAAAGATACCATCAATACAATTTTTTTTTTTTTTGTTGAATTAAGTTAATGAATCGTATTATTTTATTTTCTTGATATTTATTTATGCGTTTTTATATTGTACATACGAGTATTACAAGCATAATACTGAACGAACATACAATATTGATTGGTTTCAATAAAATATTGAGATAAAATTGTAAAGTTTTTTTTTATTGTAATAAAGTGTAAGTAATTAATATGCAGACAATGTTATTAGCAGGGCAGCGACTTTCATGTCAGTAACCCAAAATCGATTTTGACCAAATACTTTTTCAAATCAAAGAATTCGCAGCAAAATGGCTTCGAATTGTTTTTTGTTATAAATGCATATTATTTTAATTTAATTGCATATTTTTTCTAATTTTTTTTAAAGTAAAATTGAGATTTAATTAAAAATAAACAAATGAAAGCAAATCCACAAATTTTAAGAGCATATTATTTTGATTTTTAGTACATATTTTCAGATTTTTAGTAAATACTAGGGTATTCAATTTACTCGGGTTTGCTTTTGTTCGAGTAATCGAGTAACTCGATTTTGAGGTTTTTAGTTTACTCGAGTAGGCGAGTAAGATTTTAAAATTGCTCAAATAACTCGAGTAACTCGAACAATTTTAATACTTTAATTTTATTTTCCAAAAACTCACATTTTTGTAAGTTTTTATATTTTATTAATAATACATAACATATACATATATATAAATTAACAAATTAATTAAAAATTTTAGTAAAAAGTATATCTAAAAGAGAAAAACATTTGCTAAGATCATTTATTATTGCGACAGTTTTGTCTCAGTACACTCAAAGCAAAAGCGTTATTATATCAATGAAATTCTTTATAAATATGTTGACATCTTCATTGATTTTCTTTCAATATAACTGGTTCATAAATATGTATTAAACTGTTTTATAAAATATTTGTAAGGTGATCCGTTTTGTAATTTCACTCAGACTTGACACAGTTTTGTTATATTAGTGTGTTAGTACTAAACGAAAAAATAGTCCATTTTGTCCTATCATTTTGGGATTTTGAGATATGTAATTTTTCTAAAAAAAATTATAAAGAAGTTTTGAAACAACTTTCATGAATATTTAAGAAGATTTTCATCATATTAATGAAAACTTCATTACTTCTATATGTAAATTTTAATATGTGGAAATTTTGCGTAGGACCGTTATGAATTTCCATATAGGGCTTCTAAAATTGGCTTACAACGACATTAAAGGGACCAACAAAAAGTTTTTAGTAAATGACATTTAAAAATTCCTTTTTGAAAATATAGTATTTATATGTAGTTTCTTTAGATCAAATGGCAACTAAATTAAAAAAAAAAAATGTTTGATCCCACTTTTAACCCTCGAATCCGCACCAATAATCTTAAACACCCTAGTCTTAGAACTTGTTTCTTTAAAAAATATCCAAGTTTCTTCGATATCGGAGTTTTTCTCATTAAGTTATTCGTTTTTCGTAATATTATTTTTTTTAACAGTGCTCACTTAATATAAAAATACACTTAACATTTAAATATTCACTATAACAATCACATTATTTTATACAAAATATTAAAAAAATATAAAATAGTGCATATTTTTAAATTACTCGAGTTACTCGATTAATCGACCAAAATTGTTCGAGTTATTCTTTACTCGAAATTGGCCACTTCGAATTACTCGAACAATTGTTCGACATCATTTCATCGATTAATCGAGTAACTGTTAACCGATTGAATACCCTAGTAAGTACACAGTTGGAAAAATACAAACAGATCACCGCTGGCAAGGCACTTTAGCAAATGGCACAAGTGCAGGCAATATGTGTTTTCCCAAGCCCAAAATGATAACATCATTAGGCAAAAGTTCTGTCTTTTCAAAAAGTGTCGGAAACAAAATTTCCAACGTTGGCGAAATGTTGGTAAAACCATGAAAATGGTGGTCTAAAAATTTGTTTTCCAAAATGAAATAAAAAAAAGTTCATGTATATTTTTTTGGTTCCCCCGGAATTCGAACCCTGGCCGACAGATTGGCAGCCGACAGCTCTAACCACTAAGCTAACTAGACATATAATACTTGATGTGTTAAAACGTAAAAATAAATAAAATAAATAAATAAAAATCACCAAATAATTGTTGTCTGAAACCGGGCTCGAACACGGCACTTTCCGACTACAAAGGTTTTTAAAAAAATAAATTTTTATAAAATAAATGCTTTACCAGTATCTAGACTTTTGAGCCGTTGGTAATTTCTGACCAGGTAGCACTGGGAAAACACTTTTTCCCAACGTCGGTATTGTGGTCTTAACCAATTCTTTGCCAATGATATTTTTTGTAGACCACTGAAATTATTGTAAACGAAAAACTGGCAAAACGCTTTAGGAAAACGCTGGTAAAGTGTTTTAAACACATGTTCTGCCAATATTGTTTTTACAATTACTCGGTTAGTCAGTGGTACCCCAGTGCTTAATATTTAGTACCACTGGCATTTTCTGACTGGGTTTTGTAGATTTTTAGTGCATATTTCGATTAAAGTTCATGTTTTAAGAATATATTTTGAATTTTTTACTGCATATTTAAAGCGCACTTTTTTTGAATTTTTATTGCATGAAAGTCGCTGCCTAGGTTATTAGTATATGTATACAAGAGAGTGCTAATTAAAAGAAAACGTTTTTTTGATGTAATGTCGATTGGTTGGTTGGTTGGTTTAAGTGGCAGCTCACGCTACTCGTGAGCATCAAGTAGAGTCAAAAGCGACTCCGTTTTGAAGAGACCACACTACCCGTAAGGAACTGGTATCCGGAGTACTAGACCCACCCCGTTCGGTTAAGATAACGTATGAGATCACCGAATCCCACACGTGATATTACCGAGAGGTCGTCCAGTATATGGTCACCCAAGATCCGGAGTCGAATATTCTGCAGCGCCGGACAATCGCAGAGAAGATGCTCCACAGTCTCCTCCTCGCCCGGTATGCCGCAGCTGCGACAATGCGAACCGTGTACAATCCCAAGTCTAATACCATGCCTACCAATCAGCTAGTGACCGGTCAGAACAGCCGTCAGCCTCGAGACATCCCTCCTGCTCTTGCTCAGGAGAGAGTTTGTACGCACTAGGTCGTAGTTGGGCCACGTAAGTCTCGCGGTCCTACAGGTATCCAAATTATGCCACCTGTCCCCCACCCTGCGAAAGTAGTGCCGGAAAATTTCCCCCTTAACAGTCCCCAGCGGTGCAGCGACTGACACCGATGTGGAGACGTTTAAGGCAGATCCTGCCCTTGCCAATTCGTCTGCCCTTTCATTACCGTAGAGGTCTCTGTGGCCGGGGACCCAAACTAGAGTAACTTGGGATAGACAGCTTAGCCTGGACAGTTCCTCCCTGCACTGACCAACGAGAGCAGAGGATGTGACGTACGAGCTCAGTTACATTAAAGCCGCTTGGCTATCGGCGAAGATGCCCACTGTCCCTCGAGCCCCCCTTTCAGACAGGAGTCTGCAGGCTTCCCTGATAGCCAGAATTTCCGCCTGGAAAACAGTAGCATGATCAGGTAGCCTGAAAGAACACCGCAAGTTACACTCACCCGAGAAGACCCCGGAGCCTACACCACAACTCATCTTTGAGCCGTCGGTATATACCCTGATGTCAAAACCAAAAGTTGGATCCCCCATATCCCACTCCCGCCTGGAGGGAAAGCTAACCCGAAAAGGTCGGCAGAAATCCAATCTAGGAGTAACATAGTCGGACTCACATCCCACACGTGGGTGAAGTCCATCAAGAAGCCTAGCATGTCCATAGGTCCTGGACTTCCAGGAACCCGTTGCAGCAAGCCGCGCTGCGCTGCTAGAAGAACCCGCCATTATATGCAAGTCAACAGGGATAATGTGAAGCATTACATTGAGAGCCTCCGAGGGGCAAGTTCTTATCGCGCCCGTGACCCCAATGCAAGCAGAGCGCTGCACCCTATACAGACGATCCGTGACCACCCTCTTAGTGGTCGCAGTCCACCACACGATAGAGCCATATGTCAGTATTGGACGCACAATAGCCATGTACATCCACAGCACCATTTTCGGACTCAAACCCCACCTTGAACCAAACATCCTCCTACAGGAGTAGAAGGCTACCGTTGCCTTCCTGACCCTGTGCTCGGTGTTAAGTCGCCATGATAGTTTAGAGTCCAAGATGATACCCAGATATTTCGCATGATCAGAGAGGGTGAGCTCACAGTACCAGTTCTGTTTTACTCGGATTCACTCCTAAGCCACAACTGGTGGCCCAGCTACTGAGAGTATCCAGAGCGCTGGTCATAATATCGCTAATCACGCCCAAGAACATCCCTGATACCAATATCACCACATCGTCCGCATAAGCGACAACCTTAACACCCTTATTATCCAGCGTGACGAGAACTGACTTAATAACAAGGAGCCATAACAGGGGCGAGATCACACCACCCTGAGGTGTACCTCTCCTGACCTGCTTTGACAACTCGCTATTTCCCAGACTAGCACTGACAACACGGGAGTCCAACATGTTCACTATCCAGTCGCTGATGAAAGTCTCAGCGCCCAGATCCACGAGGGCTCCCTGTATTGCATCGGTCGTGACATTGTTGAAAGCCCCCTCTATGTCCAGAAAGGCGGCCAGTGTATATTGTCCAAATTCCAAGGATCTCTCCACCACTCTCACAACCTCATGGAGTGCAGTTTCCGTTGAGCGTCCCTTGATATACGCATGTTGACTACCCGAAAGTTGAGGCGATCCCTCGAGTTTCAGCCTTTATGTACGTCAATGAGTCTTTCCAACGTCTTCAGTAGAAAAGATGAGAGACTGATTGGCCTAAAGTCCTTTGCAGCCTTGTGACCACATTTGCCAATTTTAGGAATAAAAACTACTTTAACCTTCCTCGAATGTCGAACTCCGATTAAGGCTCTTTTTTGGTAAAGCATAAAACTTTTTTTTTAATGAGTTCCTTTGCTAAAAAAGAATCGCTAATAAAACTTAGTTCAAAATGACCTTACAGAGAAAACTTATAAAATTACCAGATTTGCTTTTGCAAAATGTTAGTAGGATTAGAATTGCAAAAAAAATCTGTTGAATATGCCAAATTTTAGTTATAAATGGCTAACCTTTTTATGAAATGATGAAGGTCTACGAAACATTTGTCATAAATGTTTATGAAACTCTTTTTCATATTTATGAAAACTTCTTAAATAAAATGAATAATTGATGACAAACGATTTATGAAACAATTTCATCAATATTATGAAACTTTTTTCGCTGAGTGAATAACTTTTTATATTTATATATTTTTTTGAACTAAGTATGAAAAATGACATAAATGAAATGGCGTCCATTTCCCTGTTGGTAATTAATGGCTCTTTTCGAGACGCATTGCATTACGTTGTGCAACGTCTGGCTCCAATTCTGCAATTTCTGTGCGAATATTATGCCTAATTTGCTAAATGTTTTGTGGTTTGTTAAAGTAAATCAGTCCCTTTAAGAACCCCACAAAAAAATCAGAGGCGTCAAATCATGGAAAACCAGGTTATTCGGTCATCCAAAAGATCTCGCAGAATCGCAATTGTGTCTGTCGCAGTATTAGTTGTAGCTCCATCTTTTTGGAACCGTATGTAAGGCTTACTATGAACTGACGGGCGTAAACTATTTTCGAATATGGCCCGATATACCACCCCGGAGATGGTTTCTGGTTGACCAACTTCAGCCACTCGAAATAAATATAGACCGATAACTCTACCAGCCATAATTCCACACCGATCCGTCCATCTGAGAGGGTGTAATTGTCGCTGATGCACTGACCTACGGATACCCCAAAGTCGACAGTTCTGTTTATTAACATATCCATTTAAATGAAAATGTGCTTAATCGCTCATAATGAGATTGTTCAAAAAATGGTCATATTCTCTCGCAAGAAAAATCAATCAAAATTCAACAATTTTACACATTCTTGAATTGTTTTGTATGATTACATTATAAAATCATATTAAATTGTTCACAACTTGTAAAAGAATTAAATTAATAATTGTAAAAACAAAAAAGTTATAATCATTTCAAATCAGTCAGTCGAAGTAACAATTTTTAAAACAACTCAAAAAGTCCACATTAGTGAATATGTATCATATAGTGGACCTAAATTAAAAAACTTTCTAAAAGCATATAAAATTATTAGATAATGAAGTAAAATCTACAAATATTTGTATTGAAATTAAAATTTATTTGAATTTTTTTTATTAAAAGGTTTTATGTAAAGTTTAAAGTTGCTGAAAAAGTTATCATATATAATGCTAACTTTTTTTACTGCGGTAAACAAACAGACATGGGCGGCGTCAACTACATTACACAATCATCCACTAATGAAATTTTTCATATAATTAATAATTCCAGACCTACGCTCAAAAAACACTTGGTTTTAAAGTTTTCTATTTTGCCAATACCAGACATGGGACATAATACCAATATTTGTTTATTTAATTAAAGACCAATTACTTTTCTTACGTCTAATTACATGTTATTGGGTGTAATTGAGTAATTTCAATGTAATTAAATAAACAGATATTGTTACTAATCCCCATGTTTGGTATTTAAAATTTTACAAATTTCATAAGGAAATGTTTAAGCTCACAATTCTGAGCGTATGTCCGCAATTATTAATGATATTGGAACATTTCACATGTCAATAATTGTGAAATGTAATTGACGCCGCCCATGTCTGTAAATAAACGGTATTTTTTTTTTATGAGAAATATTGAAAAATTGTCCAAAATAGATAAGAACAATTGAAGTGACGCGAAAACCAACGGAAACGACTAAAACGTGGAAAAACATCAAAAAAAAAGTATCTTCTTCTTATTCGTTCTGACGGGTGTCAGCAAATAAAAAGGTGACCGGAGACAAATAATCTAAGTTGCCACATTTGTGGGGATTCTTTTATTGTTGAGTTATTATATTTCTGGGATTCTTATTTTATAGTTGGGAATATAAGTTGTCAAAAATGTTTAAATTAATTTTTCTCCAATGAAAATGAAAATTATTCAAGTTCGAGGCCAAATACTCTATATTTCTTCATTAGGATATTGTCCTAACAAATAATCTATAGAGTTTTTGTTTTCAAATTTATTATTTGACCCTTTCAGGAATGTGTTGATAGATCTATTTCGGGAATTTTCTAGGTTCCCATCATCAGAACACGTTTTGAAAGCGGTAACAATCTCATGCCAAACCTCAAGCATTCATATGAACTAGTTTACTCACTACATGAGAACTAATATACATATGAGTTTGAAATTAAAGATTATAACCATTGATCAAAAAATAAATTGAAAACTTGTTTGATGTGCAAGATCCACCTCTGGTGGATATTCAATACACGTTTTTTTTTGTTTCTCTCTCCTTTTTTATATTTTGTTAAGTTAGTTAACAAAACAGGGAAAGTAAACTAGGCGGTACTTTGCCTTTTTTCACAAGTTTGTTATAATTTTTATTAAAAATAAAAATTATGTTTTTTTTTGACCTTTAATTGTCCTATAAAATCCGGTGTCTCGAACTAAATCTTAATGTTAGTATCGGTTAAAACTTGTGAAGTGCTTTAAACATATTAAAGTTGTTTGATCTCAAAATATCATCGATTTCGAGAGTTTGCAGACCAAAACTATTCAGTTTCATTATAAGCGTTTGCCGAGAATTGCTATTGACGTTCGGGCAGGTAACTGTTAAATGGTCAACAGATTGCACCATACCCCATTCACAGTTTGGAGTTTCAATCAATAAAAAAATATGAAAATGTATCAAAGGTCCCCTTTATACTACGTTTCCACTGAACGTAAACATAATAAAACATGTTTTGTGCCTGTTTTCCCATACATTTTTTTCCATCAAAACACATGTTTTTGCTT
Organism: Delia radicum; assembly: GCA_021234595.1. Lineage (NCBI taxonomy): Eukaryota > Metazoa > Arthropoda > Insecta > Diptera > Anthomyiidae > Delia > Delia radicum. The sequence goes on from CM037853.1 coordinate 92,481,982, forward strand.
AAAACGCGTAAGCGGAAACATAGTATTAGGAAACATTATGAAAATTTAATTTTTTACATTATTGATTTATTCATTAGATTTGTTTACATTTATTATATTTTATTAAAATTGTGAATAAATAAATGTAATGGCAGCAATTGTAATAGTTGATAGACAATTTTGACAAATTCAGGCAATAAATCGAAAAAAACTAAAGGTCCACTTTAATGAACAGGCCGCATTTGAGAACATTCTCTTAGTAATATCATAGCAGTGTCAGCATGAGTGAAATTATTAAGCTTTTATATAAAAATTTTGAAAATATAGAATCATATTTATTTATTCGTCTTCCATTTTTTTTTTTTTTACTTTTTATTCTGTAGTGGTATTGAATATCCTGAGGAAAATTATTCAATTTATTATAAGAACACTACCAAAGGCAGTAAAAGATATTGCAATAACACCATTAGGGTGGCACATAATTTTAAAGTAGTGTAACATTAAATCTAATATTTTCAAAATATATTAAGTTAGAATAGTGTCCCATCTCAAGTCCAAAATCTATACAGCAGACTCTGCGACAATTTTGTCTGCTTCAACTGTCTGATTTGGTAAATCGTGTCATAAAATCAACTCTATTGAAAAGTAAAAATTTTCAAAATATTTAATCTTTTTTAACAAAAAGATAAGAGTTTAAAAAATTTTCTTAATTGGAAAAATTCATGAAAAACTATCAAACTAGTGTTAATTACTGTGGCCAAGTTTTTAATATTTGAAATTTGAAATAGTTTATTACTCAGCTACCACCCTAAACAACATACTGCAAACAAAACATTATTTGTCTTTCAAAAGATATGGGTTGGTATTTTTGTGATGTGCAGATAAGTATATGGACCATTAGTTAAAGTGCATAATTTTTATCTTTTATATCCAGTTCTTTTTATTTTTTATGTATATCTACTTACTAAAAAAATTTAAATTGTGATTTCAATAAAATGCATTTATTTGTGTACGTTTCTGTAAAAAAATTAAATGATTTTAAAAAAATATGAATAAAAAAATACTAAAAAAATCAGTTAATTTAATATTAAGGATTCTTATCATAAACTCCAAATACATTAGCCCAAAGTCCAACTATTTAGGACTTTTTGGATATAGGTCACTCTCTTGTGGCAACTAATAAAAGAAACCTAAAAAACTAAGTTTGATATAATTTTTATTAAAAATAAAAATTATCCCAGTAAAATAGTAAAATCCAAATAACATGTTGCAGCACAACTTATACTGTATTGTAATAGATTCTACTTTCTGTTCTACATCCGCTTCTTTTTATATGGAGTTTGTCACATTTGCAATAGGTTATTTACCTACAAACTGCAACAGGTTGCTTAAGAACCGGTCCTAGGACAGTGACAGTGAACTCTATAGAGTTTTTGTTTTCAAATCTATTAATTGACCACTTTCAGGAAAGTGTTGATAGATCTATTTCGGGAATTTTCAAGGTTCCCATCATAAGAACAAGTTTCGTAAAAAGTGAAAATCCCATGCAAACACCCAACATTCGTATAACCAAGTTATGCCACTAAATGAGAACTTATATATGTATGAGCTCGAAGTTAACGATTATCACCATTGATCAAAAATAAATTGAAAACTTGTTCGTTATGTGCAAGCTATATCTTTGGTAGATATAAAATACAAGCTTTTCGTTTTTTTTTTTCTCCTTTTTATTTTATTTATCCAAATAAAGAAATGTAAAATATGGCCTCGAACTTGAATAATTTCATTTTCATTGCGCAATTAAAGGTCGAAAAAACATAATTTTTATTTTTAATAAAAATTATATTAAACTTGTAAAAAAGACAAAGTACGGTCTTGTTTACTCCTCCTTTACATCTTGTTTTTAAACAAAACAAAACAAGTGTGCAAATAAAAAGGAAAATTAAAACAAAAAGCGTGTATTATATATCTACCAAAAGTAGAGGGTGCACACAACAAACAAGTTTTCAATTTATTTTTTTATTATAGATTAAAAAAAAAAAAAAAAAAAAAAAAAACTATTTCAAATTGACGTTAAAGGAAACACTGCTGAAATTAGATTTTTTATTTTTACTGTATGGACATTTTTCCAAAAATTTTAATATTGATGAAACTGACTAAAATTTGCAATAATTTCTTTAATTTTGTACAGTAAAAAAACGGCTGAAAGGTTTATTTTAACTACGAGGAAAACTTTGGTAATGGGTGCAATAAAGTAAAACATTACCTTGTTATGTATACTCCTTTCCTGTATCATTATTTTCAAAAAAAAAATTATGAGTTACCGATAATGGGTCACATAATGCATTACTTTGTAATGAAACATCCTCACCTTCAGCATTATTTCGAAACATACACTCATAATAATAAATGCATAAAAATACGAAATTATTGTCAAAACTACAAAAAATTTCGTAAAATATATTATTTTACAAAAAGTTTGGCTATTTTGACATTTTTTCGTAGTTTCGCTCATGGATTATTATCAGTGTAGAGTAATAAGGTAATGGTTACATAATGCATTGTAATGTATACTCCTTCCCTTCAACATTATTTTGAATGATAAAGTAATGAGTTACCAATAACTGAACACTCATGGGTTACCAATATTGGCAAAATATTTTGCAGGTGGTACTGCCAAAATACATGATTTGCAAATAAAATAGTGTTTTCCGAGTATAGTACGAGGGATACTATTTATATTTCAAAAGCTAAAATCTGCATTACCATAATAAAGTTTGACATTTTTTAGCATAAACGTACTGTTGAAAATGAACCTGTTAGATTTCTACTTGTTATTTTAGAAACTATTTATGTTTTGAATCTGTTTTCATTTTGTCAATTTATAGAAAATATTTTTTCAATAAAACAATTTACTTCTGTTCAAACATTCAAATCGAATACCCGGAATTTATTCTACTTCCACCATTTTCAATAGGTTATGGGCCTCTTGTCTCGCGTGTAAAATAAAGTTTCGTGGTATATTGTAAAAAGATTGTTACGTATTAAAAAAAAAAAAAAAAATAAATTGTGCTGAAAATTACTAAATTGAAATGGCATCGAATTCGTTAAGTTTTCCATTCGAAAAATTACGAGGTCGTGAGAATTTCGATGTTTGGTGGAGACATGCGAAGTCATATTTAGTAATTAAGAATTGTTGGAAAGTGGTGAATTTCGGTGTTACCAGTCAGCAAGACATTGAAGTAAATGAACGTGCGCTGGCCGAAATTACGCTTATGATTGAACCAAGCAATTTTGCACACATTGCTACAGCAAAAACAGCTAAAGAAGCCTGGGATGCTCTTCTTAATGCATATCAAGATAATGGACTAACAAGAAAGGTTGAATTGCTAAAAACTCTAGTGCAACTGAAGTTAGGTGATTTTGATTCCATGCAAGATTATGTAAGTGCTATGGTAATGACATCACTAAAGGTAAGAAATGCTAGTCTTAATATTGATGATGAGCTGACGGCATCTCTAATGCTCGCTGGTCTCCCGGATGAATTTCGGTCTTTGGTAATGGCCGTAGAGAATTCAAAAAACCAAGCTAACCGTAGATGCAGTCAAAAATATGTTGCTTCAAGATGCAAAATTTGACAACAAATGTAGCGAAAATGCGTTAGTGTCGAAAAATAAATTTAAAAATAAAAAATTTAAATGTCACTCGTGTAATGAAGTTGGTCATTTTAGTAAAAATTGTCCTAACAAAAATAATGTAAAATGGAACAACGAAAAATATGAAAACAGTTCTAAAAATAATGGTAAAATGTTATATGCATCATTATTTTCAGGTAAAAAAGATTCGGTCGAATGGTATGTAGATTCGGGCGCGACATCTCATATGACAAATAATGAAAATTTTCTGTGCAACAAAAAAGACACAAATAATAAACAAATTGTCGTGGCAAATAATAATACAGTGTCCGTGTCGTGTGTTGGCAATGTTAAAATGTTGCTTAAAACAGAAAATAATAATTATGATGCTGTTGTGAACAATGTGGAATATGTTCCAGATTTGTGTACAAATTTACTTTCGGTCCGTCAATTAACCAAAAAAGGAAATAAAGTTGTGTTTGAAAATGACATTTGTGAAATTTTTGACAATGATAAAAATTTAATAGGAAAAGCTTTTGTTGAAAATGATTTGTATCGGTTAAATTGTGATGTTTTAACTCCAAATGGACAAGTGTTAATCGCTAATGAAAACGCAAATTTGTGGCATCGTCGGATGGGTCACATTTGCAACAGTTATCTAAAAAATGTAAAACGGTCGTGTGATGGTATAAACTGTGACGTTAATCCAAATGATCAGTGTGTAACGTGTGTAAATGGTAAACAAACCAGAAAATCGTTTACAGAATCTGGTAGTCGTGCTACGAGTTTACTTGAAATAATACACTCGGATGTCGTTGGACCTTTTAAACAAAAATCGTTTTCGGGAAATCGGTATTTATTAACATTTGTCGATGATTACTCACGTAAAGTATTTGCTATTCCAATAAAAAGAAAGTCGGATGTTTTTAATGAATTCGTAAATTTTAAGAATTTGGTTGAAAATCAGTGTTCCAGTAAAATAAAAATTTTGCGTTCAGATAATGGAACTGAATATGTTAACAACCAATTTTCAAAATTTTTACAACAGCATGGCATCGTGCATCAGAAAACTTGTCCCTACACTCCTGAACAAAACGGGGTTGCTGAACGTATGAATCGAACGCTAATTGAGAGAATGAGATGTATGCTATTTGATGCTGGATTGAAAGAAGAATTTTGGGCTGAAACGTCTGTTACTGCTGCTTATTTAATAAACCGTGTTCCATGTAGAGGAAGTGAACATACTCCAGAAGAAATTTGGTGTAACAAGAAACCAACATTGAAACATTTGCGTGTGTTTGGTTGTAAGGCAATGGTTCACGTCCCTAAAGAAAACATAAGAAGCTTCAACGAAAATCGGTTGATGGTATTCTGGTGGGATATAGTACAGAATCTAAAGCTTATCGTATTTATAATCCTATAACCAAAGATGTTATAACAAGCAGAGACGTGGTTTTCTTTGAAAATAAAAAATGTGAAGTATCTCAAAATAACAATTTGTATTTTCCAATACTCGTTGATGATGTTAAAGGCTATAGCGAAGAAACAACTGTGGAAGAAATTTCACTTAATGTCGAATTGCCACCAGATGCTGATTTTGACAACGAGTCCACAATGAGTGGTGAAGATTTTATTGGTTTTAATGAGCAAGAAGTTAGTGATTTACAACAATTCGAAACAGTTGCTGGTAATGAGGTACGTTCATCTGAAATAAGTAACAAAAGGCCAAGAGAAGAAGATGGTTTTGAGCTTCGACGTTCTGAAAGAATTGCTAAAATGCCTCGATATTCATATAATTTCTGTGCTTCAGAGTTTGTTTCTGATGATCCGTCTACTCTTAAAAAGGCCATGTCATCACCAAATGCTTCTGAATGGTCACAGGCTATGAAGGAAGAATATGAGTCGTTGATGTATAATAAAACTTGGAGTTTATGTGAATTACCTCAAAATAAGAAACCGATTTCGTGTAAATGGGTTTTTAAAACCAAACGAAATGCTACTGGCAAAATGGTTCGAAGAAAAGCTAGGCTAGTTGCTAAGGGTTATAGTCAAGAAAAAGGTATTGACTATAATGAAACTTTTGCTCCTGTTGTAAGGTATGAATCTATTAGATATTTAATTGCGTTGGCTGCTAAACATAATCTAATGATTCACCAAATGGATGCTGTGACTGCCTTTCTTAATGGAACCTTGGAAGAAGAAATCTATATGAATCAACCAGAAGGTATGAATGATGGTACTGGAAAAGTCTGCAAGCTAAATAAGTCGATATATGGACTGAAACAAGCAAGCCGTGTGTGGAATGAAACATTAAACAAAGTTTTGTTGAATATGGGTGTCAAACGAAGTGAAGTTGACCAATGCATTTATTATCGTAAAACTGAAAACAAAATCTTGTTTATTGCCATTTACGTAGATGATGTTTTAATTTTTTCAAATGATGTGAAAACAATTAAACAAGTTAAACAAAAACTGACAAACCATTTTAAAATGAAAGACATGGGAGAAGCATCTTCTATTTTGGGAATTCAAATAACTCGTGCTAATAGTTTTATAAAATTGGACCAGTCTCAATATGTTTCTGATGTGCTAAAACGTTTTAAAATGGAAGATTGTAATCCTGTTAAAACTCCTGTTGATTGCAATCAGAAAATATCTGCTGAATCATGTCCTAAAACTGAAGCCGATAAGAAATATATGTCAAATGTTTATTGTTTGCTGCCCAAGTTACTCGTCCTGATATCTGCTACATTGTGAATGTATTAAGCAGATATGGTGGGAATCCAGGAAAGGCTCATTGGGAGGCTATCAAACGTGTAATGCGCTATCTCAAAGGCACACTAGATAAAGGTCTTGTATACTCTAAAGGTAATGGTGATCTTACTGGCTATTGTGATGCAGATTGGGCCAGTGATGTGGATGAACGGCGTTCAACTACAGGATATTTATTTACTCTTCAATCTGGTGCTGTCTCGTGGTCTACAAAGCGACAGAAAACTATTGCGTTGTCTACAACTGAAGCGGAGTTTATGTCTATGGTGACAGCTATTCAAGAAGCTATTTGGCTGAAGAAATTAGAAAACGAAATATCTCCAAATCCTGTTAAAACAATGATTCTGCATTGTGATAATAAAAGTGCCATACATGTTGCTCTTAACAATGCATATTCATCACGTACTAAACATGTTGATGTAAGGGTGAAATTTATTCGTGAATGTTTTGATAATAAGATCATTGAACTTAAGTATCTACCCACTAATGATATGTTGGCAGATTTGTTAACAAAAGGTGTTCCATTTCCAAAGTTAAAGACACTCACGGATAAGTTTGGCTTAAAATAATTATGTTCTAATTTTTGTGTTTTAATACTATATTAAATCAGATCAAAATATAAATAGCATGTTCAGGGAAGGTGTTGAAAATGAACCTGTTAGATTTCTACTTGTTATTTTAGAAACTATTTATGTTTTGAATCTGTTTTCATTTTGTCAATTTATAGAAAATATTTTTTCAATAAAACAATTTACTTCTGTTCAAACATTCAAATCGAATACCCGGAATTTATTCTACTTCCACCATTTTCAATACGTACTCACAACCTTTTGATGTACAAGTGCTATTTGTTTTGTTTACAGTGAGTTAAGAAAATCAATTTGGCCAAAAAATGGAAATTTCAAAAGAAGGTTTTCGTTGGATTATTTTTCACAACTTTCGACGTGTGTCGATGAACTGAGTTCTTTGCATGGCGATAAGGCACCATCAAAAACCGCAGTATATCGCTAGTATAGTGAATTTAATCGTGATCGTAGTTCGGTCGCCGACGAATTCCGTGAAGGTCGCCCAAAATCGATTATTGTGGCCAGGCACGTAGCTAGGAATTTGTTTCGGGGGGGCTTTTCGATTTTTTATTTTTGATTATATATTTTTTTTTTTTTGCACACTAGAGTAACAGCTTTTTGGGAATCATGTATTAATAATAGAAATCATGTATTAATAATAGAAATTGCTTTCTCAGGTCATTTTGAAACAAAACCCACATGCATAAAGTGCATTTCCTTAAAATGCATTTTTCATTTTTCATATTGTGTTCATTATTTTGAGAATTTTGATGTCTATATAAATTGGGGTAAATTTTGTGTATAAAATTATACACAAAATGATGCAATTAATTTTACTATTGTATTGATGTAATACATATTTACATCCAAAATATAATTGACAAATTTTCTAGTGTGACTCTGCATGGGGTAATATACAATTTTATCTAAAATAAAATTGTGTTTTTTTAAATATGATATAATATCAAAATATATATTATTTTGCAATGTCTAGGTATATAAATATAACGTAGTGATTAAGTTTAGCGTATTCTAATTATTAGTTATGCGTATTCTAAATGCAATATATAATTATACGCAACTATGATGTCATTGATATTTTTTCTACGAAATTAATTTTATATATGAGTTTATATAATTATGTCCGGTTAAATGCACTGGCAGACAAACCCTTATAAGTGTATATAAAATTATGTATTATTTTATGCAAATGTTTTAACTCGGGAAATTAAAGATTTATAACCGTCCAAAAAACAAATTAAAAGCAAATATCCTATATAATTTGCCTGAAACTTACAAGGAAGCTTTTCCGATGGGTTCCCTTTGAAATTAATTAAATTCGGATAGGTGATAAAGCAGCAAAAATATATAAAAAACGTATAAAAAACGTATCTATTTTTAAAATTGGTGGTGAAACTTAACACATCTTTGTATGAAAATATGTTTAAAGTTTAGGAAATTTAGACAGCGTTAAAATGCTCGAGAAAACACACATTTTGAAAACCATTTTGACACTATGTCGTGGACCCCCGGCTGCCTCTTATTTGAATTATTTAAACAAATTATTCTTTATTATTTACCTTTTTTCATATATCCGACTTTTTTTAAGATTTGGGGCTATACTTCATGTCTTGTATTAAAAAAATCGTAAATTTTACAAGCAAGCGTGATTGTAGTCTAAAAGAAAAAATATATAATTGGAAAATTTAAAAATATACCTGACATCGCCTAGGTCTTATTTAAACTAAATTATGTATTTCTAATTCACTTTGATTTATATTTTGGACAGTTTCAAACGCTTTTAAAATTGTCTTTAATCAATTTTTTTAAATAAAAACCCTTTAAAATGTCTCAAAAAACTACATCGTTATAACACAAAGACTGATTTAACTGCTTGATTTTAAAATGTCGCATTTCAAGGAGCGCCGATAGAAATTTGTTTACATTTAGTCTAAAAAAAAATTGAGAAAATTTGAGTCACATTGGACCACGTTAACACATTATGCATATCGATCAAAGTTTGAGGCTTAAATTTGTTTCAAAAAATTAAAAAAATATATGAGATATCGTACTATATATCGTAAAAAAATACTGAAAACTATGTCACCAGATGCGTGCGTAGCAAACCAAATTTAAATAAAAAGATTGCACTGTAAGTAAAGTACCGACTTTTACGGCACAAGTAAACTTAATTTTGAGTCCTAGTGGTATCTCCATTTTAAAAGATTATGTCAAAATACACAGAAAAGATCATTGTCAAAAAAATTTCAATTAAACTATTGTTCGATTTCAAACTTACTTTCAATTAACTGTTTAAATGAAAATGAATTTGGTATAAAAAAAATTTTCAGTTTATATAACGTATAATAACAACATAGAAACAAATGCAAAAATTTTAAAAAATCGCCAAAATTAAAAAAAAAAACGTGTAAGTAGAAAATTCGCGTTTCTTTAATTTTGGTATTTTTTTTTTAATTTTTTCGAATTTTGGGGTTTATTTTGGGAGTTTTTTAAATTTCTGCAATTTTGAGGATTGTTTTTTAAATTTTGGCAATTTTTTTTTTCAAATTTTGCGATTTTTTCAAATGGTCTCGTTTTTTTTAAATTTTGGCGATTTTTTTTTACAATTTTGGTGATTTTTTTAAAATTTTGTAGTTTTTCCCAATAGTAAACAATCTTCAATTAAATTTTAATAGATGTGAATAAAACTATATGTAATTGAAAATAATATTACTTAAATAGATACAAATTATTTTAGTTGTTACTACAATTGCATCAACACGGCCGAATTCAGTTAAACTTTTGCTGAATCAACAAATATTTTAATTAAAACTCAATTTTAGTTTTTTCTGTGTAGACATTTAATTTTTAGTTTGCATTGTCTCAAACAGTTTTTTGATTATATTTTAAGTCAAAGACTTTGAAATCTCTTATGAAATGATTTTATTTATTGCTTTTTTCGAAAATCAACTCTAACAATGATAGCCGCCCATTTGCAGGCGATGTTTCTTACGAAATTTTAAGATTCGAACCATATAAAACTATTTCCTATTTGATCCAAGTCAAAAATAAATATTTTCTTATTAAATTTATCAATAACATTGTTACTTTCTAACGAATTGTATTAAGTTTTTAAATTTGTCAAATCATTTCGGGGGGGCTCTAGCCCCCAAGCCCCCCCCTAGCTACGTGCCTGGTTGTGGCACAAAACATCGATGCAGTGCGTGAGCTGATAACGCAAGATCGTCATGTGATATATTGTGAGATAGAGGCATCCTTGCATATCAGTTCCACTTCGATAAATTCGATTTTGCATGAACACTTAGTTGTAAAAAAATGGATACCCCATAATTTATCAATCGCTCAAAAAAAGGTTTGCGTCGATTGGTGTGAGGAAATGATAATAAAGTTCTTACGTGGTGCTTCAAAAGTCGTGTATAAAATCGTGACAGGTGACGAATCATGGATTTATGCATATGAGCCGTAAACAAAACAGCAATCGACCGTGTGGGTATTCCAAAACGAGCTAAATCCAACAAAAGTTGTTCGTGGAAGAAGCACAGCGAATCAAATGGCAGCCTGTTTCTTCGGCAGAATGGGTCATGTGGCCATTGTTCCTATTGACCAATGTCGGATGGTCAATTCTGAGTGGTACACGACCATTTGTTTGCCGGAAGTCTTCGGAGAATTCGTAAAACCAACCGCCGAAGACGAATCATTCTCCATCATTACAATGCGAGCTCTTACACATCTCGTCAAACAAGTGAATTTTTGAGGAGTCAAAACATCGAATTGATGACTCATCCACCGTAATGTCGTGATTTAGCACCCAATGACTTCTTCTTGTTCCCTAATATCAAAGGTAAACTGCGTGGTCAACGATTAACGAGCGCCGTAGAATCAGTTGAATCGTTAAAAACCATGTTTTGGAGGCGTCTCAAGAGGAATGGAAAAACTGCTAAGACAAATGGTTTGAACGAATGCAAAAGTGTATTGATCATCAAGGGGAATATTTCATTTTCATTTAAAAATTTTTGTTATTATTTGCTATTCCCGAAATATAAATAGTACCCCTCGTATTAGTTGTACGTTTGGTAATTTTTAGCACGGTGGGTTTTACAAAAATAGCAGTGGAATTTGAGAAAAATCGGATATTGGAAGCCCCTGGGATTCAGGAGGTTCAATATCAAAAATTACGCTCAATATTACGTCTGTTCCAAATTTGATTGCAATCGAACCACCAGTACAACACAAATAAAATATTAAATTTTAATTTTTTTTTAGAAAAATAATACATTTTTTTATTTATATTCAACATTAAACGTTAGTACATGTTTCCAACATTTCTAGTAGACCTAGTAGATACACTGAAATTAATTACTTCTAATTATTTGATCTTAACGAAATCTCCGAAGGTGGATAAACACAAAATGCACTCCAGGGTATCAAATTATACCCTATCGGAACAAAATATCAAATTGTATTAGAAGTGTTAGTTTTTTTGTTTTATGGTGGCTTGATATTATTTTGCACTATAGCGATTTTTTTTTTTTTTAAATTTTTTTTTTGCCAGTTTAATATAATTTTATTAAAAATAAATTTTACGTTTTTTCGACCTTTAATTGTGCAATGAAAATGAAAATTATTCAAGTTCGAGGCCGTAATCTATATTTATTTTTTAGGATATTGTCCTAAAAAATAATCTATAGTGTTTTTGTTTTCAAATTTATTAATTGACTACTTTCAGGAATGTGTTGACAGATATATATCGGTAATTTTCTAGGTTCACATCCTCAGAACACGTTTTGAAAGATGTGACAATCCCATGCAAACATCAAACATTCATATAACCTAGTTTTCCCACTAAATGAGGACTAATATATGAGCTCGAAGTTAGAGGTTATCACCATTGATCAAAACTAAATTGAAAACTTGTGCGTTATGTGCAAGCTCTACCGTTGCACTGTGGTCAATATTTGAGATAGCGGCCAAAACTCCTTTTGGTTTTTGTTCTCCGATTTTAAAGTTATTAGACTCATATGAAAGTAGACAGTAGTAAACCTCGGGAGCCAAAAAATAAGAACTCTATTTCAACTGTTTCACTGAGAACAGGGTGGTCCAAAATGGCCTTTTTCAGAATTTAGTAAATTTATGATATTTTTAGTTAATTTTTAAAGTTTAAATGATCACAACTTTTTTGTTTTTCAAGATTTTTGGACGAAATAAATTTTGTGTTGTAACTTATTTCCTATTACTGGTAAAAAAATTGAAGATCTACTCTTCTCAGAACAATTTAAATATTTTTTTTAAAAAAGGTCAAATTTCTCGGAAATTTCCTACTTCATAGAGCGCAACTCCTGTGAGTCAAGCTGAGTCAAAACACAAATTTACTATTTTGTAGTCCTAACTCTCCCCTACATTCCTATATATACATGTCCATGCATCGGGACTGCACTTTTTGAGCTACAGCAATTTTTCTGACCCAAGGTAAGATATTCGGTACAAATGCACGTCATATTTTTTGACAAGTTATTTGTATGTGAAAGTGGCTATTATGCATATATTTTGATGAAATTTTGTACAAGAGTTCTTATTGACCCAAAAAATAATTCTGTTGAAATTAGGAGAAGTTGGCCCATATTTAGACCTAGTCCACATAGAAGGGTGTATCAAAATTTTGACAAAAATGAAAATAGAACTCGCAAATTATGTGTATCTGGCAATTCATTTGGAAAAGGTAAAAAATGATTTTATTGCCATCTAATATTACATAACTTAAATGCCTGAAAATTGCAAATAAATTTAAAACCAATGGAAATAACTGGTAAAACCAAGTACCTGTTATATTATTACCAGTACCTGTTAACTCTAAAATTATGTGGTATCTAGCAATTCATTTGGAAAAGGTAAAAAAGATTTTATTGCCATCTAATATTACACAACTTAAATACCTGAAAATTGCAAATAAATTTAAAACCAATGGAAATAACTGGTAAAACCAAGTACCTGTTATATTATTGCCAGTACCTGTTAACTCTCAAATTATGTGGTATCTAGCAATTCATTTGGAATAGGTAAAAAAGATTTTATTGCCATCTAATATTACACAACTTAAATCCCTGAAAATTGCAAATAAATTTAAAACCAATGGAAATAACTGGTAAAACCAAGTACCTGTTATATTATGTTTCAAAGAGGTAAAAAAGATCATGTTGAAACTTCGAGCAATAGTATATTAATCCATGCATTCATTTTTTATCTTCATTATTGTTTAAACAATGGCTAAATTCAGTTATAGTGTTCTATCTGATATATATTTTGAACGGAAAGATGAAAACGACATTATTTTACATATAATGAATAATTCTTCAAAATATGCGACAAACAAGAAATTAAAATTCATAACTTAAAAATAAAAAACTTTTAAAATACTTTAAGAAAACGGTACAATCAATGTTCCAGAAACAAGAAATTGTTTTACTCACGCAACCAAGAATGGCTAAGAAATAAACTTATTTTTTTAAAGCCATCAGTAACTACCACGGAAACTGGAAAAGGTGGTCGACCAGCAAAGCCAATTGATAATTGTAGTTAAAGATCACGAAGACGCAAGCTTAAACATATCAATGAAGAAGTTTCTTGTAGCATCATAAAGGATTCATTTCTGCATCAAATTCAACCATCGAAAACTAAAAAGAGTAAAATTGCTATCATTGAAAAAATAGTGGAAGCAAGCCCCAGACGAACAAAAAGGATTTTAGAAAGTATGCCGACACCAACTGAAGAAAATAAATTTACTCCAGAAGATGCATTTGCACTATTTTTGGATTTGAAAATGACTAAAAACCAATATACAGAATTGCGGAAGCGAACCAATGAAAAAAAATTGTGAAATTTTTCCATCATATCGAGATATAGTTTCTGCCAAAAAAGATTGCTTACCTTCACCAACTGCTATTAGTGTAACTTCAAGTTCAGCAAAAATAAAATTGCAGGATCTTCTTGAACACACTGAAGAACGATTATTAAAGACATTTGATGCTGACTATTTAAAGAAGTTTAAAAATTGCAGCATGACTATAATTTCTAAATGGGGATGTGATGGGTCCTCTGGCCAGAAACAATACAAACAATGTAATGCGGAAAATTCATCAGATGCCAATTTATTCATGATTTCTTTCGTTCCATTACGTTTAAACAAAAACTTATATTGGTTCAGAGCCGTCAACTAGTAGAGCTGCAGAGATAGATGTATGGAAGAATGAAATTCCCTCGTCAACAACATTTTGTAGACCAATAAAGTTTGTTTACAAAAAAGAAACTAAAGATGTCATAACTGAAGAAGTTGGCAAAATAATAGATGAAATTAAAGAACTTCAACCAGTGATATTTGAATTTAATGACCAATGCATCGAAGTTAACTTTAAAATGTCACTTACAATGAGCGATGGAAAAGTTGCACAAGCTTTAACCGAAACAAAGTCTTCGTCAAGCTGCACCATATGCCAAAAAACATCAAGTCAATTGAGCCAACCACCAACACAAGACGATAGTTTTAATGAAGCATATGAATTTGGAATGTCACCTCTTCATGCTAGAATTCGTTTTATGGAGCATATTCTTAAATTGGGATACGATTTGGAATTTGGCCCATTAGGCGAAACAGTGAGAAACAACAAAGAAAATTTGGAAAAACGAAAGCAAAAAAAAATATATATAAAAGAAAAATACCGTGAGATAGGCCTTATAATTGACCAGTCAAAGCAAGGAGAAGGAAATTCTAATGATGGAAACACAGCAAGGAGATTTTTTTCCGATCCAGAAACTGCAGCTTCTATAACTGGAGTAGATTATGATTTAATACGACGATTCCAAATCATATTAGAAGTTATAGCATGTAGCAAAAAGATAGATGCAAAAAAATTTGGTCAGTATGCTAATGAGACAGCAACCCTTTATAACCAAAAATATTCTTGGAGACATATGCCAACCACAGTTCACAAAATTTTGTTCCATGGGGAACAAATAATTCAGCACAATATGCTTCCAATTGGAGATCTCTCAGAAGAAGCGCAAGAAAAAAGGAACAAAGACTACAGATTCTTTCGCGAGCACAATACAAGAAAAATTTCCAGATATTGTACTAATGAAGATCTTATTAATATTTTGTTGTGCACATCAGACCCATATATGTCCAGTATTTGACAAAAATGGAAATCAACCTCATTAGAGTTAGATGAAGAAGCTAAGCAACTACTGCAAAATGAAAATCAAAGCTATTTGGAAGAAATTTTTACTAATATTGTTTAATTAATACTAGTTTAAAGATTATAATTTGTTTCTAATTTTAGTATATTAATACATTTAAATAAAATATATGTGCACTTTAAATCAATAGTAAAAGTTTACTTAAAATTTTACCGATGTTGTGTTCTGTATATAATATATCCAAATGGTATTGATATTGTTGGGAATTTCAGTGTTATTTTTCAGTTTAATCCTCACAAGAATTAGCTTTCTTCCAAAAAAACCAACTTTTGGCCCCTGTGAATATTGAGACTAAATAAATGTAAGGGGCCAAATGTTGGCATTTTCTGACCAAAATTAAGTTTAGGAATAATAAATAAGTATTGGTTGTAAAATACGATTGAAGAAAATAAGAAATTATAAAAAAAATACCTATTTAAAATGTCAAAATATTCAACTTTTACATGGAAACTCAACAAAAAATTAAAATGCATTTTTAACTCAACATTACTTACGTTCCTATCAGTCGATTTTTACGTTTGAACACGCAAATTGAAGCTTAAAGTCCCTCCTATTGAACAAAACAAATTGCGTAAAAAAATACCAATCCGGTCAAAAGTTATAGAGTTTTGACCGCTATCTCGCGAAATTGACCACTGTGCGTTGGTATAAAGAATATACGCTCTTTTTATTCTTTAACTTTTCAGCACAAAATTTATTACAATATTACCTAACTTAAATAATATTGAAAAATCTATTTCATTTAGATATAGAGTAAATAGATATATAATGTAC
Source organism: Delia radicum (assembly GCA_021234595.1). Taxonomy (NCBI): domain Eukaryota; kingdom Metazoa; phylum Arthropoda; class Insecta; order Diptera; family Anthomyiidae; genus Delia; species Delia radicum. The sequence continues at coordinate 92,497,976 of CM037853.1, forward strand.
AAATTAAAAATTGAAAGGCGTAGTTTCATATTTTTTAATTATTTAATTAATTTTTTTTTTTTTAGATAAACATTTTTGGACTTTAACTTTTTTTTGCATAAATAGTTGCATACTCCCACACATTTTCGCAGAATAAAGTAACTCTTTTTAGATAACATGTATTTCACCGCTTACCCATGCGGCTCCTTAGGGAAATTACATTTTAATTTTAAAGTAGTGTTAATTTATATATTTTTTAAATTTAATTTATTTATAACACTATTCAACAAAATGGGCGGAATGATCATGTGCGTGAATTATTCCTATATCTTAGGGTACACTTAAAATACTATGAAAGTAAATCGTTCCACAGCAAATGTAGTTCAAATGAAATTTCACTTAAAGAAATGACGACTTACATTTCAGTAAATTCAACTAATATTGTCATTTGTTTTTTAATGTTAAAAAAATTAACCACAATTGTAGTAAAAATGAACCACGTATGTTAGTAAAAAATAAACAAACACTTATTTTTTTTTTATTTTAATAAAAAAAAATCATAAAACAGTCATTTGTTGTGGTTTGTTTTTTAAATGAACCCTTGTAGTTCAAAAAAATTTAATTTGTTCTACAAATGGCTGACATTTACATTAAAAATAAAGAAACTGTGTTACAATCCAAACAACTACATATTTTTAAAGCAGACGTTCCATGAGTGTAGTATAGTAAAACCCTGTGAGGCTGGTTCCCTGGAGGAAACTTTTAAAGTTTTAATTTTTGTTTGATCAATACTTAACTTTATAAGACGCTAAAAATATTAAAAAGATTTACTTGAGCAATAAAAATTATATCTGCCTTTTTTATGGATTTTTTAAGTCCTTTTTTTAAAATACACTAAAAAACTACACTAAAATCTTTTGATGATATTTTTATAAGCTAATAAGGCCTAACGTTTGAATGTAAATAAAAAACAATTAATTACATGTTTAACCGACGTTTCGTCAATGGTTTGTTGACTTTTTCAAGGTTTTGTCTATATTTTAATTAGAAAAAACATACATTAATACAAAATTTTGCATACACCATTAAATAATATTGACTTACAATAAGATGAATATTATTTTTTCACATTAAAACGTTTAATTTTATACAAAAACCAAGAAACATTTAACATAAAACAATAATTTTAACAATACAGCTTAAGTTTAATATCACAGTATTTCGCGAATATATTGGGCTGATAATTTCACTACGGGTTATTGAAGACGAAAAACTTTTGAGAAATGATAAATCGTGAAAACGTTGAATTAATTTTTTTTTTTAAACATTTAGCTCAATTTAAAATATCGACTGCTGTTTAAAATTTGTTGAAAAACTTCATGTGTCATATATAATCACGTTTGTCTTATCTTTGCTGTAAACCACAATTAGATAAAAGTAAAAATACATTTTTGCTGATGTTCATAGATTACCCTAATTTTTTAGAACTATTTTATACTTAAGACTGTACTTCACAGGATCATTTCTGTATTCAGATTTCTTTTAATTTCAGTGGAAATGAAAAATACTACATTTCTTGTTAAATTCGTTAAAAGAAGCCGCAATCATGTCTGATCACGGAAATTTTTTATGCAGAGCCTGAAAACATAATATAAAATAACTTTGCGAAAAATTCGGGCCGATATCTCAACATTTAGGGCTTTGGAACGAAAATCACAAAACAAATTTCCCATAGTGCATCGTAACAATTGTTTGGTTTCAAATAGCTATTATTTTAAGTTGCTTTTATTCTCTCAATTCTTTTTTATTTGCAGATACAATACAAAAAATATATCGAGTACCATAAAAGTTTAATAGTTACATTGATAAAGCAATACAAAACCGAAAGCACTAAAATGAAAACTAAAAAAAATAATCAACAATTTTGTACAAACACTTGAAAATTTTTTTAAAACTTTTTTTTTTCGAATGTATTTGTTTATACACAGGAAAAATTATTTTTATGATATTAATAAATATTTGCCCAAATCCTACAATATTTGTAAAAAGTTCAAAGCTTTTTAGTAATTTGGAGAGAATTTTTATTCACTTTGTAAAGAAAAGTTTCATTAGCTTAGTGAAAAATTTCATAAATTTTCTTCTTATAAAATTTTCTTTGTGTAGTTCGTGTTTATGTACATATATTTTTGCTACCATTCTACGCTAAAGTATTTTTAATATGGTTTTTTATACAAGACCACTAAATGTGGCAAAAAGAGAAACAAAAAAAAGTTGCAGAAAAAAGTTTTTTTTAACAAAAAAAGTTTCTTTTTTTTTTTTTTTTTTTAAAAAAGATGCCTTTGGCAGTAGTTTAATATCAACAATTAATTACAAGTTTTATTGGAAAATATTAATTTTTTATTTGCAATTTACTTTTTTTCAGGTCTTGTATTGAAATGCTATGTTGCCATTGTCATACAATGTGGTATACGCAATCAGTTGATCAAGCAATTCATGCACATGGACCAATTACATGCATTTCCTTTATTTCTTTTTAACCGTAAAACTTTATGCGTTTTTCAATTTAATTGTCATTTGGTTTAGTAAAAAATTATGAAAAATTAATATATTTCACAATATATATAATAGGGGTAGAACTTACCGTAAAGAACATTAAAAACTAAGACGTACAATTATTTTTTTTTTTTACAAATTTGCAATAAATATTCAAACCCTCTAACTGACAAACGATGTTTTGCATCGAAATTCATACCATATGCTTCACTCGAGTAACAAATAATAAGTTCTTCAACAAAATTGTTTATCGTTGCCTAATTTAGGCGATATGAGCCAAACTATTTTAGGTTGCATTTTGAAAACTACAGCATATTAAAGATAAGTTTTTGACAAAAAATATTTATCTTACCAAGATATAACCACGCTCAAAAAACTATTTTTTTTCTGCTCCTATTTTAGAAAATACCGCGATTTTCTCTTTTTGTAAAAAGCGAAATTAGGCTAAAAAGTATCTTAGTTTCAAATTATATTGTTCAAACTTCAACGCTTTGCTATTAATACTTAACTTCTTTCTGCAAAATTTCATAAAAATCCGTCTATTAGTTTATAAGTTAAGACGACGTCCTAATAAAATCCGGTGAGTCCTTGGACTAAAGTAAGGAATTATTATTAAATATAAAGCTTCAATCTTACGAGGCCGGTTCAATAAGTCCGTAACTTTTTGAATAAACCACAGTTTTTTTTTGTAGCAAAAAGACACATTTATTTTTCAACATAATCTTCTTTTAGCTTAATACAATATTTCTCCAATTTGTGTAACCCTTCCAAAAAATAAGATTTTTCGAAGTTCATAAAATAGGCATTTGTTTGATCAATAATTTCATCGTTGGAGCTAAATCTCTTTCCACCGAGCCATTTCTGTAGGTTTGGAAATAGGAAATAGTTACTGGGGGGCTAAATCCGGAGAATATGGAGGATGAGGTACCAATTCGTAGGCCAATTCATGAATTTTGCCATTGAGACTGCACACGTGTGCACCAGTGCATTATATTGATGAAAAAAACCTTTTTTATTGGCCATATGGGGTCGTTTTTTTAGTCCTCGTTAAATCAGTCCAATAAGTTGGCATAATATTCGCCGTTTATTATTTTTCTCTTTTAAATGTAATCGATGTGGATTATCCCGCGTGCATCCCAAAAAACTCTTGCCATCACCTTATTGGCTGAAAACTTACCTTGACCTTCTTCGGAGCCGGTTCACAAGGAAAACCCCATTGTTTAGACTGCTGTAATGGATTCATGTTTCATCCACAGTTACAAAACGCTGAACAACTCATTCGAACTGCTATTAAATAACTCCAAACAATTCTTTAAATTTGTCACACGATTACGTTCATGGTCAATTGGGAGCAAACGCGGCAACTATCTTGCAGACAGCTTTCTTAAACCCAACTGATCATTTAAAATCGAAACCACACTGCCATATGAAATGCCTATGGCATCAACAATCTCACGCACTTTAACTATTCGATCGACCAACACCATATCTGCATTTTTTCGACATTTTCTGGTGTATTGATTTCAACGTTCAGCGTCATTTGTACTTGTGCACAATGAAAGTCAGTAAACCACTTTTTTAGCATTGAAATCGATGGTGCAGAGTCCCCATACTATTTATCAAGCTTTTTCTTGGTTTGATTGACGGTGTTTTTTTCGCAAAAATAATGTTAAATGAGCACTCGAAATTCACTTTTTTCCATTTTTAAAAATATCCATTCCTTCAAAAATTATAATTTGGGTAAATTTTTCTACCACTTCTACATTCGTCCTCTGAAGATTTTCGGTGACGCGAAATGAAACATGTAAGAACCTGTCAGTAGACAAAATCTGCATTAAATTAGCGGATAAAGACATTTTAATTAATAAATAAACATTGCCCGGTTTTTTGGCAAACAAGAAAACAAATGATCTTGAACTTGAATAATCTTGATAATATCATAATTTAAGTCTTAGTATTAAACGTATTCAATATTTTTTCAAGTTTTATCACGTATAAACTATTCAGTCTAGTTTGGCAACTGATTAATCGTAATGGGTCAGCTTTTATAGTTAATAAAATATCGAGCATTTATAATATAAGTACGCAAATATAGGATCTGTATCTCTATTTGCAAATAATTTTTTTTGTAACCAATTGAAAGAAACAAGTAGAAGAAACAATCTGTAACAGGCATTGTCATTAATCAACGTCAATTCAAGCAAAATATCATTTACGTCGAATGGACCATTAAATGGAATAATCTTTTATTTTATATTATAAACTGAACCTTAAAATCGCGTTTTTAGACAAATCTAAAAAACAATTAAGAATTTAAAATAGAAAATATAAAAACGTCGATAAAAAACATTTTTAGTATCATTGGCATTGTTTTTAAGCAATTGCAAAGCAAAAAAAAGTAATTACCATTGATACAAACAATGCCAATTAAATAGTAAATTAATTGATTCATTCAATGACCTAGCCCCAAATGTTATTACCAGTGTAATAACTAATTTTTAGTATATAAGAATATAATTATTTTAATTGACCAGGGGACCGTCCTGTCTGGCTAGGTCCAAAGCAGGACTGCTTCTTAGCCGCCGAAGTCCTTCAAATAGCAAAAGCTACCGAGCAAGCAAATTAGGATTAGCAAATAATTTACTCACATACCTTTTTATTTCATTACGATCAGTGGGAATTTTTAAGTCTTTGTGAATGTTATAATTTACTAGCTGACCCGACAAACGTTGTTTTGCCTTCAAATTTTAATTGTAATTAATTCTTTAAATCAAGAAAATTTTTTACGCAAATATATAATTAAAAAAATAAATTCACATTAGTAAATCATTTTAAAATTTGTAATTTCATGGGAAGCCCAACGCCTCTTTGTCCTTCTATCGCCTTTATTCTAGGACTATGAGGAACGCTAAAACAATTTTGAACAACATTATTAAATAACCTTGCAAAAACTCTTGAATGTGATAATTTATTTTAATGCTGATTTGTTTTTTGCTTTTGGTACCACGCCTATTTATCCCATTCCGCCCATTTTCAGTTCCACTACTTATATTTGTAATTGATGGACTCGTACAAAATTTGAAGGCTATATAGCTAATATAGAACCCTAGATATTTAAAATTAATATTAATTTTGTATATGAGCTAAATAATGACTTTGTATGGGAGCTGCCACGCCCACTGGTATGATCCCGCCCAATTTTCCCATGACTATTCATAATATAATCTATGTGCACAAACTTCTAAGACTCTGGCTATTATAGAACTGTAGATATATGATATTAAATATTTACTTTGTATGGGAGCTGACACGCCCACTGGTCCGATCACGCCCATTTTTCCCATGACTATTCACATTAACAAATAATCAACGTGCACAAATTTCTAAGACTATGGCTATTATATTACTGTAGATATATGATATTAAATATTTACTTTGTATGGGAGCTGACACGCCCACTGGTCCGATCACGCCCAGTTTTAGATGGTGGTCGATTCTCAGACCTACTACAATATGCTCACAAAATTTCATGAGAATCGGTCAAGCCGTTTCGGAGGAATACGGGAACGAACATTGTGACACGAGAATTTTATATATAAGATGATATACATACCATGGGGCGCAAGCGCCGACTGTCTTCTATGCAGTTTTTGAATATTTGAGGCAAGGGCCGTATGACCATATTGGCAAGAGATGAATGTGGACATACAAGCAACTGCAGCTGAGCAGATTTGAATTGAATCTGAATTATTTTCGATTTATATGATTGGACCATTTAAGACGCTGATCTAGGCGAATCTCGAGATATTTGACATGATTATGCTCAGGGAAGTGTTTGGATTAGTTGGCATATCAGCTGTATAGATAATATAGTGTAGAAGCGAGAACTACGATTAAAAAAAAAATAATAGTAAAACAGTTTTCAATTTCACTTAACTATTTCTATATTCATTTTTGGTGTAAAGTTCTTTTTTGGTAAACTTTTTTGCTATTCTTATTTTAAAAATTACAAAATTTTTTATTAATTTTGGTTGCTTATTTAAATACGAGTAATTTAATTTTTACTACATTTTGAAATAAAATTTTCTAAAATTAACAAAAAAAAAAATACTAACAATATTATTTATTTTAATCTAAGAATTATGTCATAGAGAAAAAAATTAAGTTTTTTAATCCACTTTAAATTAATTACACTCAAAGAAAAAGGTTAGTAAGGTCAGCAAAACATTTTTCTGAGTCAGCAACATTTTAGTGAGGAGGGTTTTGCTAGCACTTAGTGGATTAGAAATTAAAAAACCTTAGCTAAAAATTAATAAAAATTTTGCTGAATATTAGTAGACAGAAAAAAAAGTCAAAATTTGTAGAAAAGTTATACTTTAGTTAATTTATTTGCTGAAAATCATAAAACATGTTTTCGGAATTCTTTTTTAATTAACTTACAATACGTTACAATATATAAAAATTTTCATATTCCTAAATTAACAAAATGAATTAATGCAATATCTGAAAGACACAATAGAAATAATTATATATGTATAACATAAACTATCTTTCAACTACTTACATCAATGGTTGTCTAAATGATGCTATCTTTTAAATGAACACAAATGCAACAGAGAATTATAGAAACGAAACGAAAAATTAGCAAAATATAACCTATGCAACCCTTTTTGGAATAAGAAAAAGGAAACATAAAAATCTACCTAAGATGTATGTATTGTATATCGCTTTAGTCTGGCTACCTGTTGTATATTTGTTTTCAATTGGAACACACTAGATTATTAATGTACAGTCACGACCCGCCGAATTTCACCAGCGTATTCCTTGGTTCATTTCCCCGAAAATGCTAGTGTGTGAAATGGCAGCGGTTTGAAAATTCTAGGATTTGTGGTCAGAGTGTAGTAGAGTAAAAAAGCTAACTTCTGAACCAGTGGTCGGATTTTTTGTTGTTTTTGGGCTTGTTGAAAAGTCTTTGGGATCTTTTAGAACCAATAAAAAAACACTAAAAAAAGAAATCGCCAAAATACAGACCTTTAAAAAAAAATTGAAAAAAAGACATAAGAACGTGCACATAGCCCCTATTTGATCAGCCAGATGATAAGTAAGTTATGTTTTTTTCTCTTAAAAGATAGCCCTACATCTTACCTTTTCAAAATGCCCAGAGGTCTTAACGTTCCAAAGTTATGACATAGAATTTTTTTTTTTGTTTTTGGAAGCGAAATAATTTTTTTTATTGATTCTGAAAGGTTCACCAAAAACCTTTCCACCAAGCCCAAAAACAAAAAAATTCGACCACTGGTTCAGAAGTTAGCAATTTACTACCCTCCGACCACCAATACGAAAATTTTCAAACCGCTGCCATTTCGCGCACTTGCATTTTCGTTGATAGTCGTAGTGGACATATTTTCATGAAATGAGCCAAGGAATACGCTGGTGAAATTCGGCGGTTCGTGACTGAATCACCCAGTATATAAACATTTAGTTTACAAATAGACATTTAAACTTTATTAAATTTAAATACTTTATTTTGTTTTTTATTTAATTAAAAGACATTTACTTTCAAAAGCCGGTGATGACGCAAAATTAAAATGGTTTAATCCACAATTTTGTTTTATGTATGAAAAACAGATACAAGAATCTTCCATGGGTCTTTTATCTTTTTAAATAAATTAGGAAAACATTAGTAAAAGATTAGTAAAAGATTAGTTCAAAACAGTTAAGTGCTGAATAAGTATACATAAAATTTTAGCGGAAAACAAAATTTTAGAAAAAAATTTGCAACATGATTTACTAACTTTTCTACTAACTTTTTTTTGAGTGAACACTCGGAAAAAAAGTTTCGTCGTATTGATAAATGTTTCATTAATCGCTTACCATCATATTTATGAAGTCTTCTTAAATACGACATAGATATTCATCTATTATTTCATAAAACAGTTTCATAAACTTTGTGACAATTAATTTATACATGTTAAGGTTATTTTATTTATAACTGATAAGATTAGGCCAAAGCATATCAAATGCTTATATTCAATAGCCTCTTAACAATATCTTCTAACAAATAATCTCTAGAGTTTTTTGTTTTAAAAATTATTAATTGACCACTTTAAGGACTGTGTTTATGTATATATTTCGGGAATTTTCAAGGTTCCCATCTTCAGAACAGGTTTTTAAAGAAGTGGCTACCTCATGCAAACCAAAAACATTCATATAACCTAGTTATCCCACTAAATGAGAACTAACATATGAGCTCGAAGTTAAAGATTGATCAAAACTAAATTGAAAACTTGTTCGGTATGTGGAAGCTCTACCTTTGGTAGATATACAATAATTTTCTTCTAAAGCAACATACACTCGTGAAGCGATTTCTAATCCAGTCGCAGAAGAAATGTGAGGCTTATTTAAAATTTGATCCAACTTCCTAATGTACTGTTAAGGGGCAGTAATTCTCAGAAAACTTGTTCAATATTATTTGGCTTGTTACTTTTCTTCTGGTGGATCTTTGTTTGTGTATTTAAAAACGACTATTTAACCCCTACTACGTCTAATACTGACGTCAATGTATTGACTGTGTCTCTTTCCTAATTTTCTGTCAAAAATATTGGGTTTTCTTTAATATCTGGATACTTTATTACAAATTTGCAATGTGTTCAATAGAAAAAATATATGTATGTGTAAAAAAATTAGATTTGTAGAAAAAATTAAAAATATAATTCATTAAACTTTTGCAAACATTTGAACATTTTGTGATACAATATGTGGTCCTTATTTTTGCACTAACGTCATTTTTAGAGTGTGCTTCTTTGCCAAAGAACAGTAAGTAATGAACCAATAATTTACAAAGGAATGTTTAAAAAACTGTAAGTGAGACTGCAAACATTAAAATTTTTCACCAACTTTTTTTATGAGTGTAATAATTTACCTTTCATTTCACTTAAGTCATAGGTCACATTATTTGATTTAGTAAAAACCAAATTGTTAACAATCAGTATATAAAACGTTAATTGAGAAAACAACTATTTGAAATATGTTTTTTATTTTTTTTTAATTTAGAAATATTGAGGTTAGGAAGAAGAATAAACGATTTATTTTTTCATATACTGTATGTTATATAGAAAATTTTCAGAGGAAACTACCAAATGCATTTGTAGTTTACCAACAAAACATGTACACATACAAAAACACAAACCCACAAAGCATTACCAAAAGCACACGTACATACAAGCTTGTCGTTCACACACTTTTTTTGAGAATCATAATTTTCAATAAAATTTTTAATCAATATTATCATTGCCGTGATAGGTGTAAAATCAATTAAAATATTAATTGATTTAATGTAATTTTCAATTGAAAGAAGTGTTTAGTTTTTTCTGTGTATTTGTGTCTTATAATTGTCAGATTGTCTCTTTATGATAAGTGTTTTCAACAACCTGCGGCTGTAAGAATCAAACCAGCGCTCTTCTTACATTACAAATGTAACAATACCAAGTCATGACCGCAGAGCGATCATACCCAAGTATAGCCTCGATTGTAATGCAGCTAAATTTCAGTTTTCTTTCCTATTAGCATTTCTGTTATTTTATATTATACTAAAAAAATTGACAACACTAAATATTTTTAGATTTTTTTTGTTTATTTTTCTAATCTCCTCCATCTCTATTTCACAACGTTACCAGATTGACGTAGGGTTTTTACGTTCAGTGTTGTCAACTTTGCGTTTTAATTTCAGACATCGCCACAGGGCAAATTTTATAATGTATTTTAGTATGTTTAATAACATTTTTTGTTGAGTGTAATAATCAAAATTGTAAGTTCATTTTAAAGAAAAATCGTGTCTGATTTACTGCTTCCAGAAAATATGTTTTCTGTTACTTAAAAATGCGAGTTTTGCATGGGGTTGATATTTGACCTCGTTGGGCCTGTTGTTAACATTGTACTCCGATTTGGCTCAAATTTTCACGACATCATTTTAAGGCGAAGTGTAACTAAGTTTCACCCGGCGCACCTTGAAATTCGAAAGAGTGGAAAATGTTTCCACCCTACTTGTTCATATATACGACATAATTTTTTTTCCATAGCGATGCACTTGGCTTGGAGTAACTAATGTGTTATATTTGTTTAATATTTGTGTGTGGTTAACGGACATGAATTTAACAATATATTTATGTCCGTTTTAATTTTCGAAAAAATAACAATGACCATAAACAGTTTTTGAATGGTTTTTTAATTAAATATAAACAGAAAAATTTATTTGTTCACGATAAATAACATTATACATTGTATTGTTAAATCGACAACATTTTAAAAAATATAAAATGTTCTGGTCAGTTTGTTAATATGGGGACAAATACTGGCAAAAACTTTTTTTTACACTCATAAGAAGAAGTTAGTTAAAAAGTTTGCTAAAAGTGTTCTAATGCAGTTATTTAGCTAAAGTTATTATCCGGGCAAGTTTTTATTGGGGACGAAAAAAGTTTAAAAAAACTGACAAAACAGCACGAAGTACCATAAAAAAATGCACAAGAACTGGCAAAATAACACAGTAATACTGTTTCTTTATTTTTAATGTAAATGTCAGTCACTTGTAAAACAAATTTATGTATTAACTAACCTTGTAGTTCATTTAAACAAACCAACCACATCAAACGACTGTTTTATGATTTAACATTAATATAAACAGTCGTTTTTCGTTATTTAAACAAAAACTAGACTTCAAATGTTAAACTTACCTTAAGAAATATTGCTTTACAATTTTAAAATTTAAACGTAAATATAAAGTCTGCCACTCTACAGTCTGGCAATTTTAAGGTTAAATAAATAAAAAGGTCATTTTTATATAAAAAAATCTAAAAAAACATGAAAAAATGGCATTTTATGGCAAGGTGGAGCAAAAATGGCATATTTTTCAAAAATTAAAAAAATGGCAGAAGCTACAGTTTGTGGCAAATGCAAAAAAGAAAACTTGTCCTAGTTATTATATGTCTCATTTTACCTCAAGAACAAATTATATCCGCATTTAAACTTATTTTTTGACCTAAAATTAAATAATTCGTGATTATTAAATTTACAAATTTTGCTAGTAAATTAAAGCCATACTTGTTTTCAAACCATTTTTTTGTGTCCCTGTATAAAGAATGGTGTTATTTACACATATTTTTTATTTTGGGTTGTAATACAGTTTATTTATTTTTAATGTATATGTCAGTTATTTGTAGAACAAATTTAATTTTTTACAAATCCTGTAGTTCTTTAAAAAAAAAACAAACCACATCAAATGACTGTTTTATGATTTTTCATTAATTTTTTACATTCGTTTTTTGTTGTTTAAAAAATAAACAAACTAAATGTTTGTTTATTTTTTACTGGATATGTTGTTCATATTTACTGCAATTGTGGTCAATTTTTTTAACCTTAAAAAACAAATGACAACGTTAGTTGGATTTACTGAAATGTAAGTCGTCGTTTCTTTAACCCTTTCACGACCATAAGGAAACAATGATTATATAATAGTATCTAGCGGTTTTTTTAGTCGAATTGGAGATAAAATGTACTAAAATAACAACAAAATCTAAAACACTTATTCAGATTCTATGGAATTTTATGGAAAATATTTTTCCCAATGGACCGGTTAAAATAATGCTAACGTTTATGGATGAAAAGTAATATTTTATTGCAGTTTTATGAATGAATTTTGCACAAATTAACTTTAATATTGCAAACTAGGAGAATTTAAAAAGTTATCGAAATAAATGTCACAGCCTAGCCCATTTAACTTTCTCAATGACTGGTCTTATTTTGTATGCTCTATCGGATACTGCTGATTTACAATCATTATTATAAAAGTGCAAATTTTGCCGTATTTGTTCAAATCTTGTCCTAAGCATAACATTAGCAATAAAAGCAACACCCATATCTTCATCCGTAGACCAGTAATTTCGTAAAGTTGGCAAAACGTAGTAACTCATTACAAAATTCATTCCCAAGAACGCTTTTAGTTCATCTTGTTCAATACTAAACGATTTTCCGTTTTGTATGATGATGGCAAATACTTTCCGGTATGATGATGGCAAATACTAGCGTATCCAGTTTGGTGACTTGGAGTCAACATATCATGTCTGTCACAAAAAATGTTTATGCGACCGAGTTCATAATCACTTTCATGGTATATATTTGGTATATAAGAACTAGTTGTACATCAAAAAGTAGGTTCTAGCTCCGTAGGAGGAACTGGACCGATATCCAAAGCTATATTTTCATTATCTTCTTGAACTGCATTTTCGATTTCAACAACACCTGCATCTTTTTCAACATCTTCTACAAAAAAAAAATTTGATTTTCTTCATCTAGAAGAAGTTCATCTTCTCCATCACTATTATCCACCATGAGCAATTGTAAAATCTCATTTTCACGTAAATGGAATTCTCTACGCCCTTTTTTTTAGCCATAACTGTAATTAAAAACTAATATCGTGAACAATGAACACTGAACATGTACAGCAAATCAAGATAACTATATTAGTAACATGAAAGACTACACTTGTGGTCCATAGGGAAATATTTTTCCCATGGAATAGAAATACAAAATTAAAGCACTTTGTGTCACGTATTTTTTTTTTAAATTTTTTTTATCCTTCTATACTCACCAGGTAGTACTTATCAGTAATAAAACTTCAACTGCAATAAAACTAACCAAATTAAAAAAGCACGCAGTGGGAAAAAATTTTGGGATTCCCCGATAATGATTTGAACATCTATTTTTTCAATGTTGCCAACTCTTAGCTTTTATATAATATTAATCAACAATCTAATTGTCAAATTGAATAAGAAGTAAAAATAAGTTACTTTTATTATCAATTTAAGGTTTGGGAAAGCAATTAAAAATGTTTACCATTGACGTGAAAGGGTTAAATGAAATTTCATTTGTTTTTAACTACATTTGAAGTGACCTTTACCTACATAGTATTCTAAGTGTAAATATGGACGTGCCTCTTGTCAGATCCGTAAAGAATTTTTAGCAGAAGTTTTCTATTGATTTAGAAATTCTTAGTTAATCTAACTACAACTGTCAATTCAAATTTAGGTCTTCTAAAGTTTAGGTCACCTCAATTTAGCAGACTGTGATTGTCAACTTCATTGAAGATTCTGCTGGCTGGAGCAAAGTCAGGTACAATTTTCTGTTGTCGAAGCTGAATTTTCTACCATTTGTTTGGGCTATTTTTTATGAGTGTATGTATGAAATTAAATATACATACATTGTTTGTTAAGTTTTCAGAAAAATAAACTAAATTTTAAAAATTGTTTTATTTATTTTATGGTTTACCATGAACAAACTGAAGTAGACAATAGTTTTAAATTTTGAAGCGAAAAATATTAGTATTATTTTCGTTTTTAAGGTGGCCATAAGAAATTTTCATATCTACTGACAAATTCGATTTTTTGTTTTTGGTGTTTTCAATTTAATATATATTGTAACAACTAAACTCGGTTTATATGTGGAATTTCAAAAACTTACGAGGCAAAATATTTTTAAAACATTTTTTTTTTATTGAAAATTTAGTTGCAAGTCATGGTCGCTTTCCTAGTATTATGCTATAAACACATAGACGACTGCAGCTACACGACTACAGCCTGTCAAAAATAAAATACACACGTTTATATGAAAACGATTATTTTGGCACCAACACAGCTACACGGCTACCCAACTACTTTTGCCGCTGTAGTCAACTTAGGATAATTTCTATTTTTGTTGGCTACAAACCAAAAATAGTGTTGACAATAAAACAAAATATGTAACAAATTAGTGCTTAAAAATATTTTATATTGTTAAACACAAAAATCGTCGCAACATTAAATGCTATAAGTGCATTAATATTCAAGAGGGGTTAGATAAATTTATTTTTACGTTATAATAATGTATTATAAATAAGTAATTGTATTTTTAAGTCAACTTTATATACGTGTCTACAACCATGCATGTTGTTCTATTTTAATAAAGCAAAAAAAAGATGTAATTGGCACTACTGAAATAAAAATTCATTTGTATAAAAAACAGCTGTTTACTATGTTGCTGTCGTTTCCAAAATAATAAGTAGCACGGCGACGATTGCAGTGAACGGCATTTGTAGTCGTGTAGCTCTGTAGCCTGCTGTGGTCTATGTGTTTATAGCATTATAGTTGGAGACTCCAACATTGATTTCATTAACAACACTTCAACAGATTTAATTAATATTTTGTCAAGTTTTGACTATAAAAACTGTCATACATTAATAACTCGTCCGGAATCTGGAACATGTATAGATAATGTGTATAGTAATATCCCAGATGAACTTTTGATAAATACCATTGAATGCTGTTTAACAGATCACAATATAATGTCTTGTATACTAAAAAGTAATGCTACCAATTCCGAGTATGTTGAAAAAGTTTACCGAATATGTAATTGTGAACGTGCAAAAGAAAGTTTAACTAACTATTTAGAAGCTCTTCAAGAAACTGGTGACCCGTCTGTCGATATTTCGCAAATTATATCACATATTGTAAATGCAACAATAAATTCTACTGTAGAGAAAACTGACAAAAAAATGTATTAAAAATGAGTTAACACCTTGGATAAATCAAAATTTACAAGCTCTTATATTATATAAGAAAAATCTTTTGAAAAAGAGGAAAAAACGTGATGTTGAAAGTAGATTAAAAAGAATTAGTAACGTAATCAGAAAAGCTTGCAAGCAGTCTATGAACAACTTTTATTACAGCCATTTAAATCAAATACAACATGAGCCGAAGAAATGTTGGAAATTTTTAAATGAAAATCTTGGTAGAAAGTCAAAGAATCAAATAAAAGTAAGAGGCGCTGACGGAGAGTTTATTTTAGACAACCAACTAACGAGTGATCTGTTTAATCAGTACTTTCTTCAAATTCCCAAAACATTAAAACAACAAATTGATTATTTACCTGGTGACTCGTGTAATGCCCTAGGAACATTAGTTCAATGTCAAAGCGCCTTTAATTTTCTTATACTACAGAGCTAGAAATAGCTGAGCACATCTCCGAATTAGATTCTACAAAAAGCTCTGGTTCTGACGGCGTTTCAGCAAAAATATTTCAGGTGTGTAAGGATGTTATTTGTCCATACTTTTCGAGAATTTTTAACAAAATGATTGACACTTCAACATATCCTCAGGATTTAAAAATAGCAAAAATTATACCAATACCAAAGGAATCTAAAGCTACACTGATAGAAAAGTTTCGACCAATTGCTTTGTTACCAATAATTGATAAGATTTTTGAAAAAATACTTTTCAAACAGCTTTCTTCATATTTTGAAGTCAATAATTTATTATATAATTGTCAGTATGGCTTTAAAAAAGGATGTGGCACAGAAGAAGCGGTTATAAACGTAGTTAATAGTGTATGTAAAGGTTTGGATGATGGTTTTAGTGGTGTTGGTGGTATATTTTACGACTTCTCGAAAGCGTTTGACCTTGTCGATCACGATATTATGATAAATAAACTTGATTACGATGGTGTTAACGGACGAGACTTGTTGTTGCTACGGAGTTATTTGGAAAATAGAAAGCAGTATGTGGAGGTGAAAGGTGAAAGAAGTTTTATTGGTCCCGTTGAATATGGAGTTCCTCAAGGAAGTGTTTTGGGTCCACTATTATTTAAAATTTACGTAAATGATATAAAAAATCTTCAGTTATTTGGAAAAATGCTTATGTACGCGGATGACATAAGTCTTTTGTATCCTTATAAGCATGAAACTGCTTTAAAGGATCATATGGAGTACGATGCTGCATTCATTTCAGAATATGTAAGGCTTAATAGATTGAAGTTAAATGCTGAAAAAACTAAAATATTGCGATTTAAACCGTATTTAGTTCACAATCAAGTTTTTAGCATTTGGGTAGATGGAAAAGAAGTAAATGAAAGCTTTTCAACAAAATACCTTGGTGTGCACTTACAGAGTAATCTCTCATGGGATACACATATTCAGAAACTAAAATCCAAAGTATTGTCTGTAGTTGGTCTACTATATAAGTTTAAGAATAAATTCAACACGAAAACAAAATTGGTTATATATCAGGCTTTAATACACAGTCATTTAAACTATTTGCCTGTTATATATGGTCATAAAAAACCAATGAATTTAAATCTCTACAAAGAGCTCAAAATAGAGCATTGAAAACTGTTTTTAATTTGCCTCTGATGTATTCAACAATACCTTTGCATAAGGACATAGCTTTAACCATTCTTCCTGTACAAGGCTTACACAAAATGCAACTTTTACTTTATGTTTTCAAATCTTTGTATAACATTGGGCATCATACAATCACTTTTCAAGAAATCAAACAGCTTTCAACACAAGAAATAACACGAATTTAAGAGTAGCCCGATGTCGGTTGGAAACTACAAAACAGCGAGTAGAACACATTGGTAGTTTAGAGTTTAATAACCTTCTTCAGAACATAAAAAATATTGTTCGAATTTCCTTTTAAAAAAAAATATTAAAGAGTATCTTTTACAAAATTTAGAAATGCTTCTAGTGTGATTATTAGTTGATCTCTGTTCTATCTTAAAGATTGTATTTTATTTTTCTTTGTTCTTTTTTTTATTTTTAATTTTGCTATTTTTTTTTTTTTATTTTAATATTTGTTACTTTTTTTTCATACATATATATACTTAAGTTTATATTATTTTTATTTGCCAACTCGCCTCAACAATGTCTTTTAGACGCAGAGGCACTACACATTGTAGAACAATTATCATGAATAAAGAATTAAATTATGAAAAAAAAAAAAAAAACAAGAGTGGTGTCTACAACCACTATATTCGGTTAGTACAGCGATTTGCAAACGTGTTTTATGAATATTTTGGGTGTTTCCAATTAATTTCTGTTGCATTAACCGAATTTTGTTGTTAAAACTAATATACAGTTGTACCAACCGATTGCAATTGTAGTAGCCGAATTTTAGTTAGAAAATGGATAAACTTTTCTCGGTAGGCATGACTACCTATTTGTCAAAATGTAAGCCGATGTTTAAACATGATAAATACATTCGCGTTAATGAATGTCTTTAAATGCGAAAATTATCGCGATTTTAAATATAAAGCAAACTGCAGTTTAAATTTTTTGCTTGGATTTAAATAAATTTCATCAGCTCATAGATCTCATTGAATTTGTCAAAAAAAAAAATATAAAAATACACTACAAAAATTTTATTGTCATATATTGGAACTTAAAAAGAACCCGAAATTATTTTGAAAAACACATATTTTTGCTGTTTTTACGATATTTTCGCAGGCAGAAAAATGGAATCGGCACAGTGTTAGCGCCAGTGGACAACTTTAATAAAGTTAAACGAAATTTATTAATTGCCCTAACTGTCCTAACTTTTAAAAAGTCAAAAAATACGGTATTGCGGTTTATAAAGTGTCTTTTTTATACCGGTATATAACTGTAAGTTAGTAACACCCTTTTAACTGGCGGCCATTTTGTCAGCTGTCATGTGATTTATGTTTAGTTTGGCTCGGCATTTCAACATGAATAGACTGACGCCTGAACAACGCTTCCAAATTGTGCAAATATATTTTAAAAATCATGGTTCTGTTCGAAATACATATCGCGCACTATGTCCATTTTGCGGTCAACATAATCGTCCATCAGAGCAATTAATTTGAATAACTATGGAACGTTTTCGCCACACGTTTACTCTAAATGATAAAATGCATCCACAGAGACGTCGTACAGTGTTTACAGAAGAAGTTATTCCTGCTGTAGAGCGTAGCGTAAATGAAGAACCCATTCAGTCTATATGTCAATTGTGACCGCTACAGAGCCATGATTACTGACTTTTTCGTTCATCAATTGAACAGCCATATGCAGGAGCTGTGGTTTCAACAAAACGGCGCATCATTTCACACAGCTCATGCCACAATTAATTTATTGAAGGAAGCATTTGGTAACCGCATAGTTTCACGTCTCGGACCAGTGAATTGGCCTCCAAGATCGTGCGATTTAACGCCGCTGGATTATTTTCTGTGGGGATATGTGAAGTCGATAGTATACGCCGATAACCCCGAAGCTATTACCAATATACGGCGACAAATGTTGGAAAAAGTCATCGAAACTTGGACCTCCAGATAAGACTACGTCCGAGCCAGCCGTGGCAGTCATATGCCAGAAGTCAAATTTAAAATATAATGCCAGAAGATTATCTTTCGAATAAAGTAAATTTCATGTTAATTTTAAAAGATCATCTTTGATTCATTCCATTTCAAAGTTATATACCTCTATAAAAAACATCCTTTATAATAGCAGTGGGACAATCATTTATGGATATGAGATTCTTTTATCAATCACTCAAATAAGGCTGTGACTACTATTATAAAATATTCAGTATACTCGGGTAATCGTTGAACTTCCAAAACAGACATTAAAAATGATCGCAAGAGGTACAAACTCGGATCAAACTGGTGTTTGAAAAATTCATTAAAAAATTTTTAGTGCTACACTCATAGAAATTAACCTGTAAAATAGCAGAAAAAGCAACTTAAAATTAGTGAAAAATTAGCTCGCAGATAAAACTGCAAAATTTAACAGATTTTTTTGGTAAATGGAATAAAATAAGAACAGCAAAAATAAATCTGTTAACTTTACAAAATTTTAGTTATATTCGATGTGAGTTTTAGTAAAAATAAATAAAATAAGAAAAGCAAAGATAAATCTGTTAACTTCACAAAAACTGCATTTTACTCTGTAAAATTAGCACAAACTTTTACTAAGTATTTGAAGACTAAAAAAATAGCAAACAAAAACTGTAATATTCACAAAAGTTTTGCTATGGAATGAAAACATAAAAAATCAACCACTCGACTTCCTTCACCCCTTCTGATTTCAACCATAGGGGGGAAAAAGGTGTACATCATATAACTATAACCTCGTTCGAATGCAGAACAGCTAATCGCAACGGATCTTGAAATATAGCATTTCAAAATATGAAAAATATTCGAAAACTTTTAAAAAGTAGTTGTACTTTATATTAAATATCTTTTTAATGGTCGAAGTGAAAAAAGTTGTTGATACCTCATTTAAAGCTACTTAAACTGTGGTTTTACTAAAGCACACGGCAAAATGAATTGTTTTCAAAAACCGCGGTTCAAAAAGCTGTATTTAAAAAAACTGGTTAAAGTTTGATATAATTTTTATTAAAAATAAAAATTAAGTTTTTTTCAATCTTTAATTGTGCAATGAAAATGAAAATTATTCAAGGTCGAGGCCATACTCCATATTTCTTTATTAGGATATTGTCCTAACAAATAGTCTATAGAGAGAGTTTTCAAATTTATTAATTGACCACTTTCAGGATGGTGTTCATAGATCTATTTCGGGAATTTTCTAGGTACCCACCATGCAAAACATCGAGCATTCATAAAAACTAGTTTTTTCACTTAATGAGAACTAATATATGAGCTCTAAGTTATAGATTATCACCATTGATCAAAAAATAAATTGAATACTTGTTTTTTGTGTGTAAGGTCTGCCTTTGATAGATATTCAACACAAGGTTTTTTTTCCTATTTTTATTTGTAACATATGTATATTTAACAAAATATATGTTAAATATACTTATGTTATGTTATGCAACATGTGAAAAAATATAACTACAAAGCCGATAACTCAGAAACAAGCAGAAACCCCACATAGGGATTTGGTGACATTATGGAATAATAATTACCATATTTTTTTTTTTCATATTAATGAAAAAACTTTCGTAAATTTTATGTAATTTTTTTCACTTTACGTCTTTTGAATTGCAATCAATTTTTTAGCTAGAGAGTTTTCAATGAGAAACTTTGCATGGCATAGTTTTCAAGTAGAGTCTACGTAATTCCGTCCATCTTTTCTCTCAATTTATAAAACCTCGAGAAATAAGTGGCATGAGCATAAGAGGTTTCAAGGGGTGTTGAAAATTTTTGAGGTAGCTTATATACACCTTTAAGCTTCCTATGTAATAATTAATATTAGTAAAGAAAATTTTAGTTGACTTTTACACGGTTCTTTTTTTTCTTATTTTTTGGCATATTATTCAAAACAAATACATAAAATGTGGTATTGATGGAAAGCCATGTTTAAGCGTAATTCAACTAGGGCCATTCCACTTTCGAACGCCCTTATTTTTAAATTTCAAACCTTTATTGTCAAAGTGCACTTTATCAAGCCTTTCGATCAGTACAACATATTTATACAGATCTTTTGAAAAATAACGTGCATTGCCCAAAAAAAAATTTACTAATTACGCATGAAAAACTCAGTAATGGGCTCTCATTAATAGTATCTAACTAATTAACTAACTAATTCTAACTAATTCCAAAATAATTTGTTATAAGCAACTAAAAAAATATGTTTTTAAATATTTTGGCTTACCCCAAAACTTATTAGCATTTAAAAAATAAGTTATTGACATAAAGACATTATATCATTATACAAAATGTATAATGGCTTGATGTCAAATTATGTGTTAAGATATTTATTTTCATTATATAAAAACTTATGTGGTAGTCAAAGATTTTGCTGAGTAGTTTGGCCATATCCAGATTCTCTAAGCAAAACGACAACGTTTCGTTCAAAACGATACCAAAACTTCTATCGTTTTGACGATGTTACTTATGAAAACGTTAAACTAAACGATTTAAAATTGTTGTTTTTTTTTACAAAAAATAACAAAAAAAATTTAAAATTTGTATGTAATATTGTTGTAATTTAACTTCGAAAAGTGGATGTTTATCGACGATCTTGCAGAATTTCTAGCCAGCTGTGCCCAGCGGTTAATTGAGTAAAATGTCGTTTTAAACATTATTACCTTAATATCTTCTAACTGCTGGTAACCTTGCCACATGATCAAATAAACTCTTTGTAAACATTAGTCCGTTTATTTCAATCAGTAATTGTTGTATACAGTTTAATTGTTTTGAATTTTCATTCAGTTAATTTTAATTACATGTATTTACCCAAAATAAAAAATATTTTTTTTTTATTTAAAAGTAAGGGAATGTACCTTAATGTGTGGTCTAACTGCTTGGTCATTTTTTTTAAGCTATATTTAGATCATTTTCTTGTGGTAGCTAATTTAAAAAAGTTTTATATCAATTTTCGAAACAACTCAAAAGGTTCACATTAGGGAACATGTGCCTTAAAAACTGTTTAAAAGCATATAAAATTGTTAGAAAATTAAGTAAAATCAACACACATTGAAATAAAGTGCATTTAAATTTTGTTGTATGTCTCATTTACATGTAATGCTTACTTTTTTAATTGCTGTAAAGGAGGACACAAAAATCTAAAAAGAGAATATTTAAGTTTGCTAGTGCTGGTTACTTCTGAGTATAATATAAAATAACAGAAAAGCTAATAGGAAAGAAAACTGCAATTTAGCGGCATTACATTCGAGGCCATACTCGGGTGTGATCGCAAAACGGTCATGACTTGGTATTATTACGTTTGTAATGTAAGATGAGCGCAGGTTTGATTCTTACAGTCTCAGGTTGTTGAACAATTTATCATATAGAGACAATCTGACAATAATAAATACACACATAATAATACAATTTAAATGGAAAATCACTGATGATGCCTGTCCATAAAAAGGCAGAAACTTGTCTAGTCTGATTTAAATTAATAGTGTTTCTAATTTTTAGAGAAAAGGTTTATTCTTCTTCCTAACCTCAACCTTTCTACCTTATTTTTGTTTAATATATTAAAAAGCTGTCCCAAATAGACGAGAGCAGTTAAAGCGATGAGTAAACCATTTAAAAAATACTAAAACTTGAAAAAAAATTAAATACAAAAATATATCAAATGTCCAATTTAGTGAACGTTATTAAAATTGAATTATTCACATTTTGTTTTTTATTTATTATGTTTTTCTATGCAATCAATTGTTTTTATTTAAATTGTGAATACAACTCTTACCGTTTACAAAAATCCGACTTGGAAAATTATTAAAAACTTGTTTCTTATTCATATTGCGTAATTTTTTCAACGACATTTAACTCGATGACAATTGCCAGCTTTGACACACTCATGCAACTACATGAAAAAACCGAAAAGTCCACTTTGCGGAACAGGTAACAATAGGGAACATTCCCTTACATAAAATAATTAATTTAAAACGGCTATAACACTAATTTTCAGCAAAAATGTTATTATGTATTTAGGCCTCCTAACAGCAAATATCGAATTAAAAAGTAATTTGTGAAGTAGTTTTTGAAATATTTTTTATTTTTTAATTTCAATTTTAAAGTAATTTGATTATTTCGACTATATCTCGATTCAGAATCAAGATATTTTTTTTTTTTTTTATTACTTAATAATCATATATTTACAAATTATATACTATTACCCTAACCGAGCACTAGCTACTATGGCCTTCGGCGCGTTGTAGCGAAAACAGACCAGTGCCTCTGGTGGGAATCGAACCCACGACCCCCGCACTAATAAGCCAGCACGCTACCAACTAGCCTACCGGGGCGCACGAATCAAGATATTTTGGTTATTAAATCTACAAAACATATATCATTTAATGCGTAATGTATCTTTTGAAGACAGTTTTTAAATCGGTTGAGTAGTTTTGGACCTTTGGGTCGAAATTATATGGAACATAATTTTTTTTTTTTCAAAATTAAAAGTTTTAAATTTATAAAAAAATATACATTGTGTTTGTCTTGAAATATAAAATATTGTTTTCATATACGTTTTATTTCAACATAAAAAATAGTCAATTCTCAGAAAAAATTTTTAGATAATACTAAAGTTATGTTCATTTATGTAAAAGTATCCACATTTAAGATTTTCTCTATATCATTAATTCCATGAAAAAGCACTAAAAATTTACATTTTTTATACCCCTGTCATAAGATTTCTTTTCTATTGTGTATAGCATGACTCTATGTAGCCATAAAGACAAATCCGCATTTTGCACATTTTTCACAATCTTCGATGTGCAAAAAACAAAATTTTTATGTAAAATACAATTTAGATTTTTTTTTTCTTGAGACAAGAAAGTTAACTATTTTTAATGATCTTTCAAAATTAGACTTTCTAATTTAAGTTTTTTAGGTTATCGTATGAGTTCCATATAGAGATTTGCGATCGGCATAGGGGAATAATTTATTATTTACATATTTTTTTTTTTAATTTTAAAAAAATAACAGTTTTCTGAAATACTTCGGTTTGCACCACGGATTTGGAAAAAAAAAAACATTTTATGTTAAAAATTTTTTTTATAATTAAACCACGATAACAGTATCAAGCTATGCTGAACTTATATTTAAATAGAGATTGAAATTTATTATTGCACTGAGAGAATTATCTTCAATTCAATAGTGAATTTCTAGTATCTTGTTCATTGAAGTTCTCTGGAGCTTGTCCATTGAAACTTTTCATATAATTTATGAAACAGGTTTTATTAAAGTCAATTTTTATGAAATTTTTGTACCATTAATGGAAATCTTCATAAAACTAATGATTCATACCGACAATGAAGCGATTTTAGATTTATTAATATTAAAAAGTTTTTTTATTAATAAAACTCTACATGAATGTCTTGCAAAATGCTTTAAAGCTAAGACTTCATATCAGTTTAAAAAAAAAAAATCATAGAAGTCCAGAATTAATAAACAACTACATTGAAATAATAAAGCAGTTTTTAAAATATATCGAAGACTTCAGAATTAAATCTTAAAACTAAATTTTATGAAAAAAAAAAAAATAATAAATAAGTCTTTGTAATAATTTCATAGCTCTTAAAAAAAAGACAAAACCGCATTTTGCACATTTTTCACAATCTTCGATGTGCAAAAAACAAAATTTTTATGTAAAATACAATTTCGATTTTTTTTTTTGAGACAAGAAAGTTAACTATTTTTAATGATCTTTCAAAATTAGACTTTCTAATTTAAGTTTTTTAGGTTATCGTATAAGCTCCATATAGAGATTTGCGATCGGCATAGGGGAATAATTTATTATTTACATATTTTTTTTTTTTTAAATTTAAAAAAATAACAGTTTTCTGAAATACTTCGGTTTGCACCACGGATTTGGAAAAAAAAAACATTTTATGTTAAAAAATTTTTTTATAATTAAACCACGATAACAGTATCAAGCTATGCTGAACTTATATTTAAATAGAGATTGAAATTTATTATTGCATTGAGAGAATTATCTTCAATTCAATAGTGAATTTCTTGGATCTTGTTCATTGAAGTTCTCTGGAGCTTGTCCATTGAAACTTTTCATATAATTTATGAAACAGGTTTTATTAAAGTCAATTTTTATGAAATTTTTGTACCATTAATGGAAATCTTCATAAAACTAATGATTCATACCGACAATGAAGCGATTTTAGATTTATTAATATTAAAAAGTTTTTTTTATTAATAAAACTCTACATGAATGTCTTGCAAAATGCTTTAAAGCTAAGACTTCATATCAGTTTAAAAAAAAAAATCATAGAAGTCCAGAATTAATAAACAACTACATTGAAATAATAAAGCAGTTTTTAAAATATATCGAAGACTTCAGAATTAAATCTTAAAACTAAATTTTATGAAAAAAAAAAAATAATAAATAAGTCTTTGTAATAATTTTATAGCTCTTAAGAAAATTTTCATTAAACTTATGAAGAGATATTTTATGAAATCAAATGAATTTGTTTTATGAAACTATGAAACTTTATGAAAAAAAGTTAATTAAAATGTTCTTAATATTAATACAATATCTTAAAAATTGTAATTTTTCATTGAATCTACGAAAAAAATCTATGCAATTATTTCATTAATATCATAAGGAATAATTCTGTCAGTATGTAACATTTTTTTATTGTTTATTTATTTTTTTTTTTTGTGTTTAATAAGGATTATTAAAATTGTAAATAATTGCAAAATTATCGCAAAAATTCAAAAATTTCAATACAATTTTCGTAAAAAAAAGTATCGTGCCTCACTGTGCATTTATCGAGTTTTTGACACTGTTTCAACCAATTCATTTATAAGCAACATTTCCATTATATGTGAAGACAAATAAAACAATTTGAGAAAAATTTTAGTTATTTTTTTTTTTTTTTTTAATAATTTATATTTTTTTTAAGTTAAAGAATACTTAAAAAATGCCCTCCTAATATTGTTTTCTTGCCAACAGTTTTTTACAAAAGCGTCATATGCATTGCCATTTTATTTAACTTAACATAAATCCCGATCTTAGATCAAAAATAACCAAACTGGTTACGTGACGTATACGTGATATTTAATTTATTTATTTTTGTATATAACGCTCATACGCTATGTGGGCCCTTTTAAAATTGTACATAAACCTAACAAGTAAAAGTGTTAGGTTGCGTTTACAATTCAGTCCAGTATAAACTGGACTACAACATCCAGTTCGTGTATCATGTTATACACTTAAATATGATCGAAATGTAGTTTACGATTGTAAATGTAAATGCACTTTTATTTTAACCAGGCTGATTTCATCATTGAAATAAATTGTATGGCATAAAACCTTCGCCTAAGAAAACTGTATTTATATTTATAATTTTATATCAAGAAATTAATATAAAATAAGTTAAAGAAATCTGGTGTAATAATTTTAAATCTTTTTGCCTACACTCAAAAAAAAAAGTTTGTAAAGTCCGGAAAAAATTTTGCTGAGTCAGCAAAATTTTAGTCAGGAGTGTGCTAGCAAAAAAATTGCTAATGTCAGCAAAATCTTCTGCTAAAAATCAGCGAGCTGATTTTTAGCAACAAAATTGGTAGATTTAGCAAAAGTTTTGCTAACACTTAGTAGATTAGAAATAAAAAAGCGTTGGTAAAAATTAATAAATTTTTTGCTAAATTTAATAGACTGAAAAAAACGCAAAAAAATTGTAAAAAAAATTGTAATATATTTGCTGAAAATCATAAAACATATTTTTGTGATTATTTTAAAAATAATTTACAATAAATCACATTGATGTCATGAAGTAATTTAATATCTGAAAATATATAGAAATAAATATATATAACATAACAAAAATTTTCTTTCAACTACTTACATCAATGGTTGTCTAAATGATGCTATCTTCTAAAGGACGCAACCGCCGAAGATAATTATAGAAACGAAACGAAAAAATATACAATATATTTTGCAATAGGAAAAAGGAACCATACTAAGATGTGAGTCTTTGTCTTTCGCTTTACTCTGTCTACATGTCTGTATATGTTTGTTTGCAATTTGACCACACTAGATTATTAATCTATTAACATTTATTATAGAAATACATATTAAATTTAAATATTTTCTTTTGTCTTTTATTTTATTAATAGACAATTATTTTCACAAGCCGGTGACAACGCAAAATTTAAGTTGTTTTAATCCTCAATTTAGTTTTATGTATGAAAAACAGATACAATTGATAGATTTTGTCTTATTAAAGTTGTACTTTTTAGTATCATTTTACTCTTCTTTACTACATCTTGACATGCCGCGACATCTGCTTCATTCTGCGTATATCTTTCAATCTGGTTGTTGTCCACACTATGAATGTGCATATCAGCACAATTTTTTT
Source organism: Delia radicum (assembly GCA_021234595.1). NCBI lineage: Eukaryota > Metazoa > Arthropoda > Insecta > Diptera > Anthomyiidae > Delia > Delia radicum. The sequence continues at coordinate 92,525,113 of CM037853.1, forward strand.
TAGCAAAATTAATTAGTAAAACATTAGTATATTAGTAAAGCATTAGTATAAAACAGTTAGTGCTGAATAAGTATAACAAAAATTTTAGCTGAAAACACGATTTTAGCAAAAAAATTTGCTAAAAATAGTATACCTGATTTACAAGACGTTTTACTAACTTTTGTACTAACTTAGTTTTTTGAGTGTATATTTAAAAAAAAACAAAGTTCAAAGTTTATATTGTAATAATACACAAATTTGAGAAGTTTGTTAACTCATTTTAGAAAAAAAAGTTAACTCATTCATGGCACGTCATAGATCCTCTGAACAGTTTTTAAGCAAACTTTCCAGATATGTAGAATCATGCCTCATTAAAACATTTCAGTAATTTCTTTTTGCCTTAAAGCGCCCTCTAGAGGAGATATAAGCAACCAAAGTAGAAACTTTGACAGCACATAAATGATAGATGGTTTAAGATATGTTAAAAATTTTAATTTTTTATAATTTTGTGAACAAATCCTTATTAAAAAATATATGAAAAATATTTTGTTTCGACTTAATCAATTTTTAAAATATTTTGAAAAAAAATGGTGCTTTTTGACCATTTTTGAAAATTGTTATATAGCAACCCTGACGATACTATTTTTATAAGTTTAGTAGTGTTTTAATAAAAACCATCCATTATATATATTTTGAGTGGAAATGGAATAAAGTTTGGAATATTTTAATCTTTGCGTATTTAAAACATTCATCGTTACATCAGTCAGATTTTCAAAAAGTATATACAATCGATGAACTAATTTCTAGCAGAGAAATACATTTTTATATTTTTTCATCCACATACTAGTAAAAAACATAATAGATTATTAGGCTTTTTTAATTTTTAAATAATTTTTTAAAAAGTTCAACCAAAACTAGGTCAAAAATTGATTTTTTTTCATATAATTATTTGACAGGTATGGAAAAATTTTTTTCACAATTTTTTTATTCACGATTGTTGCACATACGTTGATTAATTTTAAGGTTTTCAAACCACTTAATTATCTCTTTCTAGTACAAAATATATCTACCATCGTAATAGAAAAGCTTAAGATATGTGTGTGGTATGTACACAACTTCAAAAATTGTTAAAAACGCAATTTTTCCAGTTTTTGATAGTGAGTTACTCAAAATCGTGACGTTATTGGAAAACTTGGATAATACTAAAGTTATGTTCATTTATGTAAAAGTATCCACATTTAAGATTTTCTCTATATCATTAATTCCATGAAAAAGCACTAAAAATTTACATTTTTTATACCCCTGTCATAAGATTTCTTTTCTATTGTGTATAGCATGACTCTATGTAGCCATAAAGACAAATCCGCATTTTGCACATTTTTCACAATCTTCGATGTGCAAAAAACAAAATTTTTATGTAAAATACAATTTAGATTTTTTTTTTTCTTGAGACAAGAAAGTTAACTATTTTTAATGATCTTTCAAAATTAGACTTTCTAATTTAAGTTTTTTAGGTTATCGTATGAGTTCCATATAGAGATTTGCGATCGGCATAGGGGAATAATTTATTATTTACATATTTTTTTTTTAATTTTAAAAAAATAACAGTTTTCTGAAATACTTCGGTTTGCACCACGGATTTGGAAAAAAAAAACATTTTATGTTAAAAATTTTTTTTATAATTAAACCACGATAACAGTATCAAGCTATGCTGAACTTATATTTAAATAGAGATTGAAATTTATTATTGCACTGAGAGAATTATCTTCAATTCAATAGTGAATTTCTAGTATCTTGTTCATTGAAGTTCTCTGGAGCTTGTCCATTGAAACTTTTCATATAATTTATGAAACAGGTTTTATTAAAGTCAATTTTTATGAAATTTTTGTACCATTAATGGAAATCTTCATAAAACTAATGATTCATACCGACAATGAAGCGATTTTAGATTTATTAATATTAAAAAGTTTTTTTATTAATAAAACTCTACATGAATGTCTTGCAAAATGCTTTAAAGCTAAGACTTCATATCAGTTTAAAAAAAAAAATCATAGAAGTCCAGAATTAATAAACAACTACATTGAAATAATAAAGCAGTTTTTAAAATATATCGAAGACTTCAGAATTAAATCTTAAAACTAAATTTTATGAAAAAAAAAAAAAATAATAAATAAGTCTTTGTAATAATTTCATAGCTCTTAAAAAAAAGACAAAACCGCATTTTGCACATTTTTCACAATCTTCGATGTGCAAAAAACAAAATTTTTATGTAAAATACAATTTCGATTTTTTTTTTTTGAGACAAGAAAGTTAACTATTTTTAATGATCTTTCAAAATTAGACTTTCTAATTTAAGTTTTTTAGGTTATCGTATAAGCTCCATATAGAGATTTGCGATCGGCATAGGGGAATAATTTATTATTTACATATTTTTTTTTTTTAAATTTAAAAAAATAACAGTTTTCTGAAATACTTCGGTTTGCACCACGGATTTGGAAAAAAAAAACATTTTATGTTAAAAATTTTTTTTATAATTAAACCACGATAACAGTATCAAGCTATGCTGAACTTATATTTAAATAGAGATTGAAATTTATTATTGCATTGAGAGAATTATCTTCAATTCAATAGTGAATTTCTTGGATCTTGTTCATTGAAGTTCTCTGGAGCTTGTCCATTGAAACTTTTCATATAATTTATGAAACAGGTTTTATTAAAGTCAATTTTTATGAAATTTTTGTACCATTAATGGAAATCTTCATAAAACTAATGATTCATACCGACAATGAAGCGATTTTAGATTTATTAATATTAAAAAGTTTTTTTATTAATAAAACTCTACATGAATGTCTTGCAAAATGCTTTAAAGCTAAGACTTCATATCAGTTTAAAAAAAAAAAATCATAGAAGTCCAGAATTAATAAACAACTACATTGAAATAATAAAGCAGTTTTTAAAATATATCGAAGACTTCAGAATTAAATCTTAAAACTAAATTTTATGAAAAAAAAAAAATAATAAATAAGTCTTTGTAATAATTTTATAGCTCTTAAGAAAATTTTCATTAAACTTATGAAGAGATATTTTATGAAATCAAATGAATTTGTTTTATGAAACTATGAAACTTTATGAAAAAAAGTTAATTAAAATGTTCTTAATATTAATACAATATCTTAAAAATTGTAATTTTTCATTGAATCTACGAAAAAAAATCTATGCAATTATTTCATTAATATCATAAGGAATAATTCTGTCAGTATGTAACATTTTTTTATTGTTTATTTATTTTTTTTTTGTGTTTAATAAGGATTATTAAAATTGTAAATAATTGCAAAATTATCGCAAAAATTCAAAAATTTCAATACAATTTTCGTAAAAAAAAGTATCGTGCCTCACTGTGCATTTATCGAGTTTTTGACACTGTTTCAACCAATTCATTTATAAGCAACATTTCCATTATATGTGAAGACAAATAAAACAATTTGAGAAAAATTTTAGTTATTTTTTTTTTTTTTTTTAATAATTTATATTTTTTTTAAGTTAAAGAATACTTAAAAAATGCCCTCCTAATATTGTTTTCTTGCCAACAGTTTTTTACAAAAGCGTCATATGCATTGCCATTTTATTTAACTTAACATAAATCCCGATCTTAGATCAAAAATAACCAAACTGGTTACGTGACGTATACGTGATATTTAATTTATTTATTTTTGTATATAACGCTCATACGCTATGTGGGCCCTTTTAAAATTGTACATAAACCTAACAAGTAAAAGTGTTAGGTTGCGTTTACAATTCAGTCCAGTATAAACTGGACTACAACATCCAGTTCGTGTATCATGTTATACACTTAAATATGATCGAAATGTAGTTTACGATTGTAAATGTAAATGCACTTTTATTTTAACCAGGCTGATTTCATCATTGAAATAAATTGTATGGCATAAAACCTTCGCCTAAGAAAACTGTATTTATATTTATAATTTTATATCAAGAAATTAATATAAAATAAGTTAAAGAAATCTGGTGTAATAATTTTAAATCTTTTTGCCTACACTCAAAAAAAAAGTTTGTAAAGTCCGGAAAAAATTTTGCTGAGTCAGCAAAATTTTAGTCAGGAGTGTGCTAGCAAAAAAATTGCTAATGTCAGCAAAATCTTCAGCTAAAAATCAGCGAGCTGATTTTTAGCAACAAAATTGGTAGATTTAGCAAAAGTTTTGCTAACACTTAGTAGATTAGAAATAAAAAAGCGTTGGTAAAAATTAATAAATTTTTTGCTGAATTTTAGTAGACTGAAAAAAACGCAAAAAAATTGTAAAAAAAATTGTAATATATTTGCTGAAAATCATAAAACATATTTTTGTGATTATTTTAAAAATAATTTACAATAAATCACATTGATGTCATGAAGTAATTTAATATCTGAAAATATATAGAAATAAATATATATAACATAACAAAAATTTTCTTTCAACTACTTACATCAATGGTTGTCTAAATGATGCTATCTTCTAAAGGACGCAACCGCCGAAGATAATTATAGAAACGAAACGAAAAAATATACAATATATTTTGCAATAGGAAAAAGGAACCATACTAAGATGTGAGTCTTTGTCTTTCGCTTTACTCTGTCTACATGTCTGTATATGTTTGTTTGCAATTTGACCACACTAGATTATTAATCTATTAACATTTATTATAGAAATACATATTAAATTTAAATATTTTCTTTTGTCTTTTATTTTATTAATAGACAATTATTTTCACAAGCCGGTGACAACGCAAAATTTAAGTTGTTTTAATCCTCAATTTAGTTTTATGTATGAAAAACAGATACAATTGATAGATTTTGTCTTATTAAAGTTGTACTTTTTAGTATCATTTTACTCTTCTTTACTACATCTTGACATGCCGCGACATCTGCTTCATTCTGCGTATATCTTTCAATCTGGTTGTTGTCCACACTATGAATGTGCATATCAGCACAATTTTTTTTAGCAAAATTAATTAGTAAAACATTAGTATATTAGTAAAGCATTAGTATAAAACAGTTAGTGCTGAATAAGTATAACAAAAATTTTAGCTGAAAACACGATTTTAGCAAAAAAATTTGCTAAAAAATAGTATACCTGATTTACAAGACGTTTTACTAACTTTTGTACTAACTTAGTTTTTTGTGTGTATATTTAAAAAAAAACAAAGTTCAAAGTTTATATTGTAATAATACACAAATTTGAGAAGTTTGTTAACTCATTTTAGAAAAAAAAGTTAACTCATTCATGGCACGTCATAGATCCTCTGAACAGTTTTTAAGCAAACTTTCCAGATATGTAGAATCATGCCTCATTAAAACATTTCAGTAATTTCTTTTTGCCTTAAAGCGCCCTCTAGAGGAGATATAAGCAACCAAAGTAGAAACTTTGACAGCACATAAATGATAGATGGTTTAAGATATGTTAAAAATTTTAATTTTTTATAATTTTGTGAACAAATCCTTATTAAAAAATATATGAAAAATATTTTGTTTCGACTTAATCAATTTTTAAAATATTTTGAAAAAAAATGGTGCTTTTTGACCATTTTTGAAAATTGTTATATAGCAACCCTGACGATACTATTTTTATAAGTTTAGTAGTGTTTTAATAAAAACCATCCATTATATATATTTTGAGTGGAAATGGAATAAAGTTTGGAATATTTTAATCTTTGCGTATTTAAAACATTCATCGTTACATCAGTCAGATTTTCAAAAAGTATATACAATCGATGAACTAATTTCTAGCAGAGAAATACATTTTTATATTTTTTCATCCACATACTAGTAAAAAACATAATAGATTATTAGGCTTTTTTAATTTTTAAATAATTTTTTAAAAAGTTCAACCAAAACTAGGTCAAAAATTGATTTTTTTCATATAATTATTTGACAGGTATGGAAAAATTTTTTTCACAATTTTTTTATTCACGATTGTTGCACATACGTTGATTAATTTTAAGGTTTTCAAACCACTTAATTATCTCTTTCTAGTACAAAATATATCTACCATCGTAATAGAAAAGCTTAAGATATGTGTGTGGTATGTACACAACTTCAAAAATTGTTTAAAAACGCAATTTTTCCAGTTTTTGATAGTGAGTTACTCAAAATCGTGACGTTATTGGAAAACTTGGAAAACAGATTTGAAATCAGCTAAACAACATCTATTAAAAATGTGTTTTGCGATTGAAAACAAATTCACTTTTCTAATTTTGTTACAGTGTGTAAAATACAAAAAAAAAAAACGTTTTGAAATAGAGATGGAAGAGATTAGAGAAATAAACAAAAATCTAAAAATAGAATATTTGAGTTTGTTAGTGTTGGTCACTTCTGAGTATAATATCCCAGCAAAACTTTGGTAATGGGTGCGATAAAGTAATGCATTACCTTGTAACTTGTACCTTGTACTCCTTACCCGTATCATTATTTTCCAACAAGAAGTAATGAGTTACCGATAATTGGACACTCATAGATTACCTTGTAATGAGACCTCATTACATTTTACATTACTTCAAAACATAAAATAATGACTTACCGATCATCAATTACATAATGCATGAATTATAAACGTAAAGTAATTATTAATATATATTTTTTTGTGAGCATAATGGTAAGGTGTATATTTTTAATATCACGAACGAAAACACGAAGCACAAAAACTCATCTACATGTTAAGCAATAAAATATTGTATGTATCGATAGGTCAGTTGGTAGAGTTCTCGCCTAACTAATTGTTAAATACCAGAGACCCCAGGTTCGAATCCCAGCATGACCAAGTTATTTATTTAATAAAAAAAAAGTTATTTATTTAATTAAAAAAAATATCTGTAAAAAAAATTTTTATGAATTTTTTTTTTATGAAAATCTATTTATAGACACATTACTTTTTAACACCATGTAACCATATAAGTAACCAGTTACTTTACCCATTACAAGGTAATGAGTTACCTTGGGGCTCATCGCCTGTAAAATTCATCAATGAAGTAACGTGTAAAGTAATGCATGAGGCCCTATGTCGATACATTACTTTACCCACGATTTGGTAATGTGTGGTTTTGCTGGGATACAATAACAGAAAAGCTAAAAGGAAAGAAAACTGCAATTTAGCTGCATTATATTCGAGGCCATACTTGGGTGTGATCGCTAAACGGTCATGACTTGGTGTTGTTAGGTTTGTAATGTAAAATGTAAAGAAAAAGCGCAGGTTTGATTCTTACAGCCACAGATTGTTGAAAAATTTATCATATAGAGACAATCTGACAACTACAAGGCACCAATAATAACACAATTTAAATGGAAAATGACTAATGACGCCTGTCCATAAAAAGGCAGAAACTAGTCTAGTCTGATTTAAAAATGAATAGTGTTTACAATTTTTATAGAAATATGTTTATTCTTCTTCTTTACCTCAACCTTTCTAAAATAAAAAAAAATCTGCTCATATTTGCGGCCAGAATTTCTAAAACTGCCAACCAAAGTAAGGCAAACATTTTTGATATTGATGAAACTGACTTAATTTTGCAATAATTTCTGGAACTGTAAAAAATGCTGATAGATTTACCTTAACGATTAAATTAATCTTTTTGCAAAACTTCAGTGTAACTGTAGTGATTTACTTATTAAGGGAAGTGTATTTATTAACGACTAAAGTTAAAAATTCTCAAAATGTCGGCTAAGTCAAACTCATTAATTGTCATTCTTAAGGGTATATTAGTTGCAACTTACAACTTAGATTTCCAAATGGTATAATATATACTCACCACACTCGAAGGACTTCACACTATATCTACTGATGCTGTGCCATCATCATCTAAATAGTTATATTGTTTTAATGAATTATAACCTAATCTGCTGCCATTCATGCATCAATAACTTAGAAGCTGTTAATAAAAAATAAATTAAAATTGCGCGCAGTTGGGTATTCTTTAGTACAGATACATATTTTTAAATTTAAATATATTTTAAATACACATTTTTTATTAAACTTAGATACGCTGAATCAAGATCTGTCTCAATTTTTTTTTTTCACATTTGCAGTTTTTGAAGTATTGCGGATTTTATATTTATATAATTTACTCCATTTTTTTGTATATTTTGCTTAAATTTTCGTATATTTTGCTTAATTTTTCATGATTTATTTTTTAAATCTACACAAAATTATCTTTTATTTGAATATAATCATGTCGGTTTTCGTTTTAGGATATCCTAGCGGTATTTCAAGAAAATTGAAAATTTCGCATGTTTATCGTTATAATTTTTATGTTTACAAAATAAAATAAATTTTATCACTATGCGTAAACTAAACATTGCCCTTGACTCATTTTTGCAATAAAATTGCAATTCAATTATAATCCCGAAATATTTAGCAAAGAAGACAATTTTTTATATAAAAATTAAGTATGTAACGTAAATATAGAAACAGTGATATTTTAAAAACTCCAAATGACAAAAATAAATTTTTGCCAGATTTGGACCCAGCGTATGTAAATCTATTACATAATATTTATAGCAAAGACAGGTTCTCCAAAAAGTTTCAAATTCGTCAATAGTAATATTAATACTAAATATATTTTTGTATGGAGAAACATTGTTTTAATTTGATATTTGAGGCATGTGGAAAATTCATTAAAATTTAAAATTTTTCATTGTCAATATTTCAGAATATTTTTTAGTGGATTTCCGGATAAAAATAGTTATATCTAGTTATATAGAGTATGATTAAGTCACATCTGACTTTGTATGGTGTTACATTACCGCTTATATCATTAAAGACAAATACTTCTAAAAATATGTCTCCAAATCGTACTCCATATATAACTACATAAGAAATATGATAATAATCCAAATATATGTAGTGATCGATATGATTTTATATGGTCCCGTGGTAAGTCTTATTAAGCTATTATTTACGTTATACTGAAAATATTTTAAGTATAATTTATTTCGTATTAATCTTATATCGAAATCAGTTCTAAGTGCCATCTTTTATATAATTTCAAATTAAAAAATGCGTACATTTTTAAAACACTAAATTTATTCTGGATAATTTTTAAAATTTTGTTGTTTCATTAAAAAAAAAATTGGGTCTTTTTAAAATTGTTGATTTCTAGAAATTAAAATTATCAACTTAAATTATTTTAAGCATAACTTTAAGTTACAAAAAGCATACATAAAATTTTATAAACTCAGATATTTTTACATCTAATTAGATATAATTTAATGTCCCGGATATGGACAAATCTCGGATAAAATTGTATTAAATTATATCTAATTTGATATAATTAGATACATGTACATGATCCATTTTTCGAAACCAATTTGCATGTATGAAATAGAATTATATTAGACAAATGAGATATAATTATTTTAGACTTCATATTAACATTTTTACCCGGGTTTGCAAGTCTAATACAAATTTTTGTTATTGGAATACTTTATGTACAATGATAACATTTTAAAATTCTTTAACATGCATACAATTTATAAGGATAAAACTAAAAAAGGAAATTTTTCAATACCAAGGCAATAGCCTGTATGGGTTTGTCATAATATTGGAGCTCTAAACCACGAATTTATAAAATTTTCCCAAAATAGAACAATTAAAAACTGAAATTTAAAACAAAAACATGACTCACGCACAATCACCCTCGAACATTTTTTTTACACTCACTCACGATAACGTCAGTAATTTTAAATTTCACTTACAATTTTCTGCTCATGTGCGCATATAATTTATAATTTATAATTTATACACTGTTTAATAAACATGTAATTTCTGTTTTTAGTATTATTTTCCTGCAAATAATAATTTGTTTAAAAAAAATATCTAAGATAAATTTTTTAAAATTGTTTAAATTCTTTTTTCAACATGAGGAACTACGTCCAATAACGTCGTTTTATTACGAAAAAGTATATGATTACTTCTTGAGTACAAAAAGTTATTCATAAAGGGTGTCCCAAGAAGAACGCAATTTTTAAATCTGGCAACATTCGAAGTGTCATTGTTTGACATTTGAACAATTGTTATTGTTTGCTAGTAGAAGGTACGAGGTTAGTAAAAATGGAGCGCTACACGAATGAACAACGAAGGGAGTTCGTTAATTGGGTATTGGAGAGACAACATGAAAATTTGCCGATAAAATCATCTTCAGTGACGAGGCCCATTTTCATCTTGATGGCTTCGTCAATAGGCAGAATTGTCGCATTTGGGGTGAGGAAAATCCTCGAGTGATTCACGAGAAGCAAATGCATCCTCAACGTGTGACTGTGTGGTGTGGTTTTTGGGCTGGAGGAATCATTGGACCTTTTTTTTATGAAAATGAGGCAGGTCAAGCGCAAACAGTCAATGGTGTTCGGTATCGTGAAATGATAACCAATTTTTTCTTGCCTAGAATTGAAGAAATGAATGTGGAGGGCATGTGGTTCCAACAAGACGGCGCCACATGTCATACAGCCAGAGAAACAATTCAATTGCTGCATCAGTCATTTCCCAGTCGTGTTATTTCGCGCTTTGGTGATCATAATTGGCCGCCTAGATCGTGCGATTTAACACCATTAGATTTTTTTCTTTGGGGTTTTTTGAAGTCGATGGTTTACGCGAATAAGCCGACGACGACTCAAGCCTTAAAAGAGGAAATTGGACGCTAAATTAATGAAATACCGCAGCATTCATGTAAAACGGTCATTGAAAATTTCATTAAAAGATCGCGTGCATGCCAGCAAAGCCGCGGCAGCCATCTGCACGATATATTGTTCCATACATAACCTCATTATGTTTACTTTACGATATAATAAAGTTTCACGATTTTTTTTTAAATATCTGTGTTTTATTTAAAATTTAAAAATTGCGCTCTTCTTGGGACACCCTTTATAAGTTAATAACATTGTTATTTTCTTTTAAGTAAATAATTACTTTGTTATTGAGTTCATGCTTTCTGGTTTAAATTTAAAGAAGTGATTACAATACTACTTGCTTTTTTGTCTACCTGGGGTATGCTTAATTTTTTGCAAGCGAACACCCAGATAAAAATATCCGATCCACCACTGTGCCACGTTTGCAAAACAAATTTCCATAAACAAATTTTGTTTTTGTTTTTTAAGTATAAGAAACATTTTTAAGGATTTTATTTTTGTAATGACTGACAAGGGTTGACTAATATCACTATGTTTTTAAGATGAATCATTATGTTTTTTTATATTTATTCATAAAGACGACGATAGCAAATAGGTTTGTTTGTCATTTAAAATGTCAATAAAAGTTGTCCTTTTTATTCTTTGCATCAATAGATCTAAAAATATTTAAACAGATTTTTGCTCTTTTTTATGTATAACCATGTAAATTCACCCACAATAACGGACATAAAGTAATACCGGAGAACCTTTTTAGAGACATTAAAATTACGATTATAACTGTGATGACATAATAAAGGAAACAAAAGATCAAAACATTTAAGGACTACTACATTTTATGAAACTGAAATATTAATTTGAGTTGAAATGCAATAAGCGTTATTTGTACATTGTTTGTAGGCAAATTTTCGTTACGTGTAGCCCTGAGGCTTAAGACATATTTAATATGTATAAAAAAAAATTGAATTTAATACTTTTATTATGAATGTTTACCAAGAATGAAAAGGGTTAAATTTTGTTTATTAATTCGCTTTTTTTTATAAGTCGTTCACTTTTAGAGGGACTTATAATGAAATTTGTTTCTTAAATCGATACATTTAACATATTGCTCATTTACTTCAAGAACGTCATAACTCAAAAAACGTGATTTTTGAGTTAATGACGGAGAATTATATCACGTTATATCACGTATCATATTGTGTAAAAAAAATCGTATTTATATCTTGTATACTCACCTCTTGAGAGAAAGTATGTCGTTATTTTTTTCTTCAAGGTGGGAGTAAATTGAAAACTTTAAACTCGTTTTCTACAAAATCAAAAATTAGTTAATTCTGTCTCTTCTGATCGAAACAATACTTGTGTGTACGTAGTGTGACCAAACTCCACTTTAGCCACAGTCATCGCTGTGTCGACCGTGGCTCAACTCGTTAAGAGGTGAGATTACGATGCATAGCTTGATGCTGAGGCAGTGAGTTCAAATCCCAGTACGACACCAAAAAATAAAAAGTTTTTCATATAGAGCAAATTAACAATATAAAATACTTTGTTCAATTGACACATAAACTAACCACTGACGAGTCCTAGGAGGGGGACGAAACTGCGGCAGTCTGGTGTATCCCTTGTGTCCGTAACATTTTTCAATAAAAATGTTTCTTCTTCTTCTTCCTGTAAAGAGACTAACTAAAGCAAAATTTTTGATTTATGACGTTATTAAAGTAAATGAGCGATATAAATTATAAACGAAAGAACACAGATATAACAAATTCATTATGCCAAAAACATTTCTTGCCAACTTAATTTTCTAATTGCTTCAACCAAATTAGACGGTTTCTTAGTATGTATGAAACATTTCATAAAAGCTTATGAAGCAGCTTCATAGTATCTATGAAATGTTTCTTAATATTTATGAAGCACTTAATTAAAAGTTATGAAACTTTATCATCATATTTGTGAAACATTTCGTAAATATGAAGAAGCCTGTAGTCACATTGCGCTTTAATGACACAATTTCATCATATTTATAAAGTGTTACATTTGACGAAAATTTCTTCATATTTATAAAAATTTCTTCATATTTATGAAAATTTTTTCAAAGTTATGAAAAAACCAAGAGTTTTTTATAAATATGATGAAGGTTTTATATTGTAAAATAATATAATAATTTCCAGCCGAAAAATACCCAGCATTTGTCATATAAGTATTTGCATTTGTATTAGCTTTTTTATATAGCATAAACACCAGTTGGAGGGCAACATTAGGGAATATTTCCTTATCATATTTGTTTTTTTTTCAAATGGTGCCTTCAGGTGGATAACATTTTATATTCACCTCACTTGCCACCACATTTTTGTACCACAAAAAAAGTTTTTTTTCCTCAAAAATGTTTTTTTAACCCCAAAAATGATTTTGGCATCCAGAAAAGTTTTGCAGTTAAAAATTAATATTTCCACCTCTGTAATGTAGAATTGATAAATCAATATTGTAAAAGTTAAAAAAAACAAATAATATTAAAAACATTGAATGCTCTTCAAATATAGTGTAATAATGTATGTATGTGTGAGTAGAGTTTTTTTTTTTTTGCAACAAAATAAATAAACAAATTGTTTGTAACCCAATATCTCAACCTTTTTCCAAAAGCATGAGGTTGACAACTTTATGTAACAAATACATACACACAGAGAAAAATTTTGCCAATTGTCAGCTAAATCGGTTGTTACAACCTAATATCGGTATTCACAACAGAATTCAGTTAATACATTTGCATTTTTGTTGCAACACCCAAAATATTTAGAAATCGCATTTAAATATGGTTATACTAACTGAAGTTTTTAGTTGTAGCTTACAAATATTTTTCAGTGTGTACTTAAGTACAATACAAACACATAGTTCATGCATTATATGTTATGTATGCCTGACACTATTTAACAAATTTTAAAAAACTTTATGCGCCAAACATGCGACTATATTTTTATTTAGTATTGAAACCTTCCACAACCGAAAATCGCATTATGGAGTAGTTTTTGAAATATTTTTACCATATTTCGATTTAGGATCTATTTATATTGGTCAGTCGAATTGCAAAATCAATATCATGCGCAACATATCTTCTAAATACAGTCGCAAGTACACGTAAAAATCTTTTTTTTTCGCCAAAAATTAAAAATGGAAAATTTCGACAAAAATATACAAGATATTTGTCACTGAAAAATACAAAATATTTTTTTTCTCTAACTTTCGAATCAAATCTGGCGATAAATACCACAATTACAACCACCCAGGCAAAAAAATACAATCGGTATAATGTTGGCAAAGCGTTGGCGACGATCGGTTATGCGTCGGCAGAACGTGGGATTAACAATCTTGTCAGTATTGTCCTGTTACCCGATTGATAACAGTGGCCAACCGTTGACTTAAGCGAACTTACCTCCGTTTTCATAACTTTGGTAATTAAAAAATTGGTGCTTTTAAAATAGCTTAAATAAAATTAATTTTGAAAAATATGTGTAATGAAACATAATTCAAAAGCAGCAACACAAATTCGTCTTAGCCTTATACAGCATATTCAAATGTGTGAAATATAATAAAATATTATAAAAAAAAAATGATTCTAATTGGTTCAAATATTGGTCAAAAAAAAATATAGGCAACGAATTTTGCGAGTGGTACTGACAAAACACATGCTTCGCACACAAAATTGTGCTTTCCTTAACTTCAATAATGAATTGTATAGCTTTAATGAAAGTTGTCACTGGAACTCTTAATATGAAACAGTTTTCATAAAAGTCAATGTTTATGAAATGTTCGTAGAATTAATGAAAATCTTCATAAGACAAGAAACTCATTCCGACAACGAGCGTTTGTAGAATTTATGAAACAGTTTCAAAAAATGTTGTAATATTATGAAGTCTTTTAAATTAATAAAACTCTTTATGAATGTCTTGAAAAATGCATTAGTCAACGAAACGCTTCATATGATTTTTTAAACAATTTCATGGAATTCCGAAATTAATAAATGGATACATTGAAATAATAAAGTACTTTATAAAATATGTTGAGAATTAAATCTTACAACTAAAATAGAAATGTATGAAAATTAATGAAATTTTATTAAAAAAATTAGGTTTTAGAATTAATTATTTTACTCTAAAGAAAAATTTTCGTTAACTTAATGAAGAGATAATTTATGCAATCAAATGAATTTTATTTTTTATGAAACTATGAAATTTTATGCAAAAAATTTATGAAAAATGCCTTAATGTTAATAAAATTTCTTGGATATAATGAAATGCTTCATTGAATCTATGAAAAAATTCTATGAAATTGTTTCATTAATATTAGGAAGTATAATTCAATCCGGGTAGTACAATACTAGTTGTACACTTGGTAATTTTTAGCACATTGCGTTTTACAAAAATAGTAGTAGTTTGACAGTACTATTTTTTGGTACGGTTGTCAATTTCTGCCTGTGGAAAGTAAAAGTATTCAAATTTAAGATTTTCGCTATTTATACACTGCTAGAATTTTCCTTTATAGTATAAATAAATGGATTTCTTTAAAATGCATTCATTGATTTAATGAATAATTTCATTAACCGAATAAAAATTTAAAGATAAAATTGTTTATGGCTAATATCGCAACCTCGTTAAAAAGTGTATTATAAAGAAACACATTTTTGTTTTGTAATAAAATGTAATGAACATATTTCATACAAACTATGAATTTTATTCTTTAAACACATGGAACTTTCATATTGTTTATTCTGGAACTACTGAAAAAAATTTCATATACTTTATGAAACATTTATTGGTTCAATGAAACCATTCATTGTAATTAATTTAATGAAACATATTTAATTGATTCAATGAAATATTTCTTTGCGGACTTTTTTATGATAAAATGCATTGCATTAATGAAGTAATTCATTTAATTAATTTAATGAAAATTATTCACTAAACCCATGAATGCAACTTACTGAAAGACATTCATTAATAGTACGAAGGATAATTCTTTCTGTGCACAAACATTTTTTGTCAAAATTTGTGCTCCATTTTTGTCTTCTTAGTAATCAAGTACGTGCTAAGGGAAATACCCTTTTTAGGAAAATACCCGAAGCAAGTGCTGGATTGGATTATTAATAAGACAAGAATGGAGCAAAATTGATGATTAATAGGCTTTTTGTTAAAGTTCTGCCTATTTTGAAGGCTCTAGCTTTCTAAAACTTCGGGTTCTGATGAGATATTTAGCCAGATCGAAATACTAGTAT
Source organism: Delia radicum (assembly GCA_021234595.1). Classification (NCBI taxonomy): domain Eukaryota; kingdom Metazoa; phylum Arthropoda; class Insecta; order Diptera; family Anthomyiidae; genus Delia; species Delia radicum. Next base: position 92,541,021 of record CM037853.1, read on the forward strand.
CAACCTAGCTAATATGTTTGATTTGCTTTATTTTTGTAAATAAACGGTGGTTGAAAGCTCGTTATAAATTAAAAAAAAAATTTTTTTGTTGAAAAGATCGAAGCCAAATAGCCTTTTATAGAGTCTTTCCATTTTGAAACATTATTCCTAAAAGCATAAGGTATTTATAGTAAATTTTATTGGGGACCATTATATGAGCACTAATCTAAATGAAAATCGGATAAAGGAGAAAAAATAAATGACATGTATTGATTTTACCGTCCGAATCTGACGTTTAAGGGTTTAAAGGCGGGGTCAGAATTATTAAATATTTATACGAAAACATGTCTGAAATGAATGACATTCAAATTTTGTGTACGAGTCGCTGAAGTACTCGAGAAAACAAAAATTTTGATACCAATGTTGCCTATGTTGTATGTCGGGGTTGCCATTTATTTAAAATATTTCTAAAATATATGTTAAAAAGGGCTTTGGAAAAAATCGCATAAAAGCCAAACAATTGCGTATCTCGGAAAAATCCTTAATATAGCAGATATGTTTTAGCCTATTCCAACTATAAGCCTTTAACAAAACGTTATTTATAATGCCACTTAAAGTACATTTTTTTAATAATAAAAATACTTGAAACTTATCGGACATGAAATAAATGGAAAAACGAAAAATGGAGTAATTTTTGACTCGCTCTTTTTAAACCCCAAACATGAGATTCGGCCACTTAAAGAATTACGTTTATTTTATTTTTGTGTTTTCTATCACCTATCCGATTTCATAAAGATCTGAGAGATCACATCGGGAGACTCCCCTTGTAAGTCCAAATATAGACCGAAGGGGACGTCAAAAGACGTTATCTTTTAGTAGATATTAAATTTCGTTAAATTTTTAAAAAGGTTCATAACATTTTTAAGTTTAGAATTTTTAAAACGCCTTTTTGGCAAGCAGGTGCTGCTTACAAAGCAACTCAGTTCACGCAATACGATAGGCGATTTCAAATATAATTGTGAATAAACGCAGAAAATATACATTTAAAAAAAATTTACTCCAACTCCTTATAGTTCGCTGGGCTGACAGCAACTTAGTATACCTCAAGCTATATAAAATTACACAATTTTTCAACTACTGTTCTCAAAACGCAATCCATAAAACGGAGCAAAACCCCTATTGAAAAAAAAAAACTGCGAAATATTAAAAATCAGAAAATTTTGGTTTCACTTGTAAACCACCATACAAATTTTTCCAAAGCGATATGGATATTAGTTTTTGATTGAATGTATCTTCCAAGTCTGAAAGTTATAAACTATGAACAAAAATTTTAAATAATTCAAATGCTCCGGTAAGTTTCGAGTAATTTTTTTAATTTTTCGACTTTTAAATGGCCATTAGTTTTTTTTTTTTTTGGTGAAGACGTTTTAACGTGCAACTTTGCACGTCATAGCTTTTAAGTATTCATCGTTCCTCTCAATTCATAAAACCGTGATAAATAAGAGGCATCTAAAGTCAATTTCGGCAGGTGTCGATAGTCTTTGAAGTAGGCCATATATTGATAGATATGCTTCGGAAATGACGCTTTTTTCTTTACTGATATACCAAGTTTTATAAAAAATATACATTTAAATTTTTTCATTGCAAGACAAATATTTTAAATATTTTTTCCCAAATTTTCAATTTTAAAATTTTGTCGAAAAAAGAGATTTTTTCGTATAATTTCGGCCGATAGATCCAAAATTACTAAAATTTATAATTAAAACAGTATTGAAGTTCAACTGACCAAAATAGCTGGACCCTAAAACGAGATATAGTCAAAATACTAAAATTACTAAAAAAAATTAAATAAAAAATAATTCAAAAACTAATAAAGTATGTTCGCATGTTTGTCCCATTTGTGCTGTAAGCTAGTGTAAATCTGCACTGTCACGTTGTAAATAATGTTATGTATGTTCATTAAATAGCAAATAAAACTGTTGTTGTTTTGTTTAAATTTCTGCTCGGTTTAACAGGACGTATGAGTAATTTAATATGCATAATTGGAAAAAATTTAAATATTAATTAAAACATAGAAAACAAAATTTAACCCACTAATGCTCAAGTCTATACAATGGTCATAACAGAAAAATATCACCAAATTTTATTTTAAGGGGATATCTTCTAATAATACAGAAAATTGCTAATGGGAATTTAATTTATATATTGAAGATATCAATTTTTTGTAAAGGGTGCGCCATCTAACGTTTTTTATTTCAACTAGTGCTTATTTCGTGAATGGTAACACTTAGCTCATGTCTGTCGCCTTTACTTTTTACTTTATATTTAAACGATCTCCATGAACATCTGGAAGGTGGTCTGATGATAGATGACATAAATATTCGTTTACTTCTCTATGCTGATGACATTGTTCTACTTGCAGATAATATAGAAACTATGGTAAATAAATTAGATGATTACTGCGAAAACTGGAACATGGAAGTTAATATGCTTAAGTCTGAAATGATAGTTTTTAGAGCAGGGGGAAGACTATCGTCGGGAGACAAGGTACTGTACAAAAATCAACCCGTACGAATTGTTAATGAATATAACTACTTGGGAGTTATTTTGACTCCAAAAATGAGTTTTAAAAAACATATTGAGAAGAGAAACATATCCTCTAAAAACAGCATAAATGCTACATGGAACAGTTTTTTCAACAAACCTAATATAACTCTCACTGCAAAATGGAAGCTCTTTCAATCAGTCTGTCGTTCCATACAGGCTTATGCGGCACAAGTTTGGGGTTTCGATTCGTTTGAAGAGGTAGACAAGCTGCAACGATATTTTTTAAAGAGAATGCTGAAACTTCCGGATTCTACACCAAACTATGCCTTACTTTTGGAAACAAATGCAGAATGAAGCTATTTCTATACAATCAATTTACATTTGAATTACATATACAAAACCCTGTTTCAATACAAGCAAAACAGATTACCTCACAAATTGTCCATTATTGCGTTACGTGAAAATATATTTTGGGCAAAAAAGATTAAAGATTTGGGCAATGAGGTGGGAGTCGAATTAGCTTTAGACTATGAAAATCTTTCTGCACAAGAACTACTTAGATTTGGAACAACGTTGCTTCAGGAATTAAAATCAAAAATATTTTTAAAAATGCATCAACAGGCACAAAACAGCAAAATGCGATTTTACAAGCATTTAGATCATAGCTTAGGTATCAACTATATAAGCAATCTAAAAAAACTGAATCAAATCACTACTATTTTTAGAGCAAGGGTCGATTTGCTACCACTAAATGCAAATAAATACAACAACACAGATAGCAAAACATGTACGCTATGCAACACAGCAGAAGATGAGAACTTGTAACATTTTATGGCAATATGTCCAATATTTAATGAATTCAGAAACAGACATTTTGGGAAGCCACATATTAACGAAAATGAACTTATCGATATTCTAAATGGCCAAATTGGATGGAATAAGCTCTATAGCTATATCAATAGTGCTTTAAATTATAGAAAAATGATTATTGAAGAATTTGTATGATTCTTAAATTATATCCCAAAAAATAAATATCTATACTTTTATAATTATAATTTTGTTTATCTATATATAACAGACGACTATAAGTCATTGTTAACTATATATTATTATTTTTCTTTATTTTAAATTTTATAAAATTTTTTGAATAAAGATATACATACATACATACATACATACACTTAGCTCATGTCTGATTTGACAGATAATTAGTTCTATCCTTCCGCTGAACGAATATGGTCCGTATGTTCGTTATATTGTGAAAAAAGTGAAAGAAACTGGCATCCTCATCGATAAACCAAAGCGTGAAAAGCCAAAAACAGCGCGTACAACCGAGAATGTTGCTGCTGTGGCAGAAAGTGTGCGTGAAGCGCCATCAAAATCAATTCACCGTCGTTCTAAACAATTGAACATTTCGGAGACATCATTGAGACGAATTTTCCATAAAGACCTTGGTATGATGCCATACAAAGTCCAATTGGTTCAAGAGTTCAAAAAAAAAAAAGTTATTTGGCGGACCCTTTATATTTAGTAGAAATATATTCTGGATTAATTTTTGTAAACATAAAATTTTGTTAAATAAAAAAATTATAATATATGATTTAAATTTTGTAGATTAAGAATTTGTTATTGCAAGGATCTTAAGCAAATTCGGTGTATATACAATATACACCTATCCCTCGATTTACACGATACTTTTTTTACACGATTTCACTTTTACACGATATTTTTTTATTTCTCCTGTAAATCGAGGAATATGCAAATTACCTCGGAATACACTATTTTTTTTGTTTTTGATTATTTAATTAAAAAACTTTTGTATACATATTCACGTTAGTAAAAAATTAATATACAAGTTAACTTCTATTTTTTTTTACTTCTTTAATTAATTTTTTAAAATATCGGAATAAAACACACAAGTTCATTGACAATACAATGAAAAAGGGAATTATCCATTTATGCATATACATACAAAATATATCGAATAAAAATATAAAAAATATATAAATCAGTCAGTTTTTACCATGCAAGTCCGCTAATTGGAGTTTTTTTTTTTGGAAAAAAAATATTATAAAATTTATATAAATAAATCGGATTATATATATATAACTTTTATAACTCGATCGATATTTTATAAAAATAAATAAATATGCCGAAAAAAATTGTAAAGGAGCAGATAAAAAGAAAAATTTTATCTTTAGAAGCCAAAATTAAAAATTTGGATCCGCAAAGGAGAAAATTATCAAGAGTTTCTAAAAAATATACAATTCATAAAGCCACAATTAGATCTATAAAAAAGAATGAAAATGCTATCAGGAAAAGTTTAACAGCTGGGCAGGATGTATCTAAGCGTACAACTCCGTACGTTCGGGACACTATAATTGAAAAAATGGAGAAGGCATTAATGATTTGGATTGAAGACCTAACCCAAAAGCGAATTCCAATTGACACTAATGTAATTACAAATAAGGCATTTCGGATTTACGAAAAAATTAAGGATGGGCTACCATCAACATCCTCAGCAGCAAAAAAATCTTTTTTAGCTAGTCATGGTTGGTTTAAAAATTAAAAAAAAAAGACATTCTTTACATAATTTAAAACTGAAAGGGGAACAAGCATTTGCTGATGTTGATGCTGCAGATGAGTATCCGGAAAAGTTCGCCGAAAATAATTTCATATACTCCTGATCAAGTCTTCACTGCTGACGAGTCGGGTTTATTTTGGAAAAAAATGCCTGAGAGAACTTTATTGTCAAAGGGTATTATATAATGAAATCATTGCTTTTAAATAAATAATAATAATGACTCAGGTGAAGACGAGTAAGAAATGGTTGCACTGATAACTAAAATTATTTGTGAAGGTCTTGAATTAGGACGAAAATTAGAAAATCACTTTATCCAACATGACCAAAATGTTGAAAGAGCTCTAAAGTTCCAGAGATATATTTCTCGTGGCCTGGCACGATATCGGGAGGTAAATAAAGAATTGAACAATAATACGTCACAAGTTCTTATAACAAAATATATTTCCAAATCTCTGCAGGCCGAAGTTATCTCTAACATCGAAACAGAGACTTATGAAATACTATCGAGTGATGAAAGTGAGTCGTCACCAACCAGAAAGATAAGATTAGTTCTCACTAGTAGTTTGAAATGAACTGATCTCTTTTAATGAATTGAATTATTATTTTTTATTAATAAATAGTAGACTGATTTTATTGATTTTTTGCTTAATTTATAGTACCTAGTGTTATGGATTTTTGATGTTATTCCAGGCTTCATAATTTATTTTTTGTTTTATGAATTTTAGAACTTAATTTTATTTATAAATTAACTCATTTTGTTAGTTTTTTGTTTTATTTACGGTTTTTGCATTAAAACAAATAAATATATATATTCAAAAATTACTTTATATACAGCATTTGCCTAACATATCTATCATGTAAATCGAGGGATAGGTGTACTTGCATATTTATTAATACAACGAATTAGGATATTAATGGATTTTTAGTTTGTATTCTTTGTTTCTTTAGCGGACTGTATTTTGATATTTTCCACCTTGCTATTTAGGTATTCAGAGCCATTAATTGATAATTTTTGTAGCTTGTTATAGATTTTTGGAGCTAAAAGTTGTGTAAAAACGAAGGGGATTATCCGAGCCTCTCACAAAACTGCCAAAATTAGCAGATTTTTTTGTTGCCAAATATTAGTAAGAAAAAAAATAAAAATAGAAAAAATATATCTGTTAAATCTACAAATTAGTTTATTGGGAGTAACAAAAAAATCTGCTAAAATCAGTAAAAAGTTTGTCAAAAAAAAGTCATATAAATGTGAAATTTCAAGTTTTTTTTTTAATGCGAATAAAACTTTATCATTCTAAAATCAGCAATCTTAGCAAAAATTCCTGTTGATTTTAGCAAAATATTCCGTTTGATGCATTCTAACAAATTTAAGGTAAATAAACCAAAACCTTTGTAGATATTACAGAATTTGTTTGCTGTTTTTAGTCTACAAATATTTAGTAAAAGTTTATGCTAATTCTAGAACAGTAAACTGATATTTTTAATTAACAGAAATTCAACTAGAATATAAATAAAATGTTGTAAAGTTAACAGTTTCATTTTTGCTGTTCTTATCTTATTAATATTTATTTAAAAAAGCAGCTAATTTTAGCAGTTTTTTCTGCAACATAATGTTTGACTAATTTTTAGTAGCTTTATCTGCTATTGTTTATTTCTATGAGTGTGTCTTACAAGAATTATTTCAAACTTTAATTCTCTTTTTTTTTAGCGATTTTTTGAGTTATAAATGTTGTAGAGAATACAAAGTTCATTCCATCCATTTAGCACTTTCAAATAATAATAGTTATAATGACATCTACCGTTCAAGACATATTTGACACCATAATTTTTAAATCAATTTCAGAGAACAAATTGTTAAAGAGAAAACAACATTTCTAACCGATCGATTTATTTAATATTTACATACAATAATAGTTAATATGATTTTTGAAAATAACATTTTTGAAATTAATTCGCACATTTCTTACTTACAAGGGGAGTCTACCGATGGGTTCTCGTCGATTTGAATGAAATTTGAATTTATGAAAAAGAAAAAAAAAAATTAAGGGAAACATGTTTTTTTTAGCGGTAAAAAATGGAGTCAAAGTTAAGACATTTTGTATGGAAACATGTCTGAATCTAATATTGAAATTAAATTTTTTTTTTTTAATCGGAAAAACCAATATTTTTATATCAATATTGCCTATGTAGTGCGTTAGGGTTGATCTTTTTTTTAAATACTTATAATATAGGCTAAAAAGCTCTTTAGAAAAAGTCGCATAAAAGCCGAACAGTTACGAATGTCGAAAAAATCTCAGACACTCACTGAATTAAATTTTATAGGCATTAACATACATTTTCTCTATCTTAATCCAACATTAATTCTTTAACAAAACGCAAGTTTAAATATCACTTAAAACACATTTTTCAAATAGCAAAAATACTTGAAAAATACCAGTTAATGTGTTTCCAAAAGCTCTTTCATTTGCTAACACATTTCTAGAAAATTTCTCTAAAAGAATTCGAAATAAGCGGAAAAACCGAAAAATGCGGTCATATTTGATCCCAATTTTAAAACACTAAGCTTGAGATTGGGCCGTTAAAAAAATAAGTGTCCCTTATTTTTTTTCTTTATCACATATCCAAATTTCATTAAGATCAAAGAGAACCCATCAGGAGACATTCCTTGATAGTGGTGAGTTTGCAATGAAATTTGGAACATGCATAAATAACGTAATATCGATCTTAAATTTTGATGTTGATCTTACCAGAGCATTCGGTGGGGTCAATATAACAGCCCGAAGTATGGCACTTTTTGCATACACAATTTTGTGTGATCGCCAATTTTTTTGTTTTTTTTATAAGATTTTCAAAATGTTAACACCTTTGTACTCTCTGAAAAAAAAAAACTCGGACGTAGCAAGCGTATATGTAGCGAATCGAATGATTCGGTTGTTGCTATCAAGTTTTTTTTTTTTGTTTGTAGTTATCACCGAATTTCTGTTGAGGCTATCGAAATGTTATTACACTGTCAAAGTTTCTGTTGTTTCAATCGAGTGATTGTTATCATAACCTAAAAATTTGGTTGAAACAACTGAAGCAATCGATTCTGTTAGTAGAGACTAACAGAAAACATGCTTATTTGTGTGGGTTATATTTTACAATTAACGAGATATTCCCATTTCAAAAGGTGAAATTAAAATTGTTGTTCCTACTCAGGTCCAGCTTTTTGCGAATAGCGGCACGAAATCGGGGTTAATTTTTTGTATAAATTACTTATTAAATACAAAAAAAAAAAAATTAATGCTATAACTTGTTTCCCTCAAAAACTATATTCTTTTAAAGTAATAATTTAGAAATAAATAAAATTTTTGCGCTTTTTTTCCAAAAATCACAAGCCGTCTGTTACCTCTAGAAAAAGATTTTCTTTCAAAACATATAAAGCATCCATACTATTCTGAATGTTTTTCTTTTTCATGTAGAAACGAGTTGTATTAAAAAGTCTTTGATTTTTATATACTTTTCCCACCAGCCGCTTCTAAAGTTACCACATTTTTAAGGCAAGTAATAAATTTAACCCACTGTTCCAAAATTTTGGTCTCCTCCAATTAGGTAGCGAAGCGGTTGTGGATACTACATCATATACGTAATTTTTTGGGTAAGTCTCTTCAAAGCCCCGCTGTGGAAATAAGAGTAATAACAATAATAAGACATAATAAGAAATATTTGCATAAGTGGTAACTTTTGAAGATCTCCTGTTAAGAAGTCATAAGCATATCGTATAAATGTTTGGTATCGTTGAAAAGAAAATTAATTTTAGATTAAAAAATTTTAAAAATGCGATTCAATTTTAAGTTGAATTTTTCTGAACTTTGACCTCAGTTGCAGCGAAAACCAAGATGTGATGCATTCTTTGGAAAATTCGGACTTAGCACGGAAAGATACTCGAAAACGTGTGATCATATCACTGAAAAAACCAAACATTTTATAAGCGAACATTTTTCTGTTATTCGGTTTAACATTATCAAAACTTAAAAACTGAAATTAATTTGATATTTTTCCTTTCAAAAATATGAAAGCATACGATTTCATAGATTTTCCAATATATAGAACGTGGTGAAAATGCTGTCTCTACCCTATGCGGAATGAGGAGTCAATTGTCCTAAAAGTGCCTGGTTAAAGAAAGACTTATCATAGGACTGGTATACTTGAATACTGAAGTTTGTTAAGCAGTGTCAATTGGCCTAAAATTACCAATCCTGTGACTGGTAAAGGGAGGACATAGAATGCTTATTGACAAGAAAAAGCCAGTTGGCCAGAATTTTACCCATTGGAAGCTGTTAAGTTTTCGTGTATTTTATACGACATGGCCCTTTTGTGACAGTCTTGAGGTATGCACATCTTTGGTTAGTCCTGTGGCATACCGCTATGGGGTTTAAAGCAGGACAAATGACCCCCTCCTATGACCCCCTCCATAGGGTATGGTTTAGCAGAGGACCGGTCTCTGGCACGAAGAGATCGATCCTGTGGTACACGCAGAACCGGTCCCATTTCCCATAGGGTACCTTGTGGGGCAGCTAATCTACTGAAGTTGGGAATTTACATTTGATATGTAAGCTTCTCTTCTCGTGTAGCTGTAGGTTTGGAAATCATTTTAGGAAATTGTTTAGGGGAGGGGCAAAGTTTCTAAGGAAAAAAAGTTTCCCTATTGAAGGCTCTTTGGCTGGAAATTTAAAATACGATATTTGTCCCTTGGATAAACAATTTTTTTTTTAACAGGTAGTATAATAAGTTTTCCAAAAAAGAAATTATTTTAGAAACTGGTTTTGAAAGAGAATTATTAAACTCGATGCATTTCATGAATTTTCACTTTTCGTGCTTCGTATCACTTTTTTTCTTTAATTTATTTTCATTGTATATTCCTGAATTGAATATGAATGAACTCAAGGATGTTTTTACAGGATATTTTTCGACGCTATTTTTTTAGTTTTTTTTTTTTGTTGTTGTTGTGTATTGATTACAATAACAAAACGATTTATCAAAATATTTTCATTATTCTGCATTAATTTTTGTTGCATCATTGAATTTTGGTCATTGCTGATAGTTGTTGGTTGTTTTGCTTCATTGGACGTTTGCCTGTTGGTTGGTAGGATGTCTGACTGTCTGGCAATTTGTATGTATATAAATACGGTCAGCTGAAGTCAAAAAGGGCATTACAAACTAATTTTCTAAAACTCGACTAACTGGAGATTATGATTTACCCGTCTGAGGTTAAACTTGTTGGATTTAAATGATTAAACATAGAGGACTTATAAATAATTTTTAAATTAGATTCTTCTTTTCAATTTCCCGCTGTTTTTAGTTTGCTCTGTAAGACTTTAAAGTCGGGCTAACAAGGAATCTGGGATATTTTTTAGAGGACAACAAATATAAGACATGTATTTTTTTAGGTGCGCAATCTAAAGTATAGGATTTAAAAAGTGGGGTCAAGTATTACCCAAATTACCCAAGGTTTTGTTTTTTAAAAATTTCTTATACAAGTTATTAAATTATATGAAAATTTGGCAACAAATGAAAGGCATCCACTGCACACTGGTCGGACTAGAATGGAGTTGGGGCCAAAAATACTTCAAATAGAGATATCAACGTGAAACTGTGCTCTTGGCTTTATGAAAATGTAAGAATTATTTAATTATAAAATGGGAATGGTTTATTTGTCCATACCGACAATAGGCGAGGTTCATATTTACCGGTGTTAAGTATATTGACAATATTTTTGTTGTCCACAAAATATTAAACATTTTTATTAAAATTTTCAAAAATTGTGAAATTCTTTCATTTGATTTTGTAAAAAGATACCCAGCCAGAAATTGCCAATGGTCAGAAAAATCAAACACTGGTAAAAAACTGCATTCTAGCACCATTGGCAGAAATTCAAATTAAAAAACTATCAAAGCCCTTATTTCCAACGCTTTCCCAAACGTGGACAAAATGTGCTTTGCCAGTACTTAATTTATAAAAATTACAACCGTCAAAAAAAATTAAAGTCGCGATTTAGAAGGCTTTGTTACCTTTAGTAAAAGTTGTTATTACTGTTATTACTTGTGTTCATTTAAAGCTATGAAGTATTATGTGTCTCATTAGTTCAGTGAGTAGAGCTCTCGGCTGGCAATTTGCCGGCCAGGATTCGAGTACTGGCAGGACCAGAACATTTTTAAATTAACTTTTTTTCAATTTTATTTTAGAATAAATTTGAAAACAAAAAACTATAGATTATTTGTTAGGACATTATTTGTCATTTTCATTTTAGATAACCTATTTTTAGATCACATATTATTAGGTTTTGCCAGTGTTTCGCCAACGTTGGCAATTTCGTTTACTCAGTGCTTTGACAACGCTGTAAAAAAGGAACGGCCAAGCCCGATGTTATCAATTTGGGGTTGGCAAATCACTTAAATCTTCAGAAATCCAACGGTCTGCCAACACTAGTACCACCTTTAAAAGCACTTGGCCAACGCTTTGCCGCTCGTATTTTCCTGGCTGGGTATTTCTGAATACATTTGAGAAAAACTTTCTGTGCGTTCGTTTTAAAACTGACAGAAATTTTAGAAAAATTCTTGGGAAGTTCATTTTAAAAGTGGAACTTTTGACATTTTGTTTTTGAGACTGCCCGAAACAGTTTGTCTTAGCCGAGTGGTCGCCTTATGCGAGTTCGTATAAACAGATGTTTTTAACACTGAAATTGTTACCAAAACGAAGGGACTTTCAAATTAATTAATAATAACCGATGATTCGTTTTAAATGAGTTTTACTGTATATGGATCCATAATCCATACATAAGCACACATGCTTTATATAGGCCACATGCATTCATACATGATTCCATTACACAAAACATAACAACAGCACCTCACAAAAAATCGCAGTTGCACATAAGAAAGTTGCTCTAATCTGCGGGCGATTACACAAAGAGTGGGCGTTGTGGTGTAATGGTTAGCGTGTTAGACTGTTATAAAGATGATCCAGGGTTCGATTTCCGGTGACGACAACATCAATTTTTAAAAAAAAATACTTAAAGATCATTTTAAAATATTGTTAATACATTTCACTTTAATATTAATTTTGATTTTTATCAATACAGAACGAATTCATACTTTTAAAATTTTTTTGATGTTGCACCTCATTTTCATAAAGAGTACGGCTGTAATCAGACAAAACCAGCTATACTTGTTTAAAAGCTGCTTCATGTAGGCGATACTGATGATGTATTTGGTAACAAACTTTATATTTTGGTTTCTTTATTATTTTTGGCCTATAGCAGCAAACACAGTGCACTGGTATATAAATCAAGTCCTGCATTAGGGTGTCCCAAAAAACCATTTTATTTGTTGCTCAAACTTAATTTGAATGCTTATAGGGTAAAGTATCTTTAAGATTTTTGTCAGATTTTTCGGAAGAGGTCGCGCAATTGGATTTTTGCCAAAAAATCGAGGTTTTTTGAAGTTTTTAAGATTTTATTTATAACTTGGTCAATAACCAACATTTTCTTAGTTTATGAGACAATATTTTTAAGGAAAAATATCCAAATTTTATTTTAATGTGTATAAACCTCAATATATTTAATTTTTTCATAATTTTTGAATAAATTTTGTAAAAAAACGCTTTATAACTTTAAAAATTTCTACGAAAAATAAAAAACTAATAATGCAATTTATAAAATGAAGCAATTCTAAATAATTTCGTAAAAAAAAAATGGAATTTGTTCTTACTGTTCCAGAGTTATAAACTTTAAAAACTTTATTCCCTTTATATAAAACTATAAAACTAATAATATTATTATTAGCTATTTGCAATCGGATTTGCTTTAAACTTTGCATTATGTGATTTTTCGTCTTTCGGGGACTAATAATTTTTGATATTTGATAAGTTGAGTCAAAACATAACAACTAAACTCAACAAATTTCATAATTATAAGATTTTTCGCGTTTCGCGCGCTCTCCATTTTTGATATTTGATATCTCATAAATCGAAGAATAAATGGATACGTAAGTGAATTTCTAATCACACTTACTCGAGCTCACTATAGAAAATTCCACTAGCGCACAGTCACTTACGAGAATTTTTTTCTACTCACACTCAATCACGCTCGCGCGAGTAAATCTAGATTTGTTTGCTAAAATTCTACTCAATCACGCTAATATTTCGATCACGAACGCTCACTCACGAAGAACTTTTAACTAATCACACTTACTCACGTTCACGTAAGTAAAACTTATGTGAAATTTACGTGAATTACGAAAAACTCTACTCAAATTTTAAAGCAAATCCGATTCTAAACTAGGAAACAGCTTATAATATTGTTAATTTTATACAATGGATACAGAGCTTTAAATGGGTATAACTCTAAAGGAGTAAGAGAAAATTAATGATTTGATTCGCAAACTTATTTAGAATTTATTCGTTTTTTAAACGGCATCGTTAGTTTTTTTAATTTTAGCAGAAATTTTAAAAGTTATAAGACGAGCACGTTATTTACAAAATTTATTCAAAAATTACGAAAAAATTAAATATATGGTACGCAAATGCATTGCATTGCCAGAACTTATGGTTTATGCATAGAACAATAAAATTTGGACACTTTTCTTTAAAAATATTGACTCAGCTATACACCAAACTATAAATATAATTCAAAAAACGTAATAAAACCCAGATATTTTTGGCCAAAATCGATTTGCGCAATACTTCCGAAAAATCTGGAAAAAAATCTCAAAAATACTTTACCCCAAAAGAATTCCAATTAATATTGAGCACCCATGAAAATCAAACTTGGTCATAAATACAAATATTATAAAAACATTTTAGGTCACATTACCATGCATTTCGTAACATTTCTATTATTAAAAAAAAAAAAAAGATTTTTTTAAAAATTGTTGTTGGTTTGAGTTCAAATAAAGGAATATATGCTTATTAAATTTTTTCGCGGTTTTTGAAGTTTTCGTAATCGTTCGGCTTTAAAACGACTTTCCGGAAAAGCTTTTATAACCCACATTTTAAATATTTCAAAGAAGTTGCAATCCTGCGCCCACAGCATATGCAAGATGGACATCGACATTTTTGAATTTCTTAAATTGTAGACAAGTTTTCATACAAAAATGTTGTAATTTTGCTTTTTTTACAATTATCCTTCACAAATTCACTTCAATATAGGTCCTCTAATTTATCACAAACTAACCAAAGTTAAGGGCTTAATCATAGATATGAATGTGAAACTTATATAGAAATATCTGTGGTTAAAGTTACACTCAAGCAATTTTTTAAAAAAGTTAGTTGCCCTTTTTTTACAGTTGCTTTTGAGACTTAAAAAAAAGTAAAAAAATCAAATGCACTCAAACTCAAAAAACATAATTTTTGAGATAATGACGCAGAATCATTCGCTAAACCATGTTTTATATTGTGTAAAAAAATCGCATTAATATCCCGAATACTCACTTCTTCAGAAAACATTATGTCGTTATTATTTCTTCAAGGTGGGAGTAAATTGAAAACTTTAAACTCGTTTTCTTCAAAATCAAAATTTTTGAGTTATGACGTTATTGCAGCAAATGAGCTACATAATAATTACCATTCTTTTTTTATAAATTAATAAATTTACCAATCTTCTGTTTTAACTAAATATTCTGTTGCCTACACTAGTTTAAAAAAAAAAAAAAAAAAAAAAAAAAATGCGCCAAACATGCGTTTATTTTTCATTATGTATTTATGGAATAGTTTTTGGCAGATAATGTTTTAATGTTCTAGAAATGAGAATGAGAAATTATAAAAATATTTTAAAAATTAATTTAAAATATGTATTTATTACTAATACATAAACATTTATAAAAAACAACTACATACATAAATATAAGAAAAAAAACAACAACAATTTGTGTGTGTTATCTTGTTTTTATCATATTGTATAAAGCGATAAAATCAAAAAATGTCAAGCAAGTTGCGAATTTGAGCAATTATTTAATTGATTGAATTAATTTATAATTGACAACTTTTAAAATTCTCAACAAATCAATTTAATTGGAAAAAAATTGGGAAATATTTTTTCCGTCATAAGTCAGTATAATATCGTAATATTTGCTATATGAAGCGTCAGAATAACAAATAAAAATAAAAAAAAAATCTTAAACTTGGATACTGTTACGTAAATGGTCATAACATGCGTGTCCATAGATATACTTCGCAAATAACTTTTTATTCTTTGTGTAAGTATTAAGTACACTCAAAAAAAAGGTTTGTAAAGTCAACAAAAATTTTTGCTGAGTCACCAAAATTTTAGTCAGGAGGGTGCTAGCAAAAAAATTGCTAATGTCAGCAAAATCTTTTGCTGAAAATCAGCGAGCTGATTTTTAGCAACAAAATTAGTAGATTCAGCAAAAGTTTTGCTAACACTTAGTGGATTAGAAATAAAAAAGCGTTGGTAAAAATTAATAAAATTTTAGTAGACTAAAAAAAACGCAAAAAAATTGTAAAAAAATTGTAATTTAGTTAATATATTTGCTGAAAATCATAAAACATATTTTTGTGATTCTTTTAAAAATGATTTACAATAATTACGAAATATAAAAATTTTCATTTTCCCACATTGATGTCATGAATTAATTTAATATCTGAAAATATATAGAAATAAATATATATAACATAACAAAAATTTTCTTTCAACTACTTACATCAATGGTTGTCTAAATGATGCTTTCTTTTAAAGGACGCAACTGCCGAAGATAATTATAGAAATGAAACGAAAAATAAACAAAAACAAACGGAACGAAAAAAAAACAACCCTTTTTTTGCAATAAGAAAAAGGAAACATAAAAATCTACCTAAGATGTGTGTCTTTGTCTTTCGCTTTACTCTGTCTACATGTCTGTATATGTTTGTTTGTTTGCAATTTGACCACACAAGATTATTAATCTATAAACATTTAGTTCAGAAATACATATTAAAGTTAAATATTTTATTTTGTCTTTTATTTAATTAAAAGACAATGTTTTTCACAAGCCGGTGACAACGCAAAAATTTAGGTTGTTTTAATCCTCAATTTTGTTTTATGTATGAAAAACAGATACAAAAGTATTCCATGGTTGATTTTTTTATATGTCTTATTAGAGTTGTACTTTTTAGTATCATTTTCCTCTTCTCTACTACATCTTGACATGCCGCGACATCTGCTTCATTCTGCGTATATCTTTCAATCTGGTTGTCGTCCACACTATTAATGTGCTTATCAGCACAATTTTTTTTAGCAAAATTAATTAGTAAAACATTAGTATATTAGTAAAGCATTAGTATAAAACAGTTAAGTGCTGAATAAGTATAACAAAAATTTTAGCTGAAAACACGAGTTTAGCAAAAAAATAGTATACCTGATTTACAAGACGTTTTACTAACTTTTGTACTAACTTATTTTTTTGAGTGTAGGGTATTTCTTTTCCCGGACTTTTTCATTTCCCCTGAAACGGGATTAATTTTTTAATTTCGCGACTGGCGGAAAGTTTGTTTGAAAATCAATAAAGAAATAATTTTAACAAAAATCCATGTCACAAAACGAGTCACTAAAAACAACGTTCGGGTTCATGTCCCATGTTAATCTGTGACATGTCACATGGGATAAATTTTCCCCTTCCATGACAGTGCCTTGTTAAATTCACAGGCCCATTCCATATAAAGTTGTTGGTTTCACTTCGTCTTAATTACCCTTAGGGTAGAGTCTACACAATTATAAAATAATTGAGTTGGACCAAAGAGTTCGGCCCAAAAACAGCATTTGGACCATTCCTTTAGGACTTGCGCGATATTATAAAAACAGGTAATGTGACATAATTTTTAAGTAAAGTTCAGTGATTAGATCTGTCCGAATTCTTTTTGTAACCCGTACATAATATGGCACATGCGGAATAAAAAGTAGCAGTTAATATGCCAATTACTTTTATTTTTTCCTGTAACATGTTCGCTTACCGCAATTTAATGATATGTCACGAAATTATTAATTTTGTGTAAATCCGTAACATAAAGCATTGCGATTAATCTTTAACTAGTGTTTTCCTTGAGTTCTGTGATTTGTACGCTTACACCTGTAACGTAATATTTCATTTAGAACTGGTCCTCCTACTTATAAAAAATGCCTTACATTAGACTAGTTGCATACTAGATACTTTCAATTCGTTCTGTTGCGTATTCACCAGTTCTGTGACATGTTATATTCGACAAGTCTCCGATATATCTCAATTGGCCCAAAAGGTGGAAATTGTCACCTCCTATGATAAGCCCATGTTAAAATTACCAGTCACTTTCATGTAACAGAACCGAAACTAGGACAGGTTCATGCAAATAAAGTTCTAGTCACGTGACCATACCAGTGCTATCACATCAGTCGCTTTTGTTTGCTCCAAATTTCTCCCTTTGTTTTTTGGTAATCTTATTTGCTTATCATTTTAGTTATTTTTTCAGATACTTTTTTTTTTTGTTTTTAATCATTGCCCATAAATATTATTGCAAGTGATAGCAGTAATAATAATGATGGTTATTTATCAAAAATCTACAATGTACAATAAATAATGAATGATTCGTGGTTGATTTATTTCATTTTGTTCTTTTGTTTACTTTTGATCTTTTTTTTGATTTTTTAATAACATTTTTATGAGATTTTTTTTTATAAATCATTACATATAACTGTCATTTTAAACATAAAATATTATTTTTCATTTATATATGTATATTGTTATTGTATAAATATGTATTGTGGGGAAAATGTATATTAAAAATTAATTTATATTTTTAAATTTATTCACGCAATTCAATTTAATTATTATTTTTTTTTTTATTTATTTTACAGATTGAATTTCATGTAGATTGATTACTCTTTGAAGGTGAGTGTTATTTTACAATGTTCATAGCATAACATGTTATTATAAATTACACTACTCGACGGCAAAAAAAAGTCTCAAATTGAAATACATATTTTTTAATAGACTTAGGTACGCGCAACTCAAATGAGACACAAACATTTCGTTTTCTCAATTGCAGTTTTTATAATATCGCGGCTTTTATATTTACAACATTTATTACATTTTTATTTGTATATTCTGCTTAATTTTTTGAAATTTTGTACCAAAACCTTGAATCTTTTTTAAGAATATAAATCTACACATAATTAGCTTTTATTTGAGCATAATCATTAGTGTCCGACCGAACAGTTCGGCGAAAAAACTATATTTGGTCGGTTTCTTTGGTATCTAGAGGTAATGATTATACATTTTTGTATTGGAAATATGTTTGTTGAGCCAATTCAATTCGATTTTGTGTATAAAATTTAAGAAAAACGCCGAAGTTTAGCTATAAAGTTAAAAGTTCGGCCGCCAAACTATTTTCTATTTGGCCGAACTTTTGATGGCCGAACAATGAATTTATTGCTTAACTACGGACTTTTCTTTAAATTTGTCACTCAAAATCGTCTCTAATCAGCTCAATAAACATTTTTCCATTCGCCAAATTTTTCCATAATGTTTTAAAATAAAAAATACAGACCAAATGCATTTTCTGGCCGAACTGTTCGATCGGACACTAATAATCATGTCTTTAATTCTATCTGGATACTGCACTTGTATTGCTGGGAAGTTTAAAATTGTACTTTTTTAGTTTTATCCTTATAAATTTTACGAATGTTAACAAATTTTAAAATTTTAACAAGTTTTTTTGTTGTTGTGACCAATGTTAATATTTAAATAAGATTTTGAAAAGTGGTTTTCTTACAGGCTATTTTGGTTAATAATCTGTTTTATTTGTAAATAAAAATCAATTATTTATTTATTTATTTCATTTCATCTACAGAATTTAATTCTTACAGATTACTAAACTAGAAGAAAACTTAAAATCTAATTATAATGTTTAAATAAAAACAACTTAACAGTTATATTAGTTTTTTGTTTTTATATACATCGAGATTATTTTTAAGTTATTTTCAATTTATAACGAGCTTTCAACCTCCGTATATTTACAAAAATAAAGCAAATCAAACATATTAGCTAGGTTGATACTAGTATTTCGATCTGGCTAAAGATCTCATCAGAACCCAAAGTTTTAGAAAAGTTAGAGCCTCTATAATAGGCAGAACTTTAACAAAAAACCTATTAATAATCAATTTTGCTCCATTATTGTCTTCTTAGTAATCAAGCACGTGGTTAGGTCTTTTCCTAACAAGCCTCATGACGTTACTAAACTTTGAAGACCAAAAATGTTCTATTTATATAAAAAATTTTTAGTTTGTACTCTGGCTCAAGTAATATTTTTTACAGTTATATTAGTTTTTTGTTTTTATATACATCGAGATTATTTTTAAGTTATTTTCAATTTATAACGAGCTTTCAACCTCCGTATATTTACAAAAATAAAGCAAATCAAACATATTAGCTAGGTTGATACTAGTATTTCGATCTGGCTAAAGATCTCATCAGAACCCAAAGTTTTAGAAAAGTTAGAGCCTCTATAATAGGCAGAACTTTAACAAAAAACCTATTAATAATCAATTTTGCTCCATTATTGTCTTCTTAGTAATCAAGCACGTGGTTAGGTCTTTTCCTAACAAGCCTCATGACGTTACTAAACTTTGAAGACCAAAAATGTTCTATTTATATAAAAAATTTTTAGTTTGTACTCTGGCTCAAGTAATATTTTTTACAGTTATATTAGTTTTTTGTTTTTATATACATCGAGATTATTTTTAAGTTATTTTCAATTTATAACGAGCTTTCAACCTCCGTATATTTACAAAAATAAAGCAAATCAAACATATTAGCTAGGTTGATACTAGTATTTCGATCTGGCTAAAGATCTCATCAGAACCCAAAGTTTTAGAAAAGTTAGAGCCTCTATAATAGGCAGAACTTTAACAAAAAACCTATTAATAATCAATTTTGCTCCATTATTGTCTTCTTAGTAATCAAGCACGTGGTTAGGTCTTTTCCTAACAAGCCTCATGACGTTACTAAACTTTGAAGACCAAAAATGTTCTATTTATATAAAAAATTTTTAGTTTGTACTCTGGCTCAAGTAATATTTTTTACAGTTATATTAGTTTTTTGTTTTTATATACATCGAGATTATTTTTAAGTTATTTTCAATTTATAACGAGCTTTCAACCTCCGTATATTTACAAAAATAAAGCAAATCAAACATATTAGCTAGGTTGATACTAGTATTTCGATCTGGCTAAAGATCTCATCAGAACCCAAAGTTTTAGAAAAGTTAGAGCCTCTATAATAGGCAGAACTTTAACAAAAAACCTATTAATAATCAATTTTGCTCCATTATTGTCTTCTTAGTAATCAAGCACGTGGTTAGGTCTTTTCCTAACAAGCCTCATGACGTTACTAAACTTTGAAGACCAAAAATGTTCTATTTATATAAAAAATTTTTAGTTTGTACTCTGGCTCAAGTAATATTTTTTACAGTTATATTAGTTTTTTGTTTTTATATACATCGAGATTATTTTTAAGTTATTTTCAATTTATAACGAGCTTTCAACCTCCGTATATTTACAAAAATAAAGCAAATCAAACATATTAGCTAGGTTGATACTAGTATTTCGATCTGGCTAAAGATCTCATCAGAACCCAAAGTTTTAGAAAAGTTAGAGCCTCTATAATAGGCAGAACTTTAACAAAAAACCTATTAATAATCAATTTTGCTCCATTATTGTCTTCTTAGTAATCAAGCACGTGGTTAGGTCTTTTCCTAACAAGCCTCATGACGTTACTAAACTTTGAAGACCAAAAATGTTCTATTTATATAAAAAATTTTTAGTTTGTACTCTGGCTCAAGTAATATTTTTTACAGTTATATTAGTTTTTTGTTTTTATATACATCGAGATTATTTTTAAGTTATTTTCAATTTATAACGAGCTTTCAACCTCCGTATATTTACAAAAATAAAGCAAATCAAACATATTAGCTAGGTTGATACTAGTATTTCGATCTGGCTAAAGATCTCATCAGAACCCAAAGTTTTAGAAAAGTTAGAGCCTCTATAATAGGCAGAACTTTAACAAAAAACCTATTAATAATCAATTTTGCTCCATTATTGTCTTCTTAGTAATCAAGCACGTGGTTAGGTCTTTTCCTAACAAGCCTCATGACGTTACTAAACTTTGAAGACCAAAAATGTTCTATTTATATAAAAAATTTTTAGTTTGTACTCTGGCTCAAGTAATATTTTTTACAGTTATATTAGTTTTTTGTTTTTATATACATCGAGATTATTTTTAAGTTATTTTCAATTTATAACGAGCTTTCAACCTCCGTATATTTACAAAAATAAAGCAAATCAAACATATTAGCTAGGTTGATACTAGTATTTCGATCTGGCTAAAGATCTCATCAGAACCCAAAGTTTTAGAAAAGTTAGAGCCTCTATAATAGGCAGAACTTTAACAAAAAACCTATTAATAATCAATTTTGCTCCATTATTGTCTTCTTAGTAATCAAGCACGTGGTTAGGTCTTTTCCTAACAAGCCTCATGACGTTACTAAACTTTGAAGACCAAAAATGTTCTATTTATATAAAAAATTTTTAGTTTGTACTCTGGCTCAAGTAATATTTTTTACAGTTATATTATCTTTATTTACATTAAAGTTTAAAATTGGAGCAAAACTATTACATAAGTGTAAACATCTTGCAATCGGCTCATTTTCGGCGTAGTTTGTTCTATGAACAGATTCTTCGAAAATCCGGTTTACCCTTAAATCTCTTGGAGGGCGATATAATATAAAATGATCACTAATTTCGGAACAATTTATTTCACCAGTTATAACATTATAAACAAACATTATTGCGGAATATAACCTAAGATCTTCCAAAGATTGTAAGCCTAGCATTTTCCTCCTAACATCATAAGATGGTAAATCATAAGGCCAAATTAATTTCAAGACCGACTTATCAAAAATCTTTTGAACATGTTCAATTCGATTTGATGTACCTATTTGATTCAGACACCAAATAATAGAGCAATATTCCAATTTACTACGGACCAACGAAACAAACAACGTTTTAAGCGTATAAGGATCTTTAAAATCCTTGGAATTTCTCCTTACAAAGCCAAGCATACTATAAGCCTTAGAAGTTATACAGTCTATGTGGCTAGAAAAAGACATTTTGCTGTCGAAAATAACTCCTAAGTCCTTCACCTCAACTGAACGTGGAAGTGAAGAACCACATATATCATAATCGAAAACTATAGGATTGAAACAACGAGTGTAGGACACTGTACAACATTTAGATACATTTATCCCTATCTCATTTTCGATGCACCAAACTGATAAACTTGTTATATCAGATTGCAGTTTACTGCAATCATCGATATTAGATATTCTTGAATATATTTTCAAGTCATCAGCAAACAAAAGACACTTTGAATATTTTAAAATTAACGGTAAATCGTTAATGAATATAATAAAAAGTAAAGGGCCAATGTGGGTTCCCTGGGGAATACCAGAATAGGCGTCAATTAAACGCGAAGAAATATAATTGCCAATTGAAACATTAAGATATCTGTTTAATAAAAAATTTTAAAAAATGTTAAAAGATTGTGTGATAATCCAAACCTGCTAAGTTTCCGCAATAGAAGATTATGACTTACGGTATCAAAGGCCTTAGCAAAGTCTGTATAAATAACATCGCACTGTGATCTTACTTCCATTGAGTTAATAATATCGCGTGATATTAACATTAAATTCGTAGTAGTGGATCTGCCAGACATAAAACCATGCTGACAAGCGGAAATTGAACTTTTGACATGATCAAAAAGTTTGTCCTTTATAATCCTATCAAATATTTTCGCGAAAACGCATTGTTTAACTATCGGTCTATAGTTAGTGACTTGGCTACGATCACCCGATTTAAAAATGGGGACGATGGAGCAGAATTTCAAACTATCCAAAAACTTACCATGCTTGATACATGTATTAAAAAGAATAGAAATTGCTGTAACAATATGTTGTGAACATTTCTTAAAGAATAAAGAAGGATATGAACCAACGGAGCACTTAGTTTCATTGTTTAAAGCACTTATTGCATCCATTACATCCTCAACACTAATATTGAAATCTAATAATAAGCCAGAATCCTGACCGGGCTGAAAGTTGTCACTAATAGAATTAGGCTTTACAAAAGTGCTTTGAAAATAGTCCGCAAAAAGATTGCATGATTCAGCATTTCCATCAGACACTGAGTTACCATAAAACAAACGCTTAGGTATGCTATTATTATCCTTTTTAATATTAATAAAATGCCAGAAAGCTGAAGAATCAGATTTTATTCTGGTCTCCATATCAAAAATATATTTAATTAACCATGTTTTTGCTCAGCGTTTCGTTTGCTTTATTCAAACTTCTTCAGGAGCGTAAAGTTTTAAAATGATTTGCTGTTACATAGTCAGAAAATATAATATGTAAAATTTATTTATAAATAAATACTGGACATCACTACACAGAATTATAAATAAATAATTAAACAAATATTAACAACACAGTACACAGAAAATCACAGGTTAAGCTGACCGTAGTATCACAGATCTTTAACTGAAATTAAATTTTATCATTATATCATAAACTAGACATTCCGCTAAACAAATTTTTGTATTAACCTTGCTAAACCATTGAAAAACTCTAGCTATATTAACAAAAAACTTAAAATGTTAACTTATTTTTTACATGCTTCAAATACAAAACGTGAAAAGAAATATTTTCATATAAAAATATATTACCACCGAAGAACTTGCAACTTTAAGCAGAACCTGTCTTTGTAATACATATTTTCAAAGAGATTCATCTAAGTACACAGAGTTTAAATCTGGCAAAAAAATCTGATTTGTAGTTTTTGATATATTTATGTTACGTATTTAATTTTTTTATATAAAGATTTTTGAATTTTATAAATATTTCACTATATATCCAATGGATTAGAAATAAAATGAGTTCACTGAAATGTTTAATATATGCAGAGTGGAAAAATGTAAAATTTTTTCAGCAAACATAATATTTATAAAGATTAAACTTAACATGCAAAATTTTCAATTCCTTGCAATACCGGCAAGGCATACACCACAACAAACACCGACATGATAATACTCAAATTATAGATAATTTTGTGTACACTGAAAAAATTATCTTTCATGATATTAATGAAACAATCTCATAGAATATTTTTTCGTAGATTCAACCATGAATTCAATTATAGAGAAAAACATTTTAGTAATATTAAGACATTTTTCATAAACTTTTTTCAAAAAATTTCATAGTTTCATAAAAAAAATTCATTCGATTTCACAAATTATCTTTTAATAAATTTAATGGAAATTTCCAAAAGAGCTTTAAAATTATTTCAAACACTTATTTTTTTAATTGTGAAAGGCGTGGTAGAGAAGAGTGAGTGCATTTTCTAAAAATCATAACTACATTGTAAATTTTCAATTTTCTGAATCAGACTGCGCAGTTTCTGGTATTGAACCATCGTCAGTGACCCTATTTTTGAGTTTTGAATAATGTAATATTTGTTATGTTTTTATTTGTTCGATTGCGTCTATATGAAATTTTCTGTGCAATCACTGACCGTGGTATAGATAAACTGATTTCTAATGCCACATGCACTCGCACTACACGTTAGACAGAGCGCTTTAGCCCACTGATCTATCGTCAGGTCGAGTTTTGTTGTGATTAAAACTAGTTTTATTCCATACACGGTGTTTTTGCATACATAATCTCAGAAGTACAACTCCAACAACACAACAGTTATATTTTTAGAAGCTTACTTCACTCTAATGTCCAGTGTTTTCCCATATGTTGTAAGTGATGCCAAATCTATGATATATTCTTTGTATATTCGATAGATGGCGCTTACGTAGTTAGGGAAGAATTGCCAGAGATCAAAGTTTGATTGTTTGAGTTTGAATTTAATGTATTTTTCAGACAATTGCAATTAATACTATAAACAATATGCAATTTTATTTAATTTTAATTGTGAAAGGCGTGGTAGAGAAGAAAGAGTGTATTTTCTAAAAATCATAACTACATTGTAAATTTTCAATTTTCTGAATCAGACTGCGCAGTTTCTGGTATTGAACTTTAGTCAGTGACCCTGTTTTTGAATTTTGAATAATGTAATAATTGTTATGTTTTTATTTGTTCGATCGCGTCTATATGAAATTTTCTGTTCAATCACTGACTGTGGTTTTATTCTTTTATAAAATTTCATTAATTTTCATACGTTTCAAACTTTAGTTTTAAGATTTAATTTCAAGTATTCAACATATTTTAAGAAGTGCTTTATTATTTCAATGTAGAATTGTATTCATTTTTGATTTCTATGAAATGGTTAACGGTTCACTGGATTAGTTCCAATGCACTTTTCAAGACATTCATGAAGAGTTTTATCAATTCAAAAAACTTCTTAATATTAAACAATTTTATGAAACAGTTTCATAAATTCTATAAACGTTTCATTGTCGGAATTTTAATTAGTTTTATGGATATTTTTATTAATTCTACATAAATATCATCAACATTCACTTTAATGAAACATATTTCGTAGATTCTATGAAAAGTTGTAATAGGCGAGTTCCAGTGACAATGTTCATTAAAGGTATGAAGAAATTCATTACGGAAGTGAAGATAATTCTCTCAGGTATGATTTATTTAAAAAAAAAATTAATGAACTAGCGATTAACTTTTGAAAAGTTAGGCAATTTATACGAAAAACTGCAAATGACAAAAACTGCATATGACAAAAAAAAAAATAAAACGTTTAAAATTTTGCATTCAACTTACCTTAGTATAAAAAAAAAAACATTCTGTAAAAATTTAAGTTTGTCGTGTAGTGTTAATTTAAATAAAAATAAATAAAGCAATATTTAAAATTAAAATATAACAACTAAAATGTAATATATACTTCATATAGTGTAATATTTAAAATTAAAGTAAAAAAAAAAAAAAACTCACAATTAGGCTTTCGAAATTCCCGGAATTGATAAATTTTCGGGATTCCCGGAAAAAAAATTCTTCTTGATAATTTTGGAATTCTGTAATATTAATTTAGTTTCTGTTCTGAAATAAAATTTAATTTTCTATATGGATCGATTACACAAGTTAATAAAATTTAAAACATTTTATGCGAGAAATTAGCAACTATTTTTTTATTACTTTTTAAGGCCGCTCAACATCGAAAATCGGTTAAAAAAAATTTTATTGAGCAGTTTTTGAAATATTTTTTTATTTTTAATTTTAATATTTAAGTAATTTAACTACTGAACTATATGAATTTAGAAGCAAGCTAGGTCAGTCGAAATGCAAATCAAATACATCTCAGTGTAGAAACGGAAATGACATAACATTACTTTTCAGCAGGGACCGTAATCATTATGAGTTTTATAATAAAAATTACACAATAATGATTATATTATGAGTTTTAAGGATTTTCTTCAATGGTAATTATTATTTTTGAGTAATATTAATAAAAATCAGCCATACTCATTATTTTTGAGCAAAAAAAAAAAAAAAATACAAATCAAATATAATCATTATTTATGATTTTTATTTTTTTCGCTCACAATAAAACTCACTTTCAACCTAGGTGTAAATATATATACATATGCATAAAAATATGTAAGTACTTCATATATAAAGTCGTAAATTGAAAGAGAGTTATATTTTGAGCGAAATAAATAAAAATCATAAATAATGATTATTTTTGAGTTTTATTTTTTTTGCTCAAAAATAATGATTATAGCTGATTTTTTTTTATTATTACTCAAAAATAATCATTACCATTGAAGAAACTTCAAAAATTTAAAAATCATGACGGATATGCAAAGATTGTCAAAAAATAATAATATGTCTAATTATGTCTGTTCTAAGTGATTGATTTTTTTATTTAAAAAAACGAACAATAATCATTATTTACGGTCCCTGCTTTTCAGACTACCAGTAATGACACCATCTTACATTCATGAAGAGTGTTATTAATTAAAAAAAACTTCTTAATATTAAAAAACTTTATGAAACTGTTTCATAAATTCTATAAACACTTCATTGTCGGAATAATTAATTAGTTTCATGAAGATTTTCATTAATTCTAAACACATTTCATAAACATTGACTTTAATGAAACTTGTTTCATAGATTCTATGAAAAGTTTCAATGGACGAGTTCCAGTCACAAGTTTCATTAAAGCCATGAAAAAATTCATTATAAAAGTCAAGATAATTCTCTCAGTGCATAAGTACATATTTTTAACATAGATGGGCAAACTGCAGTACCAGTAAAATTTCAGTAAAAAAAAAAATTTACTGTTTACTGCAACGAAATTTTCATTACCAGTAAACTGTTACTGATTACTGAAAGAAAATTACAATAACCAGTAACGTTTTACTGATTACTGAAATAAAATTGCAGTACCAGTAACGTTTTACTGATTACTGAAAAAAATTGTAGTATCCAGTATTTTTTTACTGATTACTGAAAAAATGCAGTAATAAATCATTTAGGCACTTAATAGCAATTAAATATACCAACTAAAAATGAGTGTTATAAAAAATATGCCTACACGCAAAAAACAAAAAGTGTATTATTATCTAAGTACTTAGGTAAAATACAACTTGAATAGTTGTTTGGTTAGTTACACATTATCTAAATTAAGAAAATATATTTTCTTAGATAAGTTACAAAAGAAAAAACTTAGGTAACTTAACAAATTTTTAATTGCTTCAGAATGGAATGCAACAAAAACTACGGAAAGTTAACAAAAACGAAAAATATATAAATCTATATTCATTTTTTTATTAACTCTCACAAAATACTTTTCAAGTTGTATTTTACCTAAGTTATTCGATAATAATACACTTTTTATTTTTTGTGTGTAGTTATCATTTTTAAATTTGTTTGTTTAAAATTCCCAGCAGGAGTTCAATTACAAGGCTACTTTTAGAGAGCCAAAATCGGTTTATCAAAGAACTTGCTTCTAAGATTTAAGAAGTTGAATATGTGTGCGTAACTGCGGATGTGTGGTCAGGTGGAAAAAGATCGGTTGTTGGTTACACTTGCCATTGGTTAGATGCTAAAAATTTCGAAAGGAAGTCTGTAGCACTGGCTTGTGGAAGATTTAAGGGAACCCATTCTTTTGACAATATAACGAAGATGATATGCGACATAAACAAACAATATAAACTGCTAGTTGAAAAAATTGTTTATACGATCACTGACAGTTAAATAAATAATCAGATTGCCATTAAAAACTTATTTCTCAAATACAATACAGCATTACCCTCATCTGCACCTGTAGAACGATTGTTTTCATTCGCTGGGATTGGGAATCGTTCCAGAAGACAAAAACTCAGCGATGTAAATTTTGATATGCTTGTGTTGAGAAAAGCTAATAATATATAGTATCAATAAAAATAAAAATAGTATGTCGGCCAATTCTTTGATATTTGAAAACTGAAAACGTTAATTTTTAAGTGGGTTCAAAAAGACTATAAATAGAAAATTATGATTGAAATTTGAAAACCCAAGGTCAGATTTTTGACTTTTTAACAAAAAAGTAATGGTACGCTTCAATTTTTTAACAAAAATTGTGATGCAATTTAATAAATTTGTTTTGTTAACATTTTACTGATTACTGCATTTTTTCAGTAATCAGTAAAAAATTACTGGTTACTGCAATTTTATTTCAGTAATCAGTAAAACATTACTGGTACTGCAAATTTATTTCAGTAATCAGTAAAACATTACTGGTACTGCAATTTTATTTCAGTAATCAGTAAAACGTTACTGGTACTGCAATTTTTTTTCAGTACTCAGTAAAACGTTACTGGTTACTGCATCGTCTCTTTCAGTAATCAGTAACATTTTACTGATTACTGCCAATCGTACTGCAGTAAAAATATACTGCAGTGTGCCCATGTATGATTTTTAACCATTATTTTATTTACACAGTAATGATTAAAATGAAAATTATTCAAGTTTGAGGCCTTACTCTATATTTCTTTATTCAAATATTGTCCTAACAAATAATCCATAGCGTTTTTGTTTTAAAATTTATTAACTGATCACTTTCAGGAATGTGTCGATAGATCTATTCTAGGTCCCCATCATCAGTACACGTTTTGAAAGAAGTCACAGTCCCATGCAAAACATCAAGCATTCATATAAACTAGTTTTCACACTAAATGAGAACTAATATATTAGCTCGAAGTTAAAGATTATCACCATTGATGTGCAAGGTCCACCTCTGGTGGATATTCAATACACGTTTTTTGTTTTTTTCCTCCTTTTTATTTTCACATCTGTTTTGTTTGACAACAAACCAAATTAGACTCAATATTTTTGTGCTCTATGTATGAATTGCATTTTCTTTTTGCAAATATCAAATATAATACGAACCATGATCTTACTTTTTAGCGTTCGTTTAAAAGTTCCCGCACGAATCGCATGGAAGTTTAAACAAAAAGTTGTTTAAATTTGAAAAAAAAAATTTTAAATTTTGCTTAACTTTAACTGTGGATGGGATGTTTCACACTCTCCTTACATATTTTTCTGTATTAAATAAAGGCTTGTTAATAAGAAAGGTCCAGTTTTGTTGAACTAAAAAAAAGTTTTTAAATAAAAAAAAAAAAAAAAAAACACAAACAATTATGATAAAATGTTTTTTTAATTAAAATTTTTTAGTAAAATAAACAGAAGTAAAATTTACCACTAACTGTGTCCAAAAATTTTACGTCCATAGTTAAAATATAGGTTAAAATATCATAATATTTTGTTATGTACTTATGCTGTTATCAATAAAAATATTTTTCGCCACACACATGCACATCGCGCATTGTACTAATTAAAATAAATTTTAAAATAAAAAACGATATTTGTCATTAGTGCAATATTGCCCATAAGGTCGTACCCTGTAATTTGTTCGCAGCAAAAGTTAAAATCCTAATACACGTATGTTGATTTCCAAGCCAACTGTCCATCAAAAAGAAAAAAAAAAAAAAAAAAAAAACTATATCGCAGCTATGCCAAACTAAAAGTATTTGTTCTCTCATAAGAAACTAAGAAAAAATGGAACAATTTTTTAAGTTTTTAAAAAAATTGGAGAAGTAGGGGTGATTAAATATTTTATATACTTATATACTTAACTAAATTTGGTAAATGATGGAACTTTGATTATATCAACATATTTTTAAATATAAAACTTGAAAAAAAAATTAATTTTTAAAAAATATTCAGAACTAGTTTCGAATATTTAGAGTAATACAAAACTCAGTTTACCTAAAAATCGGAAAACATTTTTTACTTACGTAAAAATTCTAGATGTATTTTTTTTGATAGATTCAGAAAGTTTCATCGTGAAACTCGTATCAGTTTTGGGTTAATACTGGAATTAATATTGTCCTTCATATATATTTGAATATATCTGTGTTAGATTTACGTATGGTACTATAATATTGGAATATATATGTAGGACAATATTCAACGAATATTTTCGCCAAAACACACAATAAAACTTTCAAGATCAATAAAAAAAATATCAAAAAATTTTTTATAAATCAAAAAAAATTTTAAAAATTTTATAATATTTTTAAATAAATTGTTATGTTTATGCAACGATATAAATTCGGAACTAAAGGGTCCACCATCTAACTTTTTTTTTTATAACTAGTGCTTATTTCGTGAATGGTAACACTTGGCTCATATCTGATTTGACAGATAATTAGTTTTATCCTTCCGCTGAAGGAATATGGTTGTGTATACACTTGAACAACGCTGGGAAATATTGCGACATTACTTTGAAAATCATGGTAATGTTGCAGAATGTGTGAACAAGGAGTGGCCGTTACAGTCAATGGCGATCGTTATCGGGCCATGTTGAACGAATTTTTGTTCACAAAAATTGAAGAGGAGGATATTGGCAACATTTGGTTTCAACAGGACGGCGCTACGTGCCACATAGCCGAAGCTACACTCGATTTTTTGCGCACTGTTTTTGAAGATCGCATTATCAGCCTCAGAGCTGATGTCGTTTGGCCACCTCGTAGCTGCGATTTGACGCCGTTGGACTATTATTTGTGGGGTGCCGTCAAAGATAAGTGTTACGCCAACAAGCCAGAGACAATTGACGCTTTAAATCACAATATTCGTGAAGCCATTGGTGAAATACAGCTGCACACAATCGATAATGTGCTTAAAAATTGGACCGATCGTGTAGGCTACTGCATGGCCAGCCGAGGCAGCCATTTGAATAAAATTATTTTCCATTATTAACCGGTAGGATTGTACTTTCAAATAAAAAAAGAAATTTGAGAAAATATTGAGTAGTTTTTTTTTTATATAAATTTTAAAAGTTGTTAACTTTTTTTGTTATCTCCTATGGAATATAACATAAGAAAGAAATTTGTTAGCTGGAATGTAATGATATTTTGTGCAAGGAAGTCATTTATGCTTTTATATACCAAGTACAATATATAGATATAGCTGAGATGGTATAGCGGTAGGCTGACAACCTGAAGTTGCAACTTCGAATCCAGTGTGTTCACATTTTGTTAAAATTAAAAATGTTTATAAAAAAATATTTTTTTATTAAATTTACATATTTATGAAAATTTTTTTTACACTCATTATTTTTGTACATATAGTAATCATATTTTTCTATTTTCTGTAAGGTGTTTAGTAATGGTATGTCATTATTTTGCGCGACATCCTCGTAGAAAAATAATGAGAATTGTAAGTACTTGCCATTACCAAATTTGTATTTATATAACCGCTTATATGTTAACGATTTTCTACACTGGGCTATTACCAGTGATTTAACAAAATTATAGAAAGAGTAAATTAAAACAAAATATGACAAAAGTTTTCTATAGAGCCTAGTGCTGATTACATGTCATTACTTTTATCATTACCAGTAATGACACCAGCTTACTGTATATATTACTTCATTTCATTTACTTATTCATAATCTAAAAGCCAGTGGTGGCCAAACGATTACATAGCAGTCAACACAAACAATAAGGACTTACTAATAACTAGTTAATTTCCGCATTATTTTAATACAAAAAATAATGCGTAAGTACTAATTATTATTTTAAATATAAAGTAATGATCTAAAAAAAATTCAAATCTATTTTTAGACTCATTATTTTTTCAACTCTAGTACATATATAAGTATTATTTTACAATATTTGTAATCTGGAAACTAATGGCATTTTGTGCGTGCAAGTCATTTGTGTTTTTATATATAAAGTGTAACATGTCGATATAGCTCAGATGGTAAAAATAAGTACTTAAGAGTAACCCATTTTTTTTTTTGTATCGAAGTAATGGGGAAATTAAGTACCCTGCGGGAAATGAAAGGTCGATTGATCCAAAGTTGTAATTCTGTGATGTATGAATGGGTAGCACGTTATGCAACTGGTGAAACCAAAACTGTGGTGTACCAAAATGTGATAATTTGGGTGAAATGTCCAATCACGAGACTATAGTTATGACAAAACATTCACTGGTTGGTACCAGATACATCACGTAACTGGAGGAAAAGTAACATAACAGCAAAGTGTACTGAAGCAACTAAGGTCATTAAACTGGTTCAAAGCTGTTAACAGTTAATGAAATCATGGTAATTAGCACCAAAGAATGCAGTTCCTTGACTGCTACAAAGTGGACACAACACTGAAGGAATTTTTTTATGTACCGACTATGTGACAGTAGAAATAAATGCGTAGAACCCCACTGGTTAAAAATAACTGAATGTTTAGACAGTGACCAAGATTGTCAGATATGACGATTTATCGCCAAACGTCGTCCTTTTAATACTCGTTTGGCAAGTTAATTTTCGAAATGACGACTGGCCATTTTTATGACGATTTTTGGAGATTTTACACATAAAATATCGCTTCAAAAAAAACCAGAAATATGTCACCAGAATATGATTTTTTGCACAACAGAGGTACAGAGCACTACCTTGGCGCCATGGATATTCGACTTCGTTGTTGATTTGGCTGTTTGTCTGGGCTTTACACATGACTTTTTTCGCTTGGGGTTATCGTAATTTATCCATTTTTCATCGCCAGAGGAACCGCCTTTAGTCTTAAGCTCTTGTAATATATTTTTAGCTCCTTTTTGATTAGTTTGATCTTAAAGTTATGCGCCTAAAGTATGTATGACGTCTGTTTTTTTTATGCATCTTTATCAGGGGGTTTCCCTTAAAATGTTTAAAGAAAATTTGAAATGTTTTATATAAAAACTCTGGTAAAGTTGCTTGGAATAATCAGGTGTCATATAGTTTACTTGGTGGCTTTTATTGTAATTTTAAATTTAAATATTTTAAAAATTTGTAATATCTCCAAAAAAATCCCCAAAACATTTTTGAAATCCCCGAAAAACTACCCTGTTCACAAATGAAAATTTCTGTCCAAATCTTGCAATCCTGATTGCAATTATGTATTATTAGTGCTACGGTACGTATGAGTATTATTTAATAATTATTAACACTCATACGTAGCGTAGTACATAGATACGAGTGGAAGATATTTGCTTCCGTATTCGTTATATAATAGCGAATAACTTCAGAATTAATCCATGGTTTTTTTTAATATACACCTTTATTTTATAGAAAATGGGTTATACGCTAAGAATAAAAAAGTATTACATTTTTTTTCAATTGCTTCCATTGTTTATTGTATTCAATAGAGTTGAAGGTGGCGATTCGTGCTGACAACCGATTTATTACCAAACGACTGGTTTGATGGTGGTAACTGTATTTTTCGTTTGACAAGTTCATTTTCGAAATGCTGACTGTCGATTTTTCGAGTGAATGGAGATTTTACACATAACATACGCTACATAAATCATTAAAGAAAAAAAAAAAATTACAAGAACATAAATTAAAATTGCAAAATTTCTGCATTTTGGTTTCGAAATATCTTGTTAAGATATTTTACGAGGTTTTTGGCAACGGTTTGTTATGTATAAGTGATTGGCGATTTATAAGAATTTCTTTTGGTACAAAATTGAAACTGAGTATATATTTTGTTACTCTGCTTTATAAGTTATACATTAAATTTGTGCTGAATTGTTGCAGCTGCTTCTTTTGATAAAGATATTATTGTGAAATAGAATTATAATGCAGCATACAAAATTAAAATGATCATGAAGTGCTTTTTGGAAGTGTTGGAACATAAAAATTAGTAGAAACTTTTTGATAATATCAATGTTAGCAAATAAAGAAAAAACTTGCAAAAAATCGTTATTTTGAACATCCGGACTTCTTGACTAGTTTATGTAATTTTTCAAATTTAAATTGTTAGAACGAATTTCATGTTACAGTTTTTTGTTTGAGTATAGACAAAATAAGCTAATTTTTGTTGTGCCTCTTTCAAGCTTTTTGTTTTTTGAACAGTTGATATAACACGCTGTTTTGGATAAATGCAGTGACTGGTTTAGGACGGGTTATTTATCAACCCATGCATAGTATGACACACTCTGAAAAAAAAAGTGGCAGGTTACTTGCTAATTACTTTTCGCATGCCCGGCAACATGTACCCCTTAGACCAGTGCAGTGATACGTCGCAAAACTATTTAGTTCAAACTACACCTATAACAGAACTCATTGCGCTTAATATGTGACTAGTTTTCCTTTAAAAGTTATTCTCCAGTTCTTCGATACGTCCACCTACACCAGTCACGTGATAATTTTTTAACCACTGGTTCTGTTTCATATCACATAATTCCTAAAATGGTCATACCTTGTCAGTACCTACTTCTAACTTGTCTCGTAGCATATTCATTTCAGTCGGTACGGTGATAGGTTACCTTGGTCAAGTTATCCGTCACGTGACACAGTGCTTCACAGGTAGCAATTGTCACTTTCTATGACAAGCCCATGTTAAAAGTACCGGCCACTTTCATATAACAGAACCGAAACTAAGGCTGGTTCGTACACACAAAGTTCTAGTCACGTGACCATGCCAGTGACTGGACCATTTTCCGCAGGGTTGTTATAAGTATGTCCTTATTGTGTAAATGTAATGCAGAGAGCTAGGTGGTGTCATTTCATGTAGTGTCATTTCATGTAGGATAGTAATGACATGTCAATACCGTTTCTACACTGGACAGATTCATAAATATTGTTTCGTGCAAATTTTAGCAAATACCAAGCTAAAATTTTGTAGCAAGTATTTTCAATTGCTTTTTCTCCAATAAATTTTTGTTTTTGATTTTTTTTTTTCAAAATGGGGTATTTTTTTTTTTTTAAAAGTTTGGTGGTTTTCCTTTAGAAGCTTTGTGGTCGCTTAGTGGGATGCGACGTATTTATCTTTCTACTTTTCTTTTCTAGTAATGAACTTTTTGCATTAAAGATTGTATGTGCTCTCCATTTTTTGTTTTATATCCGATTTTCATAATATTAACATAATTCTAATCTTTACTAGCAGAACGTTTTGATGCTTGCTATAAAAGTGTTCTGATGCTTGTGGGTTATCTCTGAAAGTTCTTGAGATATTCCCATTTGAAAATGTATAATTACAAATTTGGTCCAAATCAGGTCCAGTTTTTGAAAATATCGGGACCGGTTAAAACTATTGTAAATGTGGTTTCCCAACACACACTAGAAATTTGTATTGATGCACACACTATAAAAATATATTTAAAAATTAACTAACAAAAAGAAAAGCTTAACAAATTTCAAACGGGTCGATAAACTCACGATATATCGGATAATTTTATGCCCCTGTCTTCTGAATGAATTCATTTTTCATTGCGTTTGCTACACAGAAAAGTCTAAAAGCGAGTTTCAATAAAAATTATTGTAAATACAATTAAAGTTTAATCACATTCGGTCCTATTATGGACATAGTAATCTCAAGTGAAATAATTAATTTTTTTTTTAATATATAATTGATTTAGTTTCAACTAAAATTTTAATCACATCTATTAAAAATTTAAATAAATATTTTTATTGTTTTAAAAAACTTTTTAGTAGATACTCTTAAAACTTTAATTAAATGAAAAAATGTATAAAGTTGAAAACATTCTAAAATAAAAAAAAATCATCAAAATTTAAAACAATCGTCAAATTAAAAAATTAAAAAAAAAAGTTCGCGCCTAAAAAAATTTCCAAAGGAAAAAAAAACCCCAAGATTGCAAAAATCGTTAATGCTACAAAAAAGAGTTTAGGTGCTTTATCAACGTTTGGCGACTTTTTTCAATTTAAGCAATTCTATAAAAAAAAATCAGCAACCCAAAAACAAATTCCCGGCTGCGGCCCTGATTCCTAGTGTAGAAAAGTATTACCATATAAATGGTTATATAAAAACATATTTGGTAATGACAAGTACTTACAATTCTCATTACAAATCTCATTGCTTTAATATGGGGATATCGTAAAAAATAATGACATATAATTACTAAACACCTTACAAGAAATATAAAAATGTGTAGTTATCTATATCTTACCAGTATGTACAAAAATAATGCGTCTCAATAATAAATAAAAAAATATCAAAATTGTGTTGTTTTCAATTAAGATTATATGGACTTTGTAATTGAATGTGTAATGAATTACAAAATGTGATGATTAACGCTTATGTCTGATAAAAAACATAGTTGAAAACAAAATGTACCCACACGGGATTCGAATTTGGGTCCTTAGGCTGTCCGCTCTAAAATCTGATCCATCGCGTCATGTTATACGTGATAGATAAAAACATATATGACTTGCTTGCACAAAATGTCATTACTTTCCAGCTTACAATAAATCAAAAATAAGTAGTTATATATGTATTTACTAGAGTTGATAAAATAATGAGTCTAAAAATATATTTTCAAAAAATTTCGAGATCATTAGTTTATAAAGGGTCCGCCAGGTGAACTCCAGAACCAATTGGACTTTGTATGGCGTCATACCAAGGTCTTTATGCAAAATTCATCTCAATGATGTCTCCGAAATGTTCAATTGTTGAGAACGACGGTGAATTGATGTTGATGGCGCTTCACGCACACTTTCTGCCACAGCAGCAATATTCTCGGGTGTACGCACTGTTTTTGGCTTTTCACGTTTTAGTTTATCGATGAGGATGCCAGTTTCTTTCACTTTTTTCACAAGATAACGAACATGCGGACCATATTCGTACAGCGGAATAATAAAACTAATTATCTGTCAAATCAGACATGAGCTAAGTGTTACCATTCACGAAATAAGCACTAGTTAAAAAAAAAAAAAAAACGTTAGATGGCGGACCCTTTATTTAAAATAATGATACAAATAAGTATTTATGGGTAAGGCATTATTTTTTGTTTAAAAATTATGGAAAATATAACTAGGTATGCCCTTGTTCTTTGTGTTAAAACAATGTAGAGGTTGAGTGGGTGTCATTACTAGCAATATAAAAAATAAGGACGTGTCATTACCGTTTCTACACTGGGTTGTTAACCCTTAACCACTTTAAGCAAAAACAATTCAAAAATTTTGGATTATTGGATTATAAATAAAAAATTAAAAAAATTTAAAGATAGTAAATATTAAAATAATTCTGGGCACTTTTCTTAACACTTAAACGTCCTCTGTATCTTTAAAGATACAACTATTAATACGGCTTTATTTTGAGCTTAATTAAAATGAAAACTTCGCTAGTGTGCTAATAAAATAATAAATTTAATGAAATACATTTTTTAATAAATATTTAGAATTGCTGCTGTTATTAATCATGAAAGTCGAAAAAATTAAAATGTGCGAAATTATTTTAAAACTAAATCAAATGCGTTTTTCATGACATCGAAAAAATACAAGAACCATTTTATGAAGTTTAAATATAATACATAAATAGTTAGAGGCAAATGCAAGCTTTCAACTGATATATTTTAAGTCCGTAAGGCCCTTTATTTTTGTGTAACGGGCAATTTAAAATTTTGAAAATTTAGGCCGCTTGGTTGTATAAAGCGAAAAAACAATTATTTTAAAAATCGTGGTACGCAGTTTTACTTTATTTAGCATTTCCCACCATTAGAACCATAGCTACTAAGTAATGATTACTAATCGTAATAATTAGTAATTAGATTATTTTTTTTGAAAGGTGAAGTAATGATTATATTACGATTATTTTCAGATTCGCACGATCACTAATTGATGACGATTACAGATAATCCAAAAATAATCAAGATTAATAAAAATTAAGAGAAAATAATCAAAAATAATAAAAAGTAATCAAAAAATAAATCGACTACTTTTAAAGATTACTTTTGATTGTTTTTAATTATTTTTTTTATTTTGCGAAATTATGGCAATACTTTAGATAACTGTAGTCAGTAGGACATCCTGGGTCGTCATCACGGGGGCGGATGAGGACCTACATAAAATTCTACCAGAAGTTAATGTTAGTTGTTTTTTTCGCATTTTTTGTTATTATTATGCCTAGTTTTTTACTTCGTATTTAAATGCCATTTGGACTTTAAGTTCTATTTAAATACAAACGTCAGTTTTTAACTTCAAATTTAAATCACATTTAAGTGACAAATCTTGGGCATTTAAAGTCTATTTAAATTGTTCAAATATAACATATGATTTTGACAGTTTGTTTTTTTTGCGTGGCTTTATATTACAAAACTGAATAAATAAAATAAAAATAAAACAAACAATAAAAAAAAATTAAATTACAGCAGCCAATAAAAATTCAACTTCGGTTGCATTGAAATTTTCACTTCACTTCTCTTCTCTTCATTTTTATTTAATAATTTAACTATAACTGATAAAGGGTCCGCCAAATAACTTTTTTTTTTGAAAATGCTTTAAAAAAAAAAACTACTGAATATTTTCTCAAATTTCTTTTTTTATTTGAAAGTTAATAATGGAAAATAATTTCATTCAAATGGCTGCCTCGGCTGGCCATGCAGTAGCCTACACGATCCGTCCAATTTTTAAGCACATTATCGATTGTGTGCAGCTGTTTTTCACCAATGGCTTCACGAATATTGTCCTTTAAAGCGTCAATTGTCTCTGGCTTGTTGGCGTAACACTTATCTTTGACGGCACCCCACAAATAATAGTCCAACGGCGTCAAATCGCAGATCCGAGGTGGCCAAACGACATCAGCTCTGCGGCTGATAATGCGATCTTCAAAACATCGAGTTAGCTTCGGCTGTGTGGCACGCAGCGCCGTCCTGTTGAATCCAAATGTTGCCAATATCCTCCTCTTCAATTTTTGTGAACAAAAATTTGTTCAGCATGGCCCGATAACGATCGCCATTGACTGTAACTGCCACTCCTAGCTCATTTTCGAAGAAAAATGACCCAATTATGCATCTGGACCAAAATCCGAACCAAACAGTGACGCGTTTTGGGTGTATCGGCTTTTCTGTGCCCCAAATGCGACAATTTTGCTTGTTTACATACCCGCGTAGATCAAAATGAGCTTCATCTGAAAAGATGATTTTTTTTGGCACATTCTGCAACACTACCATGATTTTCAAAGTAATGTCGCAATATTTCCCAGCGTTGTTCAAGCGTATACACAACCATATTCGTTCAGCGGAAAGATAAAACTAATTATCTGTCAAATCAGACATAAGCTAAGTTTTGCCACTCACGAAATAAGCACTAGTTAAAAAAAAAAAACGTTAGATGGCGGACCTTTTATATATTTTATTTCTATATTTTATATTTTCTGTTTTTTTATATTCTTGACATTTCATGATGCTACCATACTTTTGTCGCAAATAAATAACAATTTGGCTTATCAGTGCGGGGGTCGTGGGTTCGATTTCCACCAGAGGCACTGGTCTGTTTTCGCTACAACGCGCCGAAGGCCATAGCAGCTAGTGCTCGGTTAGGGTAATAGTATATAATTTGTAATTATATGATTATTAATTAATAAAATAAAAAAAAAAAAATAGCAATTATCATTTAAGACTGAAAAACTGAAACTGTATTTAAAATACAACTTAAATTTAAATGGCAGTTAACTAATTGCATAATTAAATAGGCAGTTAAAAACTGGGCATTATTGTTGTTCATCGATTTGATAATTGATAACCTGTTTGCATTCTTCATAATTCTGCATTCTTTTTAATTTATTTTATATGCATTTGAAACCAATTGCTTGTGCGTGCATTAAAAAAATAATCGTTAAAATTGCCAAAAAATCGTCAACATTTCAAAAAAGCTTCAAAATTAATAAAAAAAAATCGTTAAAATTATAACAAATCGTAAAAATTTAAACAAATTGTCAAAACTTAAAAAATCGTCGAAATTAAAAAACAAAATCATCAAAATTAAAAAACAAAATCGTCAAAATTAAAAAAAAAAAAATCGTCAAAATTTAAAAAAATCGTTGTATCTATGTATACCGAACGGAATATCTCTTTTGTGTCTGAAGAAAGTTGTAGATATCCTACCCGAAAAAAAGTGAATCCGGGGCCTTAAAAATCGCAAATATGCCCATTTTTCCCCATTTGCAACTTTTTTGCTCAAAAACTGGATTACAAACCCACAAATATGCTGTATAAACTTTGTTTTGCATGAAAATAAAAATTCCGATTCATATTACAGCTATTCTCACACAGAAAATATGAGATTTTTATATGTTATCTATGCATGGAAACAAAATTTAGAACATTTTCAATTATAATTTAGAACATTTTCAATTATAATTTTTTCACATATTTTTCCCTCTTTGTTGATTTAGAAAGTACTAAAATTGCTATTGAACTGAATATACCGATATTTTGTATACAAAAACTATCTAATTTTGTTTTATTTGTTCAGTATTTTTTTAAGTTGTAAATGCAAATATTTCAAAATAAAATTTATGTATAAAATGAAGTAAATTTAAAATTTTTAAAAAATAATCTAAAATAATCAAAAGTAAACCTTGAAAGTAGTCAATTGTTTTCTTGATTACTTTTGATTATTTTTGATTATTTTCTCGCAATCCTAATTAATCTTGATTATTTTTGGATTATTTGTAATCATAATTAATTAGCAATCAGAAATGGTTCATAAGAGAATTATGTAATCAATACCATTCTTTTTAAAATGTAATCTAATTGATTACTAGTCGTAATCCAAATTTAACAGCTCTGCTTTCAACTGATATATTTTTTAAACCCTAATGCCCTTTATTTTTGTGTAACGGGCAATTTAAAATTATAATAAAAAAATCAAATAAAAATAAAATAAAAAAATAAAATATAAAAAAATTATTTTAAAAACCTTGGTACGCAGTTTTGTTAAAGTTTCAGTTAAAATTTTACATACTCGTATTATTGTGAAATGGGGCTGAAAATAAAATTAACTGAAATATATTTTTTGAATGAATTAGATTACAGTAATTGGCAAACAATTGAGTATATTTTCGATATAGTTAATGAGACGCATCGCATGAATTGAAATTATTTTAAATAAATTTATTGCTAACTTTAGATTATTCAGTTTTACACTAAACATGTATCATCTAAGATTATATATTTTCTGGCTTATAATATTTCAATATTATATGACATTAACAATATCAAAAAAAGAATCATTTTTATTTACGAAAATAATTTGCGATTCTGGCGAGAAAAAGTATTTTAACTTTACAGAATGTAAGTTAAGTAAAAGTAATGGAAGCGCATTAACTTTGCAAGTTTATGCTAAATTAATCGCTAAGAAAATTGATAACATTATGGTAAGTCGAAATGATAGTATCGTTACGACTAGGGAATGCATACCCGAATTTCCGTCCCAGGATTTCCATTTCGGGGTTTCGGGGAAAATAAGAATTTTTCTGTTTTCATAATCCCATGAACTTGCTTCGGGAATCACGGGATTTTTGAGAATATGATTTCAAACAAAAAAGTTAAATATTCAACATTCTAAATGCAGCAATCAACATTTTAAACAACATTTTAAACGAAAAAATTATGCAATTTTCACAGTTTATCTAAGACTTTGACCTAAACTTAGGATTTTAACGTTAGTCTAGATATACAAATTTGTCCAAAACACTTTAGGTTACGAAATATTGCCCAAAAGCTGTTTTTTGGACGAACTCTTCTGTCGGACTGGCTTTTACATTTGTCTAAACTTTTTTTTTTTATTATTTTAAACTTGTAAATTATTACACTGAAATACTTTTGAGCCTCTCAACTCAAGGAAATCTAAAAATTTTGGCTTATTTTGATAAAAAAAATCTCAGGTCGTAATAAGCAATTCGCATACAAAATTATGATTCAATATGAAAAACGTAGTAATTTATTGTTTAAGAGGGATTCCTGAAACCCGGGAATTTCGAAAAAATTTTCCGCTTTCCCGGGCAATACAAAAGTGTTGGATTTTGCATTCCCTAGTTACTACCTATTCCAAACTTACAAAAAAGCTTGTTTAATATTTCAGATCAATGCAAAACTATTTCGTAAAGTCAATAAAAAGTATCGTGCATTTATATACGATGATGTTATAAATATTTGTGAATTCCTAAAACATCCCAATCACAATATATTTTGGATTATGATATTTCGTACGATGATGAAATATTCCAATGTCAACCATTCCTGCCCATATGAAGTTGAGTATTTGCAATCTGGTTAAAATTTTTTTAAACTAATTTGAGATATTTCTTCTTAGCATGATGTATTTGTTAAAAATTTAACATTTAATACAAACAATTTGAAATATATACCATTTCCTCGAGGAGAATATATGACACAATTCGAAATTATAGTTAACAATACCTATACAGGAAAAGCACAAGTATTTGGTATTAAACCGTAAAATATTTTTTTTTTAAAAATGTTTATGAATTAACTATATTTATCAATATATCCTAAAAAAAAAACTAAATATGAACTTTTATCAAGCCCTATAATGCACAGTGGGATATATCACAAAATATTTGAAAATAATTCTGCTATTTCTTACTTAGTACCCCGATTGCAATGAAACTTGGAACAGATATAAGTGACGTAATATCCAGCTTAAGTTTTGATTTTGAACACTCCAGAACCCCGGCTACGGTAATATGATCACCCAAAATGGAAACTTATTGCATATACAATTTTGAGTGCTTGCCAATCCGATTTAAAAAAAAATTATATATATTTAGTTTGCTACTAGAGACTAACATGCGTACATGTGTGTGTTATGTTTAATAGCCTCCCGAGATATTTCCATGTGAAAATGTGAAATTCCAAATTTCAATAATGTGACATTTTATTCGAGTTTATGACTTCTGTAAGCAAGCCCACTATTCCATAATTTAAAAGAAATAAATAAGAATTAAAAAATTACAATTTTTACATTTTTTGCTGCCATGTATACATTTAAAGCGGGGATTGTAAGAGACTTACACAATAAATTATGTACATATATGTTTTAGTATCTACATCCGCTTCCGCTACATAATTGGACGCGTGCACAATTTCCAACAGTGGTATAAAATTGATTGATTGAATTATACACAAATCAAAAAGTTTTTTAACACAATTCGCGTTTATATAAAATGAATTTTCAGAATAGTATGCACACTTTATATATTGAGAAAGAAACTATTTATCTGGAGGTAAAAGACTGCTGGAAAAAAGAATCGCAAAAATAAACGAATGTAGTTTTTGAGTGAAACGATGTACTGCATTCGTTTATTATGTATTTAATCAAAATGATGTAAAATTATAAATACATCGGCAAAAACTCAGTGACTTATTTGTATTTGACCACGCCTATATCGCCTATTATTTATTTAAGAACATGAAAAACTTTTTCGACATGAAGTTCAATGAAACAATAAGTACACACAATTACATTCCAACAATTTTATTTATATTTTATTGTGATTTTCGCTCATAGTGTAAAAGTTGTCAAATATATCTTATTTATAAATGCCTTAAACCGGAATTCGAAGTATCTCTGCGAAACCGTTTATCGATTTAGTATATTCAATGGTCCACCTTCATTTGCTATTGGAACCAGTGAGGCTGATTTTTCTTTTTGCACAGTGCAGTCAGTCGATATAATTGTTTTTTAAGGGACATCCTAACAAAGGGTCCGCCATGTAACGTTTTTTTTTCCGATGCCCGGACCCTATATATAGCTATTTATTAAGATGTCGCTTAAAAGACGAATTGTCCATTTTCGTTTAATACACTACACAGTGGGATATATCACAAACTTTTTGGAAATAATTCGGCCATTTTGTTACTTAGTGGTCCGATAGCAATGAGACTTGGAATAGGCATAAGTGACATAACTGTCGTAATACCGAATTTAAGTTTTGATGTTGAACCTCCCTGACCAAAGTTTTTTACGAATAGCTGGAACAAATCAAGTCCAATTTTTTATTCAAAGTGCTAGTTATTCAACCAAATAAATTAATTATTAAATATAAAAAAAAAATCATTTCAATCATTTGAAAATAAATTTAAATAACAAATATACAGGTGCTTGTGCAAATTTAAATGTAACTGACACTAATAGAAAACATATGAGTTTCTATTGTTGATTTACTTGAATAAACGTCACTACATTGCTAGGTCTGTCAAAAAACAGAGTAGTATTTGGAAGATGACAAAGCCAATTGTGACAATATTTTGTTGTTGTTTTTGTTTTTTCTTTGATATTTTAAATTTTGAATCTCGCTCCTAGACGAGGACAAGAAATTCTCATTGAGTTTGTGATGTAACATAACAAATATCTCTAAAAATTCTAATAACAAAGTCCCCTGAAGATTTCCTTGGGCAGGAATGAAATCCGGATAGGGGCAA
This sequence comes from Delia radicum, assembly GCA_021234595.1. Classification (NCBI taxonomy): domain Eukaryota; kingdom Metazoa; phylum Arthropoda; class Insecta; order Diptera; family Anthomyiidae; genus Delia; species Delia radicum. The sequence goes on from CM037853.1 coordinate 92,585,914, forward strand.
GCCTGCAGCAGATTGCTTTCACAGTTTGTTAAATAAGTTTTGGCACTTTAGCACATTTAATTACTATAAATGCAATTAATGTTTATCCGGATGAAAATAAATTTAAATAAAATTTTTGTGATTTTTACCCCAAAAAGCACCAACAGTCTTCAGCCTCTAGATAAATATTTTCTTTCGAAACATAGAGAGTATGCTCTTACTTTTCATGTAAAAGCGAGTTGTGCTAAACAACTTTTTCATTTGTGTATACCTTACCCAAGAACGATCTACATTGAGGATATTCAAAAGTCTGTTGTGGTTGGAGTAAAGATTTTCTCGAGTTAAGATTTTGTGATTGGAAAGCCTAAGTTGTAGGAATTTGTAGGTGTTTTTGGTTGTGATGATTTTGGTTGTGGTTGAATATTGGTTGGAAGATTGGTTGCAAGATAGGTTTGAAATTTTTTCTAAGTTTTGTAGGCGGTTGGAGAATTTGTTGGAAATGTTTGAAATTTAATATAAATAAAACGAAATTAATAAAATAATATTGAAGTTTATAAAAACAAAAACAAAAAAGAAGGTAATAGAAAACAGAAAAAGAAATTTTTAAATAATATTAATATTTTTGTTAAAAAAAAATTTATAAATATACAAGGTTGTCGCCGCGAAGGTATACTACTTTGTTTTGCCGCCATTTTGGTAAACATTAGTATTGACAGTTCATATTTGGCAGTCGTAAAGTAGACACATGGCAAATTTATTATTGAAAAAAATTCGATAAACCAACGTGTTTTAATCGTTAAAACATTTTATCAAAATCAATCATCGATTACTGTGACGATAAGAAAGTTACGTGAAATTTTTGGGAGGAACAACGTGCCAACAAAACGCACTATTTATCGTGTAGTGAATGATTTCGAAGAAAGGTGGTCTGTAGTTGATAGGCCCAAGCATGGACCACAACGTACTGGAATACAGGCTGAAAACATTACTGCTGCTGAAGAAAGTGTTCAAAACAATCCATCAACCTCAATTCGACGCCGTGCTCAGGAGCTTGGTCTACAAAGAACAACTTTGGCCAACATTTTGCACAAGGATTTGCATTTGTTTCCATTTAAGATTCAGTGGTATCAACAAGACGGTGCCACATCGCATACAGCCAGGATTACAATGGAATTACGGCGAGGCCTATTTCCACAACAAGTTATTTCAAGAAATGGTGATGTTGATTCACCTCAACGGTCGCCTGAATTGACAGCTCCGGATTTCTTTTTGTGGGGATATCTGAAAAGCAAGGTTCATGCAAACAATCCAGAAACACTTGTGCAACGCAAACAAAATATTCGTAATGAAATTAATGAAATACCAGGTGAAATGTGTGAGAATGTAATGAAAATGTGCTCAAAAGGGCTCGCATTTGTTAGGCTAACAGAGGCGGACATTTATCTGGTATTGTATTCCATACATAATTGACGACATTAAATAAAACATTTATCAATATAAGATCCATTCTCTTTCATTTAATCAAAAACTATAAACAAAGTAGTAGACCTTCCCGGCGTACACCCTGTATATGTAGTAGGAAATTTGTTCTAAGTTTTGTAGGAGGTTGGAGAATTTGTTGGAAATGTTTTAAATTTAATACTTCAACACAAATTCATGCAAGGGTGTTGTAATATATTTACGTTTTTGCCAAATATTAATAGCCAAATCATTAATAGCCGAGTGGTAAAAGGGCCTTTAAAAGTTGTCGATTGCTGAAGGTTCAGCGATCGATTCCAACTAAGGTTTAATGGAATAGTTTTTTTATTAAGCTTTTTCAACTTATACCAGTAATAAAAAAATGAAGAAAACACATTTTCTAAATATCACGTTTTCTTCAACTTTAGACAATTTAAGAACTTGCGTTGTTGCCAAGATTCAGTTGAAACAAAAAATATATAGAACAGAAAAAATATGTAAATTTGTATTAATGAAGAAAAAATATAAATACAATAAATAGAAATAGAAAAAAGCCTTAAAATGCGAAAAAGTATATGAAATGAAAATAATAATTCAAAATTCAAAAAACCAACAAAAAATTATAAATACAAAAAAAAACTTAAAATTCGACAAAGTATATGAAGATAGTAAAAATTGAATTTACTAAAGCGATGAAAGAAAAAAAAATTAAATTTTTTTTTTTATATATTTATATTAATTGTTAGTTATAAAGGGTCCGCCATCTAACGTTTTTTTTTCAACTAGTGCTTATTTCGTGAATGGTAACACTTAGCTCATGTCTGATTTGACAGATATGTTTGTTATCTTGTGAAAAAAGTGAAAGAAACTGGCATCCTCATCGATAAACCAAAGCGTGAAAAGCCAAAAACAGTGCGTACACCCGAGAATATTGCTGCTGTGGCAGAAAGTGTGCGTGAAGCGCCATCAACATCAATTCACAGTCGTTCTCAACAACTGAACATTTCGGACACATCATTGAGACGAATTTTGCATAAGGACCTTGGTATGACGCCAAACAAAGTCCAATTGGTTCAGGAGTTCAAAAAAAAAAGTTATTTGGCGGACCCTTTATTTAAAATTTAATCATTATTCAATGGATTTTTAATACAAAGGGGATATACAATCCCGAGTTATGTTCCAGTTAAGATGGTACGATAACTAATTTCAACATTGTTGAGATTATACAAAATACTATTTAACTTTTATTAATTTGCAATATAAAATTATAAATCTTAAGTAGAGAAAATCTTTTCTACAACCACAACAGACTTTTGAATATCCTCAATGTAGATTGTTCTTGCTTTACCCCAAAGCCGCTGCTAAAGTTGCAACATTTTAATGACAAATATCAATTTTATTTTGCTTTAGATACTTCAATATATACCAGGGCTGTCATTTGAATACAAATTATTTAATTATCGACCTAACAAAAGGAAATTCGAACGAACAATTAAAAAACACGATTTTCGAATATCGAATGATTGGAGTAAGTTTTTACGATTAATCGAATAAAACGAATAAAATTTTTTAATGCATTTCCGATCTTAGCATTAAGCTCATTTACATAGAGAATTTCTTGGACGAGTTTTAATTAAACTTTTTCATTAAACTGATGAAGTTTTTTTCACAATGTGAATGAACAATTTCTAAAACTTTATGAAAAAACTCCATAGTTTTAATGAAACTATTTGTAATGAAACTTCTTCATCAGTAGTTTGAAGTTTTTAATAAATAAAATTAAATTTTTTATTAAATTTTATGAAAAACTGCATTAATTTAATGAAAAGTTTCAATGAACGAGTTCCAGTGACATTTATTAATATCATGCAGAGAGTTCTCTCAGTGTTAGTATATTTTATTTGGTGTACGTTTTGTCTGAATTGATTCAGCGGTTTAGTTGTTATAAAGACAAATGTGTTTGGAGAAAATTACCGCTGTACCCGATAGGAATGAAAAAATTTAACTTTTTTGCGCTTAAATCTAAGTATTTCGGAAATATTCCCTCGATATACGTAACTATGTTTTCACACTATGTTTTTTATAAAAAAAAAAAATCGAAAAAATAATAAAATATTGCATATTTTGCAGTGTAGTGGTACTTTACAAAACTATTTCACTCAAACAACATCTATAAGAGAACACATTGCGCTTAATATGTGACCAGTTTTCGTTCAACAATTTTTCGCCAGTTCTACGACACGTACACCTACACTAGTCACGTGATAATTGTTTGCGCACTGGTTCAGTTGCATATCATATAAATTCTAAATTCATTTCAGTCGGTACGGTGATAGGTTACGTTGGTCATGTTATTCGCCACGTCACACAGTGCTCCACAGGTAGCAGTTGTCACCTTCTATGACAAGCCCATGTTAAAAGTACCGGCCACTTCATATAACAGAACCGAAACTCGGGCTGGTTCATACACACAAAGTTCTAGTCACGTGACCATGCCAGTGACTGGTCCATTTTCCGCAGGGTAGTCAAAAGTATGTCCTTATTATTTGTGTAAATGTAATGCAGAGAGCTAGGTGGTGGCATTTCATGTGGTGTCATTTCATGTAGTGAGGATAGTAATGACATGTCATTACCCTTTCTACACTGGATATATTAATAAATATAGTTTCGTGCAAAATTTTAGCTAATACCCAGCTAAAATTAAGTAGCAAGTGTTTTCAATAGCTTTTTCTCCAAAAAACTTTTTTTTTTTTGTAAGTCGAAAATGTTTTTGTTTTTTTTTTTTAAATGGGGTATTTTCTTTTTTAGAAAGCTTGGGGGTTTCCTTTAGAAGCTTTGTGGTCGCTTAGTGGGATGCGACTTGTTTATCTTTCTGCTTTTGTTCCTTAGTAATGAACTTTTTGCACTAAAAATTGTATGTGCTCTCCATTTTTTGTTTTTTATCTGATTTTCATAAAATTAACATAATTCTAATCTTCACTAGCAGAAAGTTCTGATGCATGCTATAAAAACGTTCTGATGCTTGTGGGTTATCTCGCAAAGTTCTTGAGGTATTCCCATTTGAAAATGTGTAAAATGACGGAACCGGTTAAAAATATTGCAAATATGGTTTCCTAACACACACTAGAAGTTTGTATTGATGCGCACACTATTAACATATATTTAAAAACAGACTAACAAAAATAAAAGCTTAACAACTTTTAAACGGGTCGATAAACTCACGATATATCAGATAATTTTATGCCCCTTTCTTCTTAATGAATTTATTTTTCATTGCGTGTGCTACACAAAAAATTCTAAAATCAATTAAAACTATTGCAAATACAGGGTTCGGGTCAAAATCCTGTTTTAAAAATCCTGCTTTTCGTAATACTGTTTTACAAAATACTGCATTTCATTATACTGTTTTGCAAAATCCTGTTTTACTGGGCGGCGAGCGCTTTTTTGCTTTATTTTTACAAAAACTTTCAATGTAATAATTCAGTAAAATTTATCTCAATTTATATATTATTTTTAAAATAAACCATAACAAAATCAAAAGACAATTCTAATGTAATCAACATATATTATTAACAGCTGATCTCATTGCAGATGTTTTCAGTTAACATGTGTTGTTGTTATCATATGCAAATGTTTTGATATTGCAAGCAGCATTAAACGTGTTGATAAACACGTGTAGTTAGTCAAATCCTATGTTTAGTTATCTTATCTTTTTATTAAAATTGTTGTTTTGTGAATAATTTAGAATGTCAAAAGTTAATATCATTGAATAAAACAAGGGAAATCAGAAATTATGTATTGATGGATATTTCTATCACTTGGAGAGAAATTATAAGTCAGGGACTTCTAATTTTGCTTGTGCAGAACGTAAAGTGCATATCGCTCATTTACTGCAAGACTGACATAACTCAAAAAACATGCTTTTGCAGAAAACGAGTTTAAAGTTTTCAATCCATATCTGTCCCGCTCGACCTTTTCCCTATTTATTTGGTCACATTTTTTATAAATATGGGGTTTTAAGGTATTTTTTTCTTAGTGAGAGTGCGAATTCGCTAATTATCGGAATACGCGTAAGTAGCACAGTTTTTCTATGAAGTATATACTCATTGCATCCACTTTAAAGAAAAAATAAAATATATTATCCTCCATATCGAAAAGTAAACATGATATTAATATGAAATTTTGACACAATATAAAGCATGATATAACTAATAAGTCTGCATCATTAACTCAAAATAGCATTTTTTGACTTATGACAGTCTTGAAGTAAATGAGCGATATGTGTGAATATCGTGTTGTAACAAAGATTGTTAAAGATGATGTGGTAATTGTGAAGCGTACACAAACCTTAAAAGAGTTATAAGAAAAAGGTGAGAATTAAGCCATACAGGCTTCCTAAAGTGAAGTCCGAAAAATCTTATACTAATTTAAGTTTATAAAATGCATTAAAATAAATTTTGTGTTAAATGATTTTGTTAACTTTTGCAATACGTATTGTGAAATTCAGTATTTTGTAAAACAGTTTTATGAAACACGGTATTTTGTAAAACAGTATTATGAAAAGCAGGATTTTTAAAGTTTGTTGACCTGTATTTTGTCTTAGTAGTTTTTTGCATAACAGTATTATAAACGTAACCCGTTAATACAATTAAAGTTCAATTTAATGTTGTGGACATTGTAGTATCAAGTAAAATAACTAATTTTTTTAAATATTTAATTGATTTAGTTTCAACCAAAATTTTAATCATATCTATTAAAATAAATATTGTTTTAAAAAAAAAAATCTGTAAATTTGAAAACATTCTAAATTTAAAAAAAAAATCACCATAATTTTAAACAATCGTTAAATTCGCTCCTAAAAAATTTTCCAAAGAAAAAAAAAAAAAACGCCAAAATTGCAAAAATCTTTGGCGACTTTTTTCAATTTAAGCAATTTGTTTCAGTTTTTATTATTTTTTGGAGATTTTTTTTTTCTATTAGAGATTCGTTTAAAATTTTGAGTATTTTTTCTTCTTAAATTTTGGTGATTTTTTTAAAATTTTAGAATTTTTAATTCCCAGTGTAGAAAAGCATTACCATATAAGTGGTTATATAAAAACATATTTGGTAATGACAAATACTTACAATTCTCATTACAAATCTCATTACTTTAATATGGGGATATCGGGAAATTATAATTACTAAACACCTTACAAAAAATAGAAAAATGTGTAGTTATCTATATCTTACCAGTATGTAATGCGTCTCAAATTAAATAAAAAAATATCAACATTGTGTTGTTTTCAATTAAGATTATAAGTAATTTGTAATTGAATGTGTAGTTAATTACAAAATGTAATGATTAACGCTTATGTCTGATAAAAAACATTTTTTTTTTATCAGACATGAGCGTTGCTCAGTGCATTTTGGAATTAATTACACATTCAATTACAAAGTACATTTGATCTTAGTTGAAAACAAAATGTACCCACACGGGATTCGAATTTGGGTCCTTAGGCTGTCCGCTCTAAAATCTGATCCATCGCGTCATGTTATACGTGATAGATAAAAACATATATGACTTGCTTGCACAAAATGTCAATACTTTCCAGCTTACAACAAATCAAAAATAAGTAGTTATATATGTATTTACTAGAGTTGAAAAAATAATGAGTCTAAAAATAGATTTTCAAAAAATTTCGAGATCATTAGTTTATAAAGGGTCTGCCAGGTGAACTCCTGAACCAATTGGACTTTGTATGGCGTCATACCAAGGTCTTTATGCTAAATTCGTCTCAATGATGTCTCCGAAATGTTCAATTGTTGAAAACGACGGTGAATTGATGTTGATGGCGCTTCACGCACACTTTCTGCCACAGCAGCAATATTCTCGGGTGTACGCACTGTTTTTGGCTTTTCACGTTTTAGTTTATCGATGAGGATGCCAGTTTCTTTCACTTTTTTCACAAGATAACGAACATACGGACCATATTCGTACAGCGGAATAATAAAACTAATTATCTGTCAAATCAGACATGAGCTAAGTGTTACCATTCACGAAATAAGCAATAGTTAAAAAAAAAAAACGTTAGATGGCGGACCCTTTATTTAAAATAATGATACAAACAAGTATTTATGGGTAAGGTATTATTTTTTGTTTAAAAATTATGGAAAATATAACTAGGTATGCCCTTGTTCTTTGTGTTAAAACAATGTAGAGGTTAAGCGGGTGTCATTACTAGCAATATGACAAATAATGACGTGTCATTACCTTTTCTACACTGTGTTGTTAACCCTTAACCACTTTAGGCAAAAACAATTCTAAAATTTTAGATTATTGGATTATAAATAAAAAATTACAAAAAAAAATCTAAACCCTTTAATGTACCTTTAAAGATACAAAAATTAGTACGGCTTTATTTTGAGCTTAATTAAAATGAAAACTTCACTAGGGTGTTAAGAAAATCCCAGCATTCTTTAATGAAATACATTTTTTAATAAATATTTAGAATTGCTGCTGTTATTAATAATGAAAGTCGAAAAAATTAATATGTGCGAAATTATTTTAAACTAAAACCAATGCGTTTTTCATTATATCGAAAAAAATGCAAAAAACATTTTGTGAAGTTTAAATAAAATACATAAATAGCTAGATGCAAGCTTTCAACTGATATATTTTTAAGTCCGTAAGGCCCATTATTTTTGTGTAACGGGCAATTTAAAATTTTGAAAATTTAGGCCACTTGGTTGTATAAAGAATTATTTTAAAAATCGTGGTACTCAGTTTTGCAATATTTAGCATTTCACACCATAAAAACACATTTTGACTCACATCGCTGATGTTGCTAAAGTTCCAGTTGAAATTTTACATACTCGTATTACTGTGAAATGGGTCTGAAAATAAAATTAACTGAAATATATTTTTTGAATGAATTAAAATACAGTAATTGGCAAACAACTGAGTATATTTTCGATATAGTTAATGAGGCGCATCGCATGAATTAAAATTATTTAAAAACAGTTTTTTTTAAATAAATTTATTGCTAACTTTGGATTATTCAGTTTTCCACTAAACATGTATCATCTAAGAGTATATATTTTCTGGCTTATAATATTTCAATATTATATGGCATTAATAATATCAAAACAAGAATCATATTTATTTACGAAAATAATTTGCGATTCTGGCGAAAAAAAGTATTTTAACTTTACAGAATGTAAATTAGGCAAAAATAATGGAAGCGCATTAACTTTACAAATTTATATTAAATTGATCGCAAAGAAACTTGATAACATTACGGTAAGTCGAAATGATAGTATCGTTACGACTAGGGAATGCATTCCGGAATTTCTGTCCAGTGATTTCCATTTGATGATTTCGGGGAAAATAAGAATTTTTCTGTTTTCGTAATCCCATGAACATGCTTCGGGAATCACGGGATTTTTGAGAATATGATTTCAAACAAAAAAGTTAAATATTCAACATTCTAAATGCAGCAATCAACATTTTAAAAACCTTCTAAAGGGACAAATTATGCAAATTTCACCGTTTATCTAAGACTTTGACCTAAGCTTAGGATTTTAACGTTAGTCTAGATTGTGTCTCAAAATATTGCCTTTATACAAATTTGTCCAAAACACTTTAGGTTACGAAATATTGCCCAAAAGCTGTTTTTTCGACGAACTCTTCTGTCGGACTAGCTTTTACATTTGTTTAAACTTTTTTTTTATTATTTTAAACTTGTAAATTATTACACTGAAATACTTTTGAGCCTCTCTACTCAAGGAAATCTAAAAATTCTGGCTTATTTTTATAAAAAAATCTCAGGTCGTAAAAGGCATTTCGCATACAAAGGTATGATTCAATATGAAAAACGTAGTAATTTATTGTTTAAGAGGGATTCCTGGACCCCGGGAATTTCGAAAAAAATTTCCGCTTTCCTGGGCAATACAAAAGTGTTGAATTTTGCAATCCCTAGTTACGACCTATTGAGAACTTACAAAAGAGCTTGTTTAATTTTTCAGGTCAATGCAAAAGTATTTCGTAAAATCAATAAAAAGTATCGTCCATTTCTATACGATGATGTTATAAATATTTGTGAATTCCTAAAACATCCCAATCACAATATATTTTGGATTATGATATTTCGTACGATGATGAAATATTCCAATATCAACCATACCTGCCCCTATGAAGTTGAGTATTTGCAATCTAGTTAAAATTTTTTAAAACTAATTTTAGATGTTTCTTCCTAGCATGATGTATTTATTAAAAACTTTACATTTGATACAAAAAATTTGAAAAATATACCATTTCCTCGAGGAGAATATATGACACAATTCCAAATTAATGTTAACAATACCTATGCAGGAAGAGTACAAGTATTTGGTATTAAACCGTAAAATATTTTTTTTAAAAATGTTTATGAATTAATTATATTTATCAATATATCCAAAAAAAAAAAAATATGAACTTTTATCGATCCCTCTAGTGCACAGTGGGATATATCACAAAATTTTTGAAAATAATTCGGCCATTTCTTTGGAAATTTCGAACATATATAAGTGACGTAATATCGAGCTTAAGTTTTTATTGCAGTGCTTGCCCATCCGATTTTGAAAAATTTACATATATGTAGTTTGCTACTAGAGACTAACATGCGTACATGTGTGTGTTGTCTTTAATAGTACCATAGATATTTCCATTTGAAAATGTGATATTCCAAATTTAGTCCGTCTCAGGTAAAGATTTTCACGAATAGCGGGACGAAATCGTGACCAATTTCTTTTTTAAAATATTGGCTATTTAATTAAATAATTTCTTGATCAAATAAATAAAAATAACTGCAATATCTTGTTAAACTCAAAAACTACATTCGTTTAAATGAGAAATAAAAGAGGTAAATTTCTACAAATAGAACTGTTGTGTTGTTGGAGTTGTACTTCTGAGATTATGTATGCAAGAACCGTGTATTGAATAAAACTAGTTTTAATCACAACAATACTCGACCTGACGATATCTCAGAGGGCTAAAGCGCTCTGTCTAACGTGTAGTGCGAGTGCATGTGGCATTAGAAATCAGTTTATCTATACCACGGTCAGTGATTGCACAGAAAAAATTTCATATAGACGCAATCGCACAAATAAAAACATAACAAATATTGCATTATTCAAAAATTCAAAAAAACAGGGTCACTGACAAAGGTTCAATACCAGAAACTGGGCAGTCTGATTCAGAAAAAATTGAAAATTTGCAATGTAGTTATGATTTTTAGAAAATACACTCATTCTTCTCTACCACGCCTTTCACAGATACGATTGTCATTATCGGACGGTTGCAAAACACTTTCTAACAAAAAAAGAAAAATTGGTTGCGATTTTTTCCGAAAAAGCACCAACAGTCTTTTACCTCCGGATACATATTTTTCTTTCTGAATATATAAAGCGACTCTGGTCTTATATAAAAGCGAGTTGTGTTAAAAAAATGCTTGATTTTATATACTTTTCCCCCCAGCAGCTTCTAAAGTTCCCACATTTTTAAGGAAAACTTTAACACACTGTTAAAAATTGTGCAGGCCTCCAATTAGATAACGAAAGCGGTTGTAGATACTCCAACATACACCTAAGATATCGGGAAGTCTCTACCCAGTAAAAAACGCTACTTACATGGAAGCAGGTTTGTAAGGGAGTAAGCCAAAAAGAGTCCCTTACAAACCTGCTTACATATGACATGATTTTTATATGGCGACTTCCCACTTGGAAGCATTACTTTTGGGCAAAGGAAGTGCGGATTTACGCGCTTAAAAAAAGCTGTGATTTCATGAGTTTCAGTAAAATCATATTTCATGTCTACATTATTACGACTAAAAGTAACTTTATGATAAATAAAAGTAATTATATGAATATAATTTATTTCACATAAAACTCAACAGATATTAATTTTTTTGTTAAAATTTTAGACATAAAATGTAATCATTTTATTTTTTTACCGCTCTACGTGCTAGCTCTTCAGAAACAGTTAAATGACTAATTATTTTTTATTACATACTCAAAAACACAATCGCAAATCACTTGTGAAAATCGGTACAGATCGTTTATAATACATGATATGAAACTTTCTTCATTACAACCTGCATCCATATAAGGGATTAGGGTAAGCTGCTTACAACCTCCATCCTTGTTAGGGAAAACAGTAAGCTCATCCTTTTTTTTTTGATTATTTTTATACGAAAATTATTCGTTTCTTTTGCTGCTTCTCAGTATTATGTGATAGTAAGCGCTTATATCAGCACATTTGTTTTATCCTGCTTCTAAAAACATGAACATTTTTTACTGGGTAATGTAAAAGATTCCACTTTTGGAATTTTTTTTTTATTAAAAGTCTATTTAAGTCAAAAAAATATGAATGGATTATGTCCATTAATAAATTTTTTTATTGAATAGAGACAGTTTGCATTTTAACAAAAACTGAAATTTTTACCTTTTATTAGGATTTCCCAAGTTCTTGTTCTATCAATAGTGCTAATTGTGATACCAAATCTTAAAAAGTTACTTCTTATGCAAATATTTCTTACTATGAGTCTTTGTTTTCATATCTTGCATCATTGAAGGCAGTTTAAAAATGATTGCAAACACTACGGTATTTTTAAAAACAGTCACACTTAGCACACTTGGTAGAACAAACACTAGGGTGATCCTTACAGGAAGGTAAAAGTTTCAGTTTTTGTTAAAATATAAATTTTCATTGTTCAATAAATGCAATATTTTTTTGGACTTAAATAGACTTTTAAGTCAATAATGAGAAATTTATGTTCGAATTTATGATTTACTGTAAGCAAGCCCACAATTCCAAAATTTAAAAGAAATAAATAAAAATTAAAACATTACAATTTTTACATTTTTTGCTGCCATGTATACATTTAATGCGGGTATTGGAAGAGACTTACACAATATATTAGGTACATATATTTTGGAGTATCTACATCCGCTTCCGCTACATAATTGGGAGCGTGCAGAGTTGTATAAAATTGATTGATTGAATTATACACAAATCAAAAAGTTTTTAACACAATCCGCGTTAATATAAAATGAATTTTCAGAATAGTGTTGAGAAATTAAATCTTTATCTGGTGGTAAAAGACTATTGGTGCGTTTTGGGGAAAAAAATCCAAAAATTAACGAATGTAGTTTTTGAGTGGAAGAAGGTATTGCATTCGTTTGTTTTGTATTTAATCAAGTATTGCAACACTAAGTAAGAAATGGCAGAATTATTTCCAAAAATTTTGTGACATACCACACTGTGTAGTGGTAGTAAATAAAAAATTCAAACTTTGACGCTTTGTTTGTACTCAAAATTGCTAAGATATTTTAAAGATTAAATTTGATGTTTAATGCTAAAGCAAATTACTCTCAAAATGATGTAAAATTATAAATACATCGGCAAAAACTCAGTGACTTATTTGTATTTGACCACGCCTATATCGCCTATTATTTATTTAAGAACATGAAAAACTATATTTTGCGACATGAAGTTCAATGAAACAATAAGTACACACAATTACATTCCAACAAATATATTTATATTTTATTGTGATTTTCGCTCATAGTGTAAAAATTGTCAAAAATATATATATATATATATATATATAACGAAATTCGAACTATCTCTGCGAAACCGTTTATCGTTGTTGTATATTCAATGGTCCACCTTCATTTGCTATTGGAACCATTGAGGCTGATTTTTCTTTTTGCACAGTGCAGTCAGTCGATATAATTGTTTTTTAAGGGACATCCTAATATATATAACTATTTATTAGGATGTCGCTTAAAAGACGAATTGTCGATTTTCGTTTAATACACTCCACAGTGGGATATATCACAAACTTTTGGGAAATAATTCGGCCATCTGTTTGCTTAGTGGTCCGATAGCAATGAGACTTGGAACAGGCATAAGTGACGTAAGTGACGTAATATCGAATTTAAGTTTTGAGGTTGAAGATCCCAGACCTCCGGGGACGGAAATATGACCCCCCAAATTAGGACACTTTATTTTCAAAAAATTAACAAAATTAGAATCTACTAGTAGAGACTAAAAAAACATGCAGGTGGTTTATGTCTTACAATTCCCGAGATATCTCATTTAAAAATGTGAAATTCCAAATTTTGTCCGAATCAGGCAAAGCTTTTTACGAATAGCTGGACCAAATCGAGTCCAATTTATTGTTCAAAATGCTAGTTATTCAACCAAATAAATTAATTATTAAATATAAAAAAAAATTTATACAATATCTTATTTCATCATTTCAATCATTTAAAAAAAGTAAAATGTTTGTGATATTTTCTTTCAAAACATAAAGAGTATGCCCTTAATTTTCATGTAAAAGCGAGTTGTGCTAAACAATTTTTTGATTTGTATATACTTTACCCCACAGCCGCTGCTAAAGTTGCAACATTTTAATGGCATATATCAATTTTATTTTTTTTAGATACTTCAATATATACTAGGGTTGTCACACGAATAAAAAAGGAAATTCGAACAAACAATTAAAAAAAAAAATAACATGATTTTCGAATATCGAATGATTCGAGTAAATTTTTACGATTAATCGAATAAAACGAATAATTAAAAAAAAATACTTCTTTTAATAAAACTTTTTCGAAAATTTTTCAATTTTGAGAAAGTTTGTATAAAAAATGGTAATGGACAAAGTAATATGAAGAAATAGCATAAATTTTTATATACTTTTCCCCCCAGCAGCTTCTAAAGTTCCCACATTTTTAAGGAAAACTTTAACACACTGTTAAAAATTGTGCAGGCCTCCAATTAGATAACGAAAGCGGTTGTAGATACTCCAACATACACCTAAGATATCGGGAAGTCTCTACCCAGTAAAAAACGCTACTTACATGGAAGCAGGTTTGTAAGGGAGTAAGCCAAAAAGAGTCCCTTACAAACCTGCTTACATATGACATGATTTTTATATGGCGACTTCCCACTTGGAAGCATTACTTTTGGGCAAAGGAAGTGCGGATTTACGCGCTTAAAAAAAGCTGTGATTTCATGAGTTTCAGTAAAATCATATTTCATGTCTACATTATTACGACTAAAAGTAACTTTATGATAAATAAAAGTAATTATATGAATATAATTTATTTCACATAAAACTCAACAGATATTAATTTTTTTGTTAAAATTTTAGACATAAAATGTAATCATTTTATTTTTTTACCGCTCTACGTGCTAGCTCTTCAGAAACAGTTAAATGACTAATTATTTTTTATTACATACTCAAAAACACAATCGCAAATCACTTGTGAAAATCGGTACAGATCGTTTATAATACATGATATGAAACTTTCTTCATTACAACCTGCATCCATATAAGGGATTAGGGTAAGCTGCTTACAACCTCCATCCTTGTTAGGGAAAACAGTAAGCTCATCCTTTTTTTTTTTGATTATTTTTATACGAAAATTATTCGTTTCTTTTGCTGCTTCTCAGTATTATGTGATAGTAAGCGCTTATATCAGCACATTTGTTTTATCCTGCTTCTAAAAACATGAACATTTTTTACTGGGTAATGTAAAAGATTCCACTTTTGGAATTTTTTTTTTATTAAAAGTCTATTTAAGTCAAAAAATATGAATGGATTATGTCCATTAATAAATTTTTTTATTGAATAGAGACAGTTTGCATTTTAACAAAAACTGAAATTTTTACCTTTTATTAGGATTTCCCAAGTTCTTGTTCTATCAATAGTGCTAATTGTGATACCAAATCTTAAAAAGTTACTTCTTATGCAAATATTTCTTACTATGAGTCTTTGTTTTCATATCTTGCATCATTGAAGGCAGTTTAAAAATGATTGCAAACACTACGGTATTTTTAAAAACAGTCACACTTAGCACACTTGGTAGAACAAACACTAGGGTGATCCTTACAGGAAGGTAAAAGTTTCAGTTTTTGTTAAAATATAAATTTTCATTGTTCAATAAATGCAATATTTTTTTGGACTTAAATAGACTTTTAAGTCAATAATGAGAAATTTATGTTCGAATTTATGATTTACTGTAAGCAAGCCCACAATTCCAAAATTTAAAAGAAATAAATAAAAATTAAAACATTACAATTTTTACATTTTTTGCTGCCATGTATACATTTAATGCGGGTATTGGAAGAGACTTACACAATATATTAGGTACATATATTTTGGAGTATCTACATCCGCTTCCGCTACATAATTGGGAGCGTGCAGAGTTGTATAAAATTGATTGATTGAATTATACACAAATCAAAAAGTTTTTAACACAATCCGCGTTAATATAAAATGAATTTTCAGAATAGTGTTGAGAAATTAAATCTTTATCTGGTGGTAAAAGACTATTGGTGCGTTTTGGGAAAAAAATCCAAAAATTAACGAATGTAGTTTTTGAGTGGAAGAAGGTATTGCATTCGTTTGTTTTGTATTTAATCAAGTATTGCAACACTAAGTAAGAAATGGCAGAATTATTTCCAAAAATTTTGTGACATACCACACTGTGTAGTGGTAGTAAATAAAAAATTCAAACTTTGACGCTTTGTTTGTACTCAAAATTGCTAAGATATTTTAAAGATTAAATTTGATGTTTAATGCTAAAGCAAATTACTCTCAAAATGATGTAAAATTATAAATACATCGGCAAAACTCAGTGACTTATTTGTATTTGACCACGCCTATATCGCCTATTATTTATTTAAGAACATGAAAAACTATATTTTGCGACATGAAGTTCAATGAAACAATAAGTACACACAATTACATTCCAACAAATATATTTATATTTTATTGTGATTTTCGCTCATAGTGTAAAAATTGTCAAAAATATATATATATATATATATATATAACGAAATTCGAACTATCTCTGCGAAACCGTTTATCGTTGTTGTATATTCAATGGTCCACCTTCATTTGCTATTGGAACCATTGAGGCTGATTTTTCTTTTTGCACAGTGCAGTCAGTCGATATAATTGTTTTTTAAGGGACATCCTAATATATATAACTATTTATTAGGATGTCGCTTAAAAGACGAATTGTCGATTTTCGTTTAATACACTCCACAGTGGGATATATCACAAACTTTTGGGAAATAATTCGGCCATCTGTTTGCTTAGTGGTCCGATAGCAATGAGACTTGGAACAGGCATAAGTGACGTAAGTGACGTAATATCGAATTTAAGTTTTGAGGTTGAAGATCCCAGACCTCCGGGGACGGAAATATGACCCCCCAAATTAGGACACTTTTCAAAAAATTAACAAAATTAGAATCTACTAGTAGAGACTAAAAAAACATGCAGGTGGTTTATGTCTTACAATTCCCGAGATATCTCATTTAAAAATGTGAAATTCCAAATTTTGTCCGAATCAGGCAAAGCTTTTTACGAATAGCTGGACCAAATCGAGTCCAATTTATTGTTCAAAATGCTAGTTATTCAACCAAATAAATTAATTATTAAATATAAAAAAAAAATTATACAATATCTTATTTCATCATTTCAATCATTTAAAAAAAGTAAAATGTTTGTGATATTTTCTTTCAAAACATAAAGAGTATGCCCTTAATTTTTATGTAAAAGCGAGTTGTGCTAAACAATTTTTTGATTTGTATATACTTTACCCCACAGCCGCTGCTAAAGTTGCAACATTTTAATGGCATATATCAATTTTATTTTTTTTAGATACTTCAATATATACTAGGGTTGTCACACGAATAAAAAAGGAAATTCGAACAAACAATTAAAAAAAAAATAACATGATTTTCGAATATCGAATGATTCGAGTAAATTTTTACGATTAATCGAATAAAACGAATAATTAAAAAAAATACTTCTTTTAATAAAACTTTTTCGAAAATTTTTCAATTTTGAGAAAGTTTGTATAAAAAATGGTAATGGACAAAGTAATATGAAGAAATAGCATAAATTTTAAAACTTTTCGTTTTAACCCTTTTCGTTTTAACCCTTTTCGTTTTAACTTTTCGTTTTAACGCTTTCACTACTCTTGTACACAACAGTGTACACTAGGGTGATAACTTTTTTTGGACAACATTCTCCCCAGGTGTTTTCTAATGGCAAATATTGTATTAATGATAAAAAAAACTATTTCAGTTCAATTTGGTAAAAAAACCTTGCGCAGCGATTTCTAAAATGCCTTTAATATATATTTTTTTTTAAATTTTTTTAATAACATTTTTTTTTAAAATATGGTTTATACATATGTAAGTAAGCAAATTTGGAAGAAAAACTATTCCATTGACTCGAAAACGGACTTAACTATTGATATCAGCATGCCTTAATTATATAGATGTGATGGTCAGACGTTGAGGCATCAAAAAAAGTTTTTTTTTTTACTTTGTTTGATTCAAAACTTTAACGCGTTTGGTGCGGAACCTTTTTTAACGATAGCGAAAAACTAAAAACGCAGTTCTTAATATTTGTCCATGCCCTACACGATTTTGTCTGGGGAGATTTGATATTTGCAAAAAATGCAAAAAGTTATCACCCTAGTGTACACATTTTTTAAAAAAATACAAAAAATTGTATAATACATTGATACTTCATACTTTTGTTTAAATATGCTCATCAGGACTTTGATCATTGAAAAAAAAAAAATCACTATATGCATATCCTGTATACATCAGGGCAATACAGTCGCAATATTTGTTATCAAAGTCCGATTTGTTTAATCAGCATTTATCTCCGAAAAAGGTGTTTTTGGCGTATCTCCTAAACTATTTAGACTGCTAGAATCTCGAAATTTTGCACGCAGCTTCATTTAATGAAAAGAACACAATCAAATAAAGCATTTTTGGTTATTCAGATGTTTTAGTGTTAAAAATGAGCTGAAATGTTTCAAAAATTTGATTTTCGGATTAATTTTTGGTTGGTAGGAGGGTGAGGGTGACCAGTGTGACGACCTTCCGTCGTCACACTGGGGTATAATTCAACCCAACATTAGTGTTAACTGTGTACAATAAAAAATGGGTGTGAAGACGGAAGGTTAATTTAAGGACCCCCTAACAAGAATATGAAGTCAAAATGGAAATAAATCTGAAAACGAAAAGTCGGTAGTGAAAGGGTTAGAATGGGAAATATGAAAGGGATGAAGCTATACAAAATTATCAAATATGTAATTATGTTACAACGATTGCACGTTAGCACTTAAACTATGGTTTCCATTTATTTAATTTGATCTCAATAGCTCGATATACTAAAACTATATCCGATATATATTTAACTTTTTAACGATGTTCAAAGCCATAATTTTTTCATTGCGTGATAACAATAAACAAATGGCGTATGACTGAAAATCTAAAATGAGTGCATTTGAGAATTAGTATTGTTGTAGTATTCAAATTGATGTTAAAATTCATAAAATTGTTGGATTATACGGTGAAATACTTTAAATCTTTTTATATTTTTAAAATTATTTTTATTCGTTAATCGAACGAATAATGAAATACTTTTTAAAAATTAATCGTTTCATCGTCTGATCAAAAATTGTTTGATCGTTTATTCGAACAAAATAAAAACACGAATAAATAACAACCCTAATATAAACCAAATTTATTGGGTTAGTCTCTTTCAATCCCCGTTTTTAAATGTAGACATGACAGCAAAAAATTTAAAAAGTCTGTCTTTGGAAATTTTATTTTTGGAAATTGTTTGATTGTTTTCAGCAAATCATAAATTCTGACATCAATTTCATATTGTTGACTTTAAGGTATATTTAAGTCCACAAAGTCATTGGCTTATGTCTATTAATAAATATTTTATTGTCAACACCCTCCAACGGGAAGAGCCATAGACCGATCCCGTTGAAAATTTGTGTCATAACTACTACCCAATAGGACTTAACTTCTTTCAAATTTCATCACGATACGAAGACATCGGCCTCAAAACTCGGTCACTTGAGTTGAAATTCCCCATATGCATATTTGACTGCAAACATTTATACATGTCATTACATTACTACAGACAAAACTAAAATGGTTGACTTGAAGAGGTTATCGATCGCAAATTTTTGGATCATTTGGATTATTTTTCAATTAATATCAGAGTTTTCCGAATAGTTTCGTCCAGTTTCAATAAATAATTATAAATATGAAAAATTTCAAAAATTTCAAAAATTTCCGATACATTGAGGTAATATGTTTTCAGATTTTTTTGTTATGACATGAATACCCTTTTGTGTATATGCTAGCCGATGTTTAGTCAAAATAAATCCATGCGCGGTAATCATTTATTATCATTAAGTGTGAACAAATTATGGCGATTTGAAGTTTCAGGTAAATTAACAATAATAAAATTACAGTTTTTGCTTGGACTTAAATGAGGCTACATCAAATTATAGATCTCTTTGTATTTATCACATTTCAAAATATACCAAAAAATATAAAATTACAGTGAAAATTCTGTTTGGCATATATTGGAACTGATGGAAAACCTTGATTATATGATGGTTTAATCATACTTAATTGGATGTTGGGTTAATTAATTGCATGATCTCATATTAAATACTTTTAAATTCAAGGATGTTTTCTATGGTTATACATTTTTTTTTTTTGGTTCATAAAACATAAAGTTCTTTAAAGCTTTTGATGCATTATCTTAGCATTTGATGCATTATCTTAGCATTAAGCTCACTCACATAGAAAATCCTATCTCCACTCCTACGGGTGACCACGATTAATAGTCTCTTGAGGATTCTATCCAGTGAAGGTTTCCAACCTGTCTGCTACACAGATGATGTGGCGACACTTTTAAGGGGGGAGAATCCTGGATATCTATGTAGGAGGGCATCTTATGCAATCGAACTGGCGTACAACTGGGCTAAGCCCAGGGGCCTAAATGTCAATCCGGACAAAACTGAAATATGTCTCTTTACTAGGAAGAGGAATATCATTGATTTTGATGAACCTATCTTCCTGGGAAAAACGGTTCACATCTCCGATAGGATCTAAATGGGGTCTAAATCCCAGGATGACACACTGGCTATATATTAGCGTCGTCAGACCTATACTGACGTACGCATCAGTAGTATGGTGGACATCGATGAGATTTGGCTCGTATGTGGGACTATTGCAGAAAGTACAGCGCCTATGATGTTTGGGCATTAGTGGCGCAATGAGAACCGCATCTACTAGGGCTGTCGAGACTATTCTAGCAATTCGTTAATTGAGGTACAGGTGAAGTACGAGGCCGCATTGACTATGTTGCGGCTGAGGGCTACAGGGGAATGTTACAGTACTGACCATATTACCGGGCACCGTACTATTTTGGAACAGTTGCCTACAGGCGGAGGTCACCGCGATTACGGAGTGCATTAAGCAGGTGAATATCATGGCTTGACCGGTGATATTGTGATTTTCACGGATAGCCAAGCGGCTATTCGGGCTTTATCTACGGACTCTGTGTGATCAATGACGATACTCAGGTGTCAAGGGGAAATTAACGATTTGTCTGCACGGGGACGCGTTGAGATTATATGGGTGCCGGGACACTGTGGTATAGCGGGAAACGAAGTGGCAAATGATTTGGCTAGGGAAGGATCTTCCCTGGAGTTAGTCACTTTGGGGAACGCTAAACCTTTTCAAGCTCTCAAGGCGAAGCTGGTGGACTGGGCTGACACCATGCATAGGACCATCAGGGAGAATGCGGGTGTTGGCAGGACCTCTCCCTGGAGTTAGTTACATTGGTTGGAAATTTCGAACATATATAAGTGACGTAATATCGAGCTTAAGTTTTTATTGCAGTGCTTGCCCATCCGATTTTGAAAAATTTACATATATGTAGTTTGCTACTAGAGACTAACATGCGTACATGTGTGTGTTGTCTTTAATAGTACCATAGATATTTCCATTTGAAAATGTGATATTCCAAATTTAGTCCGTCTCAGGTAAAGATTTTCACGAATAGCGGGACGAAATCGTGACCAATTTCTTTTTTAAAATATTGGCTATTTAATTAAATAATTTCTTGATCAAATAAATAAAAATAACTGCAATATCTTGTTAAACTCAAAAACTACATTCGTTTAAATGAGAAATAAAAGAGGTAAATTTCTACAAATAGAACTGTTGTGTTGTTGGAGTTGTACTTCTGAGATTATGTATGCAAGAACCGTGTATTGAATAAAACTAGTTTTAATCACAACAATACTCGACCTGACGATATCTCAGAGGGCTAAAGCGCTCTGTCTAACGTGTAGTGCGAGTGCATGTGGCATTAGAAATCAGTTTATCTATACCACGGTCAGTGATTGCACAGAAAAATTTCATATAGACGCAATCGCACAAATAAAAACATAACAAATATTGCATTATTCAAAAATTCAAAAAAACAGGGTCACTGACAAAGGTTCAATACCAGAAACTGGGCAGTCTGATTCAGAAAAAATTGAAAATTTGCAATGTAGTTATGATTTTTAGAAAATACACTCATTCTTCTCTACCACGCCTTTCACAGATACGATTGTCATTATCGGACGGTTGCAAAACACTTTCTAACAAAAAAAGAAAAATTGGTTGCGATTTTTTCCGAAAAAGCACCAACAGTCTTTTACCTCCGGATACATATTTTTCTTTCTGAATATATAAAGCGACTCTGGTCTTATATAAAAGCGAGTTGTGTTAAAAAATGCTTGATTTTATATACTTTTCCCCCCAGCAGCTTCTAAAGTTCCCACATTTTTAAGGAAAACTTTAACACACTGTTAAAAATTGTGCAGGCCTCCAATTAGATAACGAAAGCGGTTGTAGATACTCCAACATACACCTAAGATATCGGGAAGTCTCTACCCAGTAAAAAACGCTACTTACATGGAAGCAGGTTTGTAAGGGAGTAAGCCAAAAAGAGTCCCTTACAAACCTGCTTACATATGACATGATTTTTATATGGCGACTTCCCACTTGGAAGCATTACTTTTGGGCAAAGGAAGTGCGGATTTACGCGCTTAAAAAAAGCTGTGATTTCATGAGTTTCAGTAAAATCATATTTCATGTCTACATTATTACGACTAAAAGTAACTTTATGATAAATAAAAGTAATTATATGAATATAATTTATTTCACATAAAACTCAACAGATATTAATTTTTTTGTTAAAATTTTAGACATAAAATGTAATCATTTTATTTTTTACCGCTCTACGTGCTAGCTCTTCAGAAACAGTTAAATGACTAATTATTTTTTATTACATACTCAAAAACACAATCGCAAATCACTTGTGAAAATCGGTACAGATCGTTTATAATACATGATATGAAACTTTCTTCATTACAACCTGCATCCATATAAGGGATTAGGGTAAGCTGCTTACAACCTCCATCCTTGTTAGGGAAAACAGTAAGCTCATCCTTTTTTTTTTTGATTATTTTTATACGAAAATTATTCGTTTCTTTTGCTGCTTCTCAGTATTATGTGATAGTAAGCGCTTATATCAGCACATTTGTTTTATCCTGCTTCTAAAAACATGAACATTTTTTACTGGGTAATGTAAAAGATTCCACTTTTGGAATTTTTTTTTTATTAAAAGTCTATTTAAGTCAAAAAAATATGAATGGATTATGTCCATTAATAAATTTTTTTATTGAATAGAGACAGTTTGCATTTTAACAAAAACTGAAATTTTTACCTTTTATTAGGATTTCCCAAGTTCTTGTTCTATCAATAGTGCTAATTGTGATACCAAATCTTAAAAAGTTACTTCTTATGCAAATATTTCTTACTATGAGTCTTTGTTTTCATATCTTGCATCATTGAAGGCAGTTTAAAAATGATTGCAAACACTACGGTATTTTTAAAAACAGTCACACTTAGCACACTTGGTAGAACAAACACTAGGGTGATCCTTACAGGAAGGTAAAGTTTCAGTTTTTGTTAAAATATAAATTTTCATTGTTCAATAAATGCAATATTTTTTTGGACTTAAATAGACTTTTAAGTCAATAATGAGAAATTTATGTTCGAATTTATGATTTACTGTAAGCAAGCCCACAATTCCAAAATTTAAAAGAAATAAATAAAAATTAAAACATTACAATTTTTACATTTTTTGCTGCCATGTATACATTTAATGCGGGTATTGGAAGAGACTTACACAATATATTAGGTACATATATTTTGGAGTATCTACATCCGCTTCCGCTACATAATTGGGAGCGTGCAGAGTTGTATAAAATTGATTGATTGAATTATACACAAATCAAAAAGTTTTTAACACAATCCGCGTTAATATAAAATGAATTTTCAGAATAGTGTTGAGAAATTAAATCTTTATCTGGTGGTAAAAGACTATTGGTGCGTTTTGGGAAAAAAATCCAAAAATTAACGAATGTAGTTTTTGAGTGGAAGAAGGTATTGCATTCGTTTGTTTGTATTTAATCAAGTATTGCAACACTAAGTAAGAAATGGCAGAATTATTTCCAAAAATTTTGTGACATACCCCACTGTGTAGTGGTAGTAAATAAAAATTCAAACTTTGACGCTTTGTTTGTACTCAAAATTGCTAAGATATTTTAAAGATTAAATTTGATGTTTAATGCTAAAGCAAATTACTCTCAAAATGATGTAAAATTATAAATACATCGGCAAAAACTCAGTGACTTATTTGTATTTGACCACGCCTATATCGCCTATTATTTATTTAAGAACATGAAAAACTATATTTTGCGACATGAAGTTCAATGAAACAATAAGTACACACAATTACATTCCAACAATATATTTATATTTTATTGTGATTTTCGCTCATAGTGTAAAAATTGTCAAAAATATATATATATATATATATATATATATATATATATATATATATATATATATATATATATATATATATATATATATATATATATTTTTGACAATATATATATATATATATATATATGTATGCGTAGCGCATACTTTAGGGACATGGCCAAAATTGTCGCCGGAGTATGCGGTGTATAGAAAAAATTGTCCTCATCTTAAACGCTAGATGTATGAAAAGGCGCGAAAATTTTGGGGACAGTCCCCAAAGTAAGGAAATGTCCCTAAACTATGCGGGGGAACGAATAAATGTCTCTGGACTATGCGCTGTGCATACATATATATATATATATATATATAACGAAATTCGAACTATCTCTGCGAAACCGTTTATCGTTGTTGTATATTCAATGGTCCACCTTCATTTGCTATTGGAACCATTGAGGCTGATTTTTCTTTTTGCACAGTGCAGTCAGTCGATATAATTGTTTTTTAAGGGACATCCTAATATATATAGCTATTTATTAGGATGTCGCTTAAAAGACGAATTGTCGATTTTCGTTTAATACACTCCACAGTGGGATATATCACAAACTTTTGGGAAATAATTCGGCCATCTGTTTGCTTAGTGGTCCGATAGCAATGAGACTTGGAACAGGCATAAGTGACGTAAGTGACGTAATATCGAATTTAAGTTTTGAGGTTGAAGATCCCAGACCTCCGGGGACGGAAATATGACCCCCCAAATTAGGACACTTTTTTCATAAAAAATTTGAGTGCTAAGCCGATTTTCAAAAAATTAACAAAATTAGAATCTACTAGTAGAGACTAAAAAAACATGCAGGTGGTTTATGTCTTACAATTCCCGAGATATCTCATTTAAAAATGTGAAATTCCAAATTTTGTCCGAATCAGGCAAAGCTTTTTACGAATAGCTGGACCAAATCGAGTCCAATTTATTGTTCAAAATGCTAGTTATTCAACCAAATAAATTAATTATTAAATATAAAAAAAAAATTATACAATATCTTATTTCATCATTTCAATCATTTAAAAAAAGTAAAATGTTTGTGATATTTTCTTTCAAAACATAAAGAGTATGCCCTTAATTTTCATGTAAAAGCGAGTTGTGCTAAACAATTTTTTGATTTGTATATACTTTACCCCACAGCCGCTGCTAAAGTTGCAACATTTTAATGGCATATATCAATTTTATTTTTTTTAGATACTTCAATATATACTAGGGTTGTCACACGAATAAAAAAGGAAATTCGAACAAACTATTAAAAAAAAAATAACATGATTTTCGAATATCGAATGATTCGAGTAAATTTTTACGATTAATCGAATAAAACGAATAATTAAAAAAAATACTTCTTTTAATAAAACTTTTTCGAAAATTTTTCAATTTTGAGAAAGTTTGTATAAAAAATGGTAATGGACAAAGTAATATGAAGAAATAGCATAAATTTTAAAACTTTTCGTTTAAACCCTTTTCGTTTTAACCCTTTTCGTTTTAACTTCTCGTTTTAACGCTTTCACTACTCTTGTACACAACAGTGTACACTAGGGTGATAACTTTTTTTGGACAACATTCTCCCCAGGTGTTTTCTAATGGCAAATATTGTATTAATGATAAAAAAAACTATTTCAGTTCAATTTGGTAAAAAAACCTTGCGCAGCGATTTCTAAAATGCCTTTAATATATATTTTTTTTAAATTTTTTTAATAACATTTTTTTAAAATATGGTTTATACATATGTAAGTAAGCAAATTTGGAAGAAAACTATTCCATTGACTCGAAAACGGACTTAACTATTGATATCAGCATGCCTTAATTATATAGATGTGATGGTCAGACGTTGAGGCATCAAAAAAAGTTTTTTTTTTACTTTGTTTGATTCAAAACTTTAACGCGTTTGGTGCGGAACCTTTTTTAACGATAGCGAAAAACTAAAAACGCAGTTCTTAATATTTGTCCATGCCCTACACGATTTTGTCTGGGGAGATTTGATATTTGCAAAAAATGCAAAAAGTTATCACCCTAGTGTACACATTTTTTAAAAAAATACAAAAAATTGTATAATACATTGATACTTCATACTTTTGTTTAAATATGCTCATCAGGACTTTGATCATTGAAAAAAAAAAAATCACTATATGCATATCCTGTATACATCAGGGCAATACAGTCGCAATATTTGTTATCAAAGTCCGATTTGTTTAATCAGCATTTATCTCCGAAAAAGGTGTTTTTGGCGTATCTCCTAAACTATTTAGACTGCTAGAATCTCGAAATTTTGCACGCAGCTTCATTTAATGAAAAGAACACAATCAAATAAAGCATTTTTGGTTATTCAGATGTTTTAGTGTTAAAAATGAGCTGAAATGTTTCAAAAATTTGATTTTCGGATTAATTTTTGGTTGGTAGGAGGGTGAGGGTGACCAGTGTGACGACCTTCCGTCGTCACACTGGGGTATAATTCAACCCAACATTAGTGTTAACTGTGTACAATAAAAAATGGGTGTGAAGACGGAAGGTTAATTTAAGGACCCCTAACAAGAATATGAAGTCAAAATGGAAATAAATCTGAAAACGAAAAGTCGGTAGTGAAAGGGTTAGAATGGGAAATATGAAAGGGATGAAGCTATACAAAATTATCAAATATGTAATTATGTTACAACGATTGCACGTTAGCACTTAAACTATGGTTTCCATTTATTTAATTTGATCTCAATAGCTCGATATACTAAAACTATATCCGATATATATTTAACTTTTTAACGATGTTCAAAGCCATAATTTTTTCATTGCGTGATAACAATAAACAAATGGCGTATGACTGAAAATCTAAAATGAGTGCATTTGAGAATTAGTATTGTTGTAGTATTCAAATTGATGTTAAAATTCATAAAATTGTTGGATTATACGGTGAAATACTTTAAATCTTTTTATATTTTTAAAATTATTTTTATTCGTTAATCGAACGAATAATGAAATACTTTTTAAAAATTAATCGTTTCATCGTCTGATCAAAAATTGTTTGATCGTTTATTCGAACAAAATAAAAACACGAATAAATAACAACCCTAATATAAACCAAATTTATTGGGTTAGTCTCTTTCAATCCCCGTTTTAAATGTAGACATGACAGCAAAAAATTTAAAAAGTCTGTCTTTGGAAATTTTATTTTTGGAAATTGTTTGATTGTTTTCAGCAAATCATAAATTCTGACATCAATTTCATATTGTTGACTTTAAGGTATATTTAAGTCCACAAAGTCATTGGCTTATGTCTATTAATAAATATTTTATTGTCAACACCCTCCAACGGGAAGAGCCATAGACCGATCCCGTTGAAAATTTGTGTCATAACTACTACCCAATAGGACTTAACTTGTTTCAAATTTCATCACGATACGAAGACATCGGCCTCAAAACTCGGTCACTTGAGTTGAAATTCCCCATATGCATATTTGACTGCAAACATTTATACATGTCATTACATTACTACAGACAAAACTAAAATGGTTGACTTGAAGAGGTTATCGATCGCAAATTTTTGGATCATTTGGATTATTTTTCAATTAATATCAGAGTTTTCAGAATAGTTTCGTCCAGTTTCAATAAATAATTATAAATATGAAAAATTTCAAAAATTTCAAAAATTTCCGATACATTGAGGTAATATGTTTTCAGATTTTTTTTGTTATGACATGAATACCCTTTTGTGTATATGCTAGCCGATGTTTAGTCAAAATAAATCCATGCGCGGTAATCATTTATTATCATTAAGTGTGAACAAATTATGGCGATTTGAAGTTTCAGGTAAATTAACAATAATAAAATTACAGTTTTTGCTTGGACTTAAATGAGGCTACATCAAATTATAGATCTCTTTGTATTTATCACATTTCAAAATATACCAAAAAATATAAAATTACAGTGAAAATTCTGTTTGGCATATATTGGAACTGATGGAAAACCTTGATTATATGACGGTTTAATCATACTTAGTTGGATGTTGGGTTAATTAATTGCATGATCTCATATTAAATACTTTTAAATTCAAGGATGTTTTCTATGGTTATACATTTTTTTTTTGGTTCATAAAACATTAAGTTCTTTAAAGCTTTTGATGCATTATCTTAGCATTTGATGCATTATCTTAGCATTAAGCTCACTCACATAGAAAATCCTATCTCCACTCCTATGGGTGACCACGATTAATAGTCTCTTGAAGATTCTATCCAGTGAAGGTTTCCAACCTGTCTGCTACACAGATGATGTGGCGACACTTTTAAGGGGGGAGAATCCTGGATATCTATGTAGGAGGGCATCTTATGCAATCGAACTGGCGTACAACTGGGCTAGCCCAGGGGCCTAAATGTCAATCCGGACAAAACTGAAATATGTCTCTTTACTAGGAAGAGGAATATCATTGATTTTGATGAACCTATCTTCCTGGGAAAAACGGTTCACATCTCCGATAGGATCTAAATGGGGTCTAAATCCCAGGATGACACACTGGCTATATATTAGCGTCGTCAGACCTATACTGACGTACGCATCAGTAGTATGGTGGACAACGATGAGATTTGGCTCGTATGTGGGACTATTGCAGAAAGTACAGCTCCTATGATGTTTGGGCATTAGTGGCGCAATGAAAACCGCATCTACTAGGGCTGTCGAGACTATTCTAGCAATTCGTTAATTGAGGTACAGGTGAAGTACGAGGCCGCATTGACTATGTTGCGGCTGAGGGCTACCGGGGAATGGGACAGTACTGACCATATTACCGGGCACCGTACTATTTTGGAACAGTTGCCTACAGGCGGAGGTCACCGCGATTACGGAGTGCATTAAGCAGGTGAATATCATGGCTTGACCGGTGATATTGTGATTTTCACGGATAGCCAAGCGGCTATTCGGGCTTTATCTACGGACTCTGTGTGATCAATGACGATACTCAGGTGTCAAGGGGAAATTAACGATTTGTCTGCACGGGGACGCGTTGAGATTATATGGGTGCCGGGACACTGTGGTATAGCGGGAAACGAAGTGGCAAATGATTTGGCTAGGGAAGGATCTTCCCTGGAGTTAGTCACTTTGGGGAACGCTAAACCTTTTCAAGCTCTCAAGGCGAAGCTGGTGGACTGGGCTGACACCATGCATAGGACCATCAGGGAGAATGCGGGTGTTGGCAGGACCTCTCCCTGGAGTTAGTTACATTGGGTAACGCTAAACCTTTTCGAGCTCTCAAGGCGGAGCTGCTGGACTGGACTGACACCATGCATAGGACCATCTAGGAGAATGCGGTTGTTGACAGGACCACGAGTATTCTCTGGGGCAACCCGGACACGGACAAGACGAGGGAAATTCTGAATCTCAATTTCAGAATGTATTTTAGTACAGTGTTATATTAACGTCATATAGACAGTCGCAATTAATTTTTAATTAATATGCATTTGACAAATTTAATTTAGAAATGTTGAGGTTAAGAAGAAGAATAAACGCTTTTCTCTGAAAATTATAAACACTATTAATTTTCAAATCAGACTAGCCTAGTTTCTGCCTCTTTTTATGGACAGGAGTCATCAGTTATTTACCATTTAAATTGTATTATTTTTTGTGTATTTATAATTGTCAGATTGTCTCTATATGATAAATCAAACCTAAGAATCAAAGCCTGCGCTCTTCTTACATTACAAACGTAATAATACCAAGTCATGACCGTTTACCAATCACACCCAAGTATGGCTGTAATGCAGCTTAATTCCAGTTTTCTTTCCTATTTTCTTTTCTATTATTGTATTTTATACTCAGAAGTGACAACACTAACACTAACAAATACAAATATTCTATTTTTAGATTTTTTCTCCTCCGTCTCTATTTCACAATGTTAGTTTTCATAAATTGATAACTCTTAACCACACTAGACCAAAAAAAAATTCTAAAATTTTGAATTATTTTCAATTAAAAAATTTTAAAATTGTAAATATTAATAGTGAATTTTATCGTTGATCTATAAATTTATGTGTGAGATTTTATTTGTTCGGTTTTAGATCATGACAAATTTTTCTCTAAATTAACAGAAAAATTATAATTTTTATATGATAATTTACTTTGACTATTAGAAAAAAACACAGAAAAAGTTATTAGACACTAGCATGAATGGAATGCATTTTCTGACCCACTACGGTCTTCATCAACATTCTTCGTGCCATTTTAGTGTTAATCGTAAATATCATCTATTTAACTCATATGTTAAAGAAATTGGGTAACTTTTAAATCCCACATTACTCTGTGTGTTGAGTTAGAATGAAATTTACCACGAACGATTTCTATTTATAGAGTGTTTGTTTTTTCTCTAGTCATTATCATAGTTGCCAGTTTAACTTTTAGTTAAAACTTTAAATGGCAGTTTTTTTTCTCTAATGTCATCATATACTATCCTTTTACATTAGCAAAGCATATCAACAAACATTAAAGATTTTTTTTTTTTTTTTTTTTATTAATACATATGACGAGCATATACATTAAATGATTTTTGCACTGTACCTGGTGAGTGGTTTAATAGTGAATTTTATCGTTGATCTATAAATTTATGTGTGAGATTTTATTTGTTCGGTTTTAGATCATGACAAATTTTTCTCTAAATTAACAGAAAAATTATAATTTTTATATGATAATTTACTTTGACTATTAGAAAAAAACACAGAAAAAGTTATTAGACACTAGCATGAATGGAATGCATGCATGATGATATTTACGATTAACACTAAAATGGCACGAAGAATGTTGATGAAGACCGTAGTGGGTCAGAAAATGCATTCCATTCATGCTAGTGTCTAATAACTTTTTCTGTGTTTTTTTCTAATAGTCAAAGTAAATTATCATATAAAAATTATAATTTTTCTGTTAATTTAGAGAAAAATTTGTCATTGTAAATATTATCATAATTTTATGGGGTTTCCCTTAATCACCTAACTGTGTAGTCAAAATAAAAAAAAAAACAACCTTCTCCTGTTGCGTCGAAATTAAAAAAAACACATACTGAGTGGACTTCTATGTAGGTCTTACGCAACAGAATGGAGTTTTCTTAAAACGAATAGTAGTAGTAGTAGTATTCTTTATTTAAATTAAGCTATATACATATTATTACAAAAAGCATAGTTTCTTAAAATAAGAATAAAATAAGTAATGAGCGACTTTGACTATATGTCGTCAGTCGACTAAATGTTAAAACGAATATATACGTCTTACCCAGCAGAGAGATTAAACACATTATGACAATTAAAAAAAATACCAATGGGATCCCTTAATCCACTTAGCGTATGGGCCGTTTTAATTCTGGTGGATTTAATGGAATGTCAGTATTTTTAATAAAAAATAAAATTTAAACATATTTTTAGTGAAAGAAAATAATTTTACGAGTACATTGTAAATTATTTATTTTTTTTTTTTTGTCACAATTACTCAAATCAAAAAATTTAAATATTTGGCGCATCGTTAAACCATGTTTTCCGATTCTGAACTAAGTAGTTTTGATGTAATTAAACAATTAATAATAAAAAATTAATTTCTTTCACCAAAAATATAGTACATTTATAATTTTTTATATCCAAAATACTGACTAGCTACAAATGCGCCTAAATTAAGTCGGTTCACATGCCAATCCTTTATATATATATTTTTTAATTTGTTAAATATACTTTCAGCTTTTAAAATAATTTTTTTTTTTTATAAAGAGAAGCAACACTCAGGAAATTCTTCCTATTAATTAATGTGTTGCTTTCTTTGGAAAGGGGACAGTGGAGAGATGAAAGGTAGTGAAAGAAGAAGGGCTTCAAACATGACAACACTGTAATTGCGCGAGTAGATACGTCTTAGAACAGTTGTTGCTCGCCACCTGATGTAGAGTTGGCAAATTTATTGAAGCTTTTTGTTTCATAGACCTGATTTATTATTTTACTTCGGTGGGGTTAAGTGCTATGGGAACACCGAAGGTGGGCGCAGCGATACATATAAGTGATAGAAAACTCATACATATTATTTTTCTAAATTGATGTTGTCGACACCGGGAATCGAACCCGGTACCATCTATGTAACAGTCCAACGCGCTAACCATTACACCACAACGCCCAGCTTTTAAAATAATGCAAAACTTTAGAGATTTAGTTTGAATAGTGCGCTTAAGGGTTAAGAATCTTATAAAAACTAAATATTTTTTTTCGGAGTATTTGGTATTAAATATTATACATAAAAAAACTTAATATTAATATTTTTGAAAATCGGGAAAATTTTCAAAGTCTGGTAGCAACCCCAAATTTTTGAAAAAATGGAAGAAAGTTTTTTATGAATCTTAATCTAACCCAGGGTTGTTGCGTCCAAAATTCATCAGTTTTTTTTTTTTTTTTTAACAAGCATCCTAATATAGGTACAAATTTTGCGATCTTCTATAAACATACCCAGTCAGAAAGTGTCAGTGTTACAAAAAATCAAGCACTGACATACCACTGGTCAAACGAGGAGTTTTAATTAAATAACTGGCAGAACACTTCTTTAAGGCCACTATGCAAAAAGTATTTTCCCAGTGCTATCCAGTCAGAAATTACCAACGGTGCAAAAATCTAACCACTAGTAGAGCATTTTTTTTATAGAAATTATAATGCTTTGTTTATAAAAGTTTGTAGTTTGAAGGTTGAAGGTTGAGGCTTGATCCATGTCCCAGGCACATTTTTTATGACTTTTTATACATAAAATTAATTTTTGTGTGTCTGGAAAAGCTCTCTTAAGACCAAATTTTTTTTTGCTTTTAAAACATTGGAAAGCTGTTTTCAGTAAACATTATGCCAGTGTTAGCATATTTGTGCAACCATTGGTTACCCAGCACTTATCGTTCAATAACATGTTAAGCTATCAAATACTAAAGGTCTGTTAGCTCAGTGGTTATATTAGGCGGCTGCCAATCTTGCGGCCAGGGTTATAATGCCGGCAGTAACAAAAAAAAATTGAAGTATTTTGTAACTTGGCTTTGGGATTTCAATTTTTAGACAACCTAGTTTATGGTTTTACCATATTTTTTTCAATATTGAAAATTGTATTTACCCAGTGCTCTTCCGACACTTTTTTACCCAGTGCTCTTCCGAGTTTTTGTCTAATGATGTTGTCATTTTGCGATTGGCAAAGCACAAGTTGCCAGCACTTATACCACATGTGAAAGTGCCTTTCCAGCGATGGTCCGTTTGTCTTTTTCTGATTTGGTGTTTACATCTGTATTTACAATAATAAATTAAAAAATATAAAAATAAAAAATAACTCAAACGAAAACTTTATTGGCATACCGGATAAAGTTTGATTATATGTCATGTCAATGTGCAACATGATGGAAAATAAACATATTGGACTTTTTACAAAAACAGCAAACAAAAATATTGTTCTCACAAGCTGCTTGTTATACTAAAGAGTGTAAATGAAGTTGGTTTAACAGAATTACTTTTTTTCAAATCTGAAACTTTAATTACTTTTACAAATATCTGGGGTAATGAGGGGTAAAGTGAATAACTTCAAAAACGTACCCAAAGTATTTGTTAAGCATCTTCTAAGAAATGTATTCCAAGACAACAGAATAAAATAATTTGAAATTTAAAATAATTTTTCGATATCTATCAATTGTCCACATTACATTATGATTCCCTACTTACACGAAAATTACCTAATGTGATAATCTCGGATTATGACAAATCTAGAATATGTGGAAGAAAAAAACAATTTAATGTTAAAAAGTCTGAGATTTTCATCATCAGTGGAATTAAAGGGTTCAAAGAACCCGAAGTCAGCACTTTTTAAAAAATCATAAGGTATAACTCCAGAAAATTAAGAAGCCAAATTTAATGATTCTTGCTTTTGAGGTTTGGCCAGGTCACTTGGCGAGAAAATCACCCTATTCCTTTCAAAATTTCCGTCTAAGTGAATATCTACTCTGGATTAGGAACTCACATATAATATTTCAAATTCCCTGCTTTAGTGATTTGGCCGGCCGTTAAATGCGATATTTACCCTCCCCCTCATCCACCCCCCACCCTACGAACTCTTTCTGACAAAACTCCCAGTCAGAAATTTAACAAGAACATAAACTTTAAATTTCGAAGTTTCACTAACACTGTTTAAGGTATTTTAATTAAACTTGAATATGTCATAGAAGGGACAAAATAAACAACAACGAGTAACTTTTAGCGGTCCAATTTCACATTTAGGGTTTTTCTTTCATTATTCCGATGTACATATTTGGTACCAAATGAAAGCCATTTGCATGAGCTTTCCGTTAAGGTACTAAAAAAAATAAAAAGTTTTAAAATAAAAAAGTTTCGAACAGCTCGACACATATTTTTAGCCCTAAATGGTCGATTAGGCCAGTATGTTTCTCATCAATTTTTATTACTTTTGTCTTTTCTATCGTATCTCCGAATTTCAACGAAATCTAAAGAAACCCAAAAACAGAGTTGGAAGCTAAATTTTTGAAGGGTGCACCCAGAAAAAAGTGTTGCTTACCCGAGCGCTTCCAAAGTAAACCCAGAAGACATGATTTTTGCTCGCGATCTCCCATTTGGTATGTCTCTTTTAAGCAGGTGAAAAGCTCTTCTTTCATGTGCTCTGAGAAGCAAAAAATTCATGCCTTAGTAGGCAATAAAAAGCGCTCTTGTGTATGTTGGCAGCATTAATGCTTCACTGTATGCATTCTTTACTGCTTTAATGTATGCATTATTCACTGCTTTAAAGAATGCATTTAGGAAAGCACAACAGAATGCCTTGCCTTATTGCTTTATTGTATGCAAGGCGGTATGCATACAAATGTAGTAACTGCTTACCAAATCGAGGATATTTTTGATGGACATATATCTCCTCAAATTTCATGAATTTTTCATTAATTTTTCCGCTAAACTACGCATTGACCATGCAATAGAATGATCGTATTATCAAGATTTGTCTCATAAATAAAGCTATTTTAAAAAGGTGCGTCATATGCAAAATGTGTGAGATATTAAAAATTGTATATGGCAGCAAAGCCTTCTGAGATGAACTCTGAGTTCAACTTTTAGTACGATATGTGAATAGTATATGTGCAAAAAAATCAGACAAAAACATTTATATTTGCAAAACTTTTTCTAACAAAAATCATACTTTTGTGCAGGGACCGTAATAATTATGAGTTTTATAATACAAATTACACAATAATGATTATGTTATGAGTTTTAATGATTTTCTTCAATGGTAATGATTATTTTTGAGTAATATTAATAAAAATCAGCCATAATCATTATTTTTGAGCAAAA
Source organism: Delia radicum (assembly GCA_021234595.1). Taxonomy (NCBI): domain Eukaryota; kingdom Metazoa; phylum Arthropoda; class Insecta; order Diptera; family Anthomyiidae; genus Delia; species Delia radicum. The sequence continues at coordinate 92,621,455 of CM037853.1, forward strand.
AAATTACAACTCAAAAATAATCATTATTTATGATTTTTATTTTTTTCGCTCAAAATAAAACTCACTTTCAATTTATGACTTATTTGTGAAGTTTTTTACCAACATAGTTGCATATCCTCATAAAACAAATCCAGAGGAAAGTGAGTTTTATTTTGAGCGAAAAAAAATAAAAATCATAAATAATGATTAGTTTTGAGTTTTATATTTTTTTGCTCAAAATAATGATTATGGCTGATTTCTTTTATTATTACTCAAAAATAATCATTACCATTGAAGAAAACTTTAAAAATCAAAAATTTAAAAATCATGACGTATATGCAAAGATTGTCAAAAAATAATAATAATGGTGCAACAAATGTCTGTTCCAAGTGATTGATTTTTTGATTTAAAAAAACGAACAATAATCATTATTTACGGTCCCTGCTTTTGTAACAAATATGTATGTACCAAAACGTAGGTTTTTGTTAGGAAAACTTTTGCAAATATAAATGTGTTTGTCTAAAAACTTCGACATAGTATATGCATATAAGAGCATCCACATATTTTACTAAAAGTTGTACTATTTGGTCACCCTGGATAGCTATTCCGACATATAAACTTTTTGGAAAACCGGAATTTTGCGTTAAAAATGCATTGATGTACCTGATATACCTTTATTTAAATGACTCTTTCCACTCCATCAAACATTCGATGATGTCGTTTTATTATTTAGCAATCGAATTTGTGAAAGCTAGAAAAAGAAACACAACGCTTAAAAACGTGATTAATTTTCAGCTTCGGTAATCAAATATGTGCCATAAATATTACTATTGGTCTTGACCTTAATTTTCAAGAGAAAGAAATCAGGTTGATTGCATTTGGAATTTGTTGTATATTAGAAAGTGAATGAAGAAGATGCGCTATATTTTAAAGTCATGTTGCGGAAAAATTGCACCACACATCGAAAAATAAAGTACTCCATTGACTAATTTTGTTGATGTCGTGCAATGTAATTGATATTTTAAGAATTCAAATTAAAGCGAAACAGTGTAAGTTTTTAGATAAAAAGCTAAAAAAAAATATATAGTTTGTTAATAACGAAAGTGCTTTAAAAAAGTGGCTAATGCTCTCTACCCGTTTAGCCTACTAAAAAATTGCTTAAAGTATTAAACTAACTTAAAGTACTAAACTATTGCTTAAATTAAATTTTTTAGCAATCGTAGATACAATAAAGTTGATTTTTCGGATTCTTCTCTCCGATTTACACAAAATGTGGTGTATGTATTGTTTTTAATCTAACAAAGTTTGTTGTTTCTAGCTTTTCCAAATTCGTTGTACTTCGCGTTTTATCGCAGTTTTTATATATGATTTGTAAGTGAAATACATGATGTTCAGAACACCATATCTCTTGAACGCGTCATCATATTGTTAAGAACTTAGACACAAAATATAGCTTATATAATTTTCTCGAAACAGTTTTGAGGAAAACTAAATCTTTTTTTTAAGAAGCATACCAAAAATTAATAATGTGCTTGATTTGCAAATATCTCAAAATATGTATCCTCATTTCTTTTATTTGTTGTTCAGAGTTAACTTGACAAGTTATCTACATCATTAAAAAAAAAATTCAGAATGGGTTTAAAATGGTGGCATGACATAACGTCCAATGACATAATGACCATGGACGTTATGTCACTCGAAAAGTGTCATAATGTCCATGGACTTTATGACAGTCTGCAATGTGACATTATGTATACAAATGAAATGACATAAAGTCCATAAAGTTAAGCCTTTTTAATAAATTTGACAATTTGACATTTAATAAGGAAGCAATAAGCTTCAACAAAATTTAAATCAAGCGCAATATATCACCACATAAGGATAAAAGAAAAAGAAAATGTAAATTTTTGAAAAGTAAATTGATTGTGCAAAATTTTGCAATTTAAAACAAAAAAAAAATAATTTTAAAATTCGGTTAAAAACTGTGGTATAAAATGTTTTCTGCTCAAAAAAAGTGCTTTTGGAAACACTGTGCAATGATTAGCGCAAGTTTTTAAACACGTTTAAGACAAAAATTACCTTTATTTTACAAATAACGTTAAAAGCGTTGGAAAACTCAATAATAAGTGCATATTTTTGTAATTTTAAATTCATATTTTTATATTTTTAATAGACATTTATTTAAATAAAACATGTTTATGAATGCATTTCGAGCCCTTCTTATTGTAAACCACATTAAAAAAATCATTGATTATTTAAAATTAAAATATTTTACAAAAAGAATGTTTACAAAAATTAAAATTTCCACGGAAAATATTTCGAACCCATTTTTAAATTGTATATGATATAGATACCATATCAAGTAAACGCGGAACAAAAACTAAAAAAAAATCAGGATATACATTTTGAGATATGTACAAAGCAAGGACATTTTTAATTTCTATTATCCTTTTTTTTTTAAAAAATATTTATTGTCAAAACCGCTTCGAGCACATTATATAAGCTTAATTTTGAGACTAAGTTTAAAACCGCTTGGATGATGAGTTCAAGAGATATGATGTTCTGAACATCATTCATTTTACTAAAAAATCCTAGATTTTAACTGCTGTAAAACGCAAGCTACACTTAAAAAAATAAGTTAGTAGAAAAGTTAGTAAAACGTCTGTAAATCAGGTATACTATTTTTCAGCAAAATTTTTTGCTAAAATTATGGTTTCAGCTAAAATTTTAGTCAGCACTTAACTATTTTGAACTAATGTTTTGCTAATATTTTACTAATGTTTTACTAATTCATTTTGCTAAAAAGATATTTGCTGTTAAGCACGTTAATAGTGTGGACGACAACCAATTTGAAAGAAATAATGAATTAAATGTCGCGGCATGTCATTATGTAGTTGTACACCTCTAATAACTCATATAAAAAAATCTACCATGAAAGATTTTTGTATCTGTTTTTCATACATAAAGCAAAATTTCGGACTAAAACCACTAAAATTCTGCGTTGCCACCGACTTGTGAATGTAACTGTCTCTTAATTCAATAAAAAAAAAAAAAATATTTAAATTTAGTAATCTTAATGTTAATAGAGACTAATAATCTAGTGTGGTCAAATTGCAAACAAGTATACGGCAGGTAGAAAGACTAAAGCGATAGACAAACCAACATATAATAGGGAGATTTTTATGTTTCATTTTTCTTATTGCAAAAAAAAAGTTATTTTATTTCGTTTTGTTTCTATAATTATCTGCGGCATTTGAGTTCCTTTAAAATACAGCGTAATTTAGACAACCATTGATGTAAGTAGTTGAAAAATAATTTTGTTTAGGTTACATATATTTATTTCAATTTTATTTTTAGATATAACATTAATTCATGTTGTCAATTTGGGAGTATGAACATTGTTATATTTTGTAATATATTGTAAATTATTTTTAAAAGAATCACAAAAATATGTTGTATCATGTTCAGCAAATAAATTAATTTTACTACAGCAAAAATTTTATTAATTTGTAGCAAGGGTTTTTGAACTTCTAATCTACTAAGTGTTACCAAAACTTTTACTGAATCTACTAATTTTGTAGCTAAAAGTCAGCTCTCTTATGTTCTGCAACAGATTTTGCTGGTATTGGTAATTTTTTTACTAAAATTGGGCTAACTTCTTTGCTGACTTTACTAACTCTTTTTTGAGTGTGCAACGAATTTAGGAAAAACTAGAAATTAAAATGTTAATAAGGTCCAGGAGAATGCTCTCTCAAAATGTTGTGTAAATTGGAAGACATGAATCCGATTGGTGTATTGATTTCCTGAATTTATTCTAATTTCTTTAGTTTTATTGGGTGGCGTATGATCGATATTTCATTATAATTGTTCAATATATAAAACATAAAAATTTAACATTTCCAGTATTTTTAAAATTATTTTCTCTTTTTTTTATTTTAAATGCAAATGCGGTTGGGTTTCATGAATACAACTAACCAAACGCTCTGAGTGTGTTTCTACAAGTATATAACATGAACTTTATTTTCAGTTACTCTGCTATCAAATAAAATTAAAATGCTATATGCTAGGAGGTATGGATATTAAGTTTTTGTGTTGATAAATGTCTCAATTTATGTTGAGTGATTGATGAATTGTAGATATTTTCGTTTTTTGTTAACAAATATAAAGATAAAGCTAAAATCACTGCTATATTCATAGTTTTTAACGAAGTGTAACCAATGTTTATATTGTAACAACTGCAAAATAGATAAAAAATCTTTGGAATTTCAGCCATACAGTTTACTTATGTAACTACAAAGATACATACAAATATATGTATGTATATGAGAGCATATGTAAGCAGGAGTGGACCGAAATGTAAAGAATTTTAAATATGAAATAGCGCTCTGCGGAAAAGTTCCGTATATACCTAAAGCGATCTAATATTCGGTTTCCACATGACGTACAGTGGGATATTTCACAATATTTGTGAAATAATTCGGACAGTTCTTACTTATAAATCCGATTGCAATGACATTTAAAACAGGTATAAGTAACGTTATATTTGGCTTAAGCTTTGCCAACTGAAATTCAGTTACTACGACTCAAATTCGGTTATTTTGAATTTCAGTCGGTTGGTACAACTGAACATTAGTTTGCCCAGCAATGTTCGGTTAATTCAACTGAATTTTAGTTACAGCGCTCAAAATATTCAGAAATCGAATGTAAATGTCGTTGGACTAACTGAATTTAAAAGTTGTTACCCTTAATATACACTTTTTAAATTCGGTTGGCACTTTATTTCTCTATGTGTATATGTTTGGTTTTTCTTTTATTGTTTCTCGCATATTTCCATTTAAAAATGCGCTTTTGGGAAAAATATCCCAAAAAATTTTGAATTTTTTTTTAATTTTTATCTAAATAAATGTAGTTTTTAACCCCTTTACTACCCTCGTACACTACAGTGTACACATTTTAAAGTAAATATAAAAATTTTAGTAATGCAATCTAACTGTGTCCATTAGAATATTGGTCGTTTAAAATTTTAAAAAAACATTATATGGATCAAATGTTCATTAGGGTAATGCAGTCGCGATATTTGTTAAGAAAGTTCGATTTTTTGATGAACCTGTATGTGTATCTCATAATCTAAGAAAGCTAGGATCTGGACCTTTGGTATGTAGCTTCACCTAATTACCAGAACAAAATCAAATTAAGGATTTTTGGTTTTTCGAATGTTTTAGTAGTAAAATGGGCTTCTGTAAACCTTTTTCTTTTTAATGAGGACCGCTGAATCTGAAGTCAAAATAGAAATATATCCACAAACAAAAATTCGGCGTTGAAAGGGGTCAATGAAACGAAATAGTCTATTAAATATTTCTTGTTTCTATTCGAGAATTTATTTGGTGAAATAATGAATATTTTTATATTTTTAAATTGACCCTTATGTGGTCCCACTATTGGCAAAACCTGGAACTGAGTTGGCTTAGATTTGGAATTTAACATTTTCAAATATTTAATAATTATCTCGGAAACTTTAAGAGACAACCGTCAGTGCCGTGTCTGCATTTAAAGCGGGAATTCAAAGGGACTTATACAATGAATTGGTTAAATATTGTAGTATCTACAACCGCTTCCGCTAACTAATTGGAGGCGTGCATATTTTAGAGCAGATCTTGCTTTTACGTGAAAGGACCTTTCAGAATAGTATGCTTATATGTTTAGAAAGAAAATATTTATCGACTGTTGGCGCTTTTTGGGGAAATAATCGTTACATTTTATGATACATTTTTATTTTAGAAGAATGTAGTTTTTGAGCTAGTTGGTTAAATATCAAATATTTTTTTTTATTGAAATTGGCCTTGATTGGACCCACTAGTAACAAATTTAGAATATCTTATTTTCAAATGGAAATATATCGGGAACTATTAGAGTTAATCTGCAATATTTTTTGTTGGTCTCTACTAGCAGATTCCAAATTTCTTAATTTTATGTAAATCGGATAAGAAACAAAAAAAAGGCTCAAAAGTTTTTTATGCAAAAAATGTCCTTATTTGTGGGGTCCTAATGCCACCCGGAGGGCATGTGATATTCAGCAACAAACCTTTTTCAAATTTCATTACAATTGGACCTGAATTATGTTCAAATATTTTGTAGTATCATATATATATTATATATATATTATATATTTGATGTTCGTGGCATGACAAATGAGAGGCTGTATTAATTTTGCTTTAAAAAAAACAAGCTGAATTTGATCTAAAAAATTTTCAAAACTTCTAATATTTAACTATATTTTTTTATAAAATGCTGATCCTTAAAACACAAGTACTATATTTTTTTTTTTAAAAATTACTCAGAAGCTATTTGTTTAGATATTTGCTTTTTAATTACATTATCATGCGCCTATTGCCGAAACAATGGTTTATAAGCAGTGTGTATGATTCGGCCCACTCTAATGCACATATGTATAAACAAATATACTCACACAGATGTACGTTTATCTTTTGAAATTTATGAATACACTATGAATATAAGTAGTTTTTGGTTTATGACCATAGTTACAGTGTATCCAATACAAATATTGTAACTTATTTATGGGTTGTCCATTTAACATTAATCAAAACCTTAAACTGTGATACTTGAGATGACAGATAAATGACTCTATTGTATTAACGTAACGTATTCGTTAAACAAAATTGTAGGATGTCTTTAAAACTTAAGTTATAAATTAAAAAAAAAATTCTACATAAATTTTAGAAATTGCCACGAAGGTAAAATGCGGAAAAAATTGAAAAAAATAGTTAATTTTTTTAAAAATTTTGATGATTACCGTAATACTTTATTATGAGTGAGCTATAAACTTATAATAGATTAAAACTAAAACTAAGGCGTCCATGATTTTTCAAAGGTCTAGATTTTTTTGGAAAAAATATAATTTTTCGCTTAAGAATAGTTAAAAATAGAACAATTTTAACAGTTTTGCAAAATTTTAATTTTTACAAAAGATATTGATATTTTTTTAAGTTGCATTAGAAATTTGTGTGTTTCTGTCTAAAATTTCGCACAGATGATTTAAACTAAAGCCATTTTAAAGATATATGCTTAATTTTTATTTGCAATTACCACACGAAAAATTTAGCAATTTCCCTATGGGGAATGGGACTGGTCTTACGTGTGCCACAGGATCAGTCCCTTCGTGCCAGAGACCGGTCCTCTGCTAAACCCTACCCTATGTAAACAACTGGCAACTTTAACATGGGCTTGTCATAGGAGCGGGTTATTTGTCCTGCTTTAAACCACATAGTGGCATGCCACAGGACTAACCAAAGATGGGTATAAAGATGGGCATAAAATTAAACGAAAACTAAACAGCTTCCAATGGGTAAAATTCTGGCCAACTGGCTTTTTCTTGATAATAAGCATTCTGGTTAAGTGATATGTCCTCCCTTTACCAGTCACAGGATTGGTAATTTTAGGACAGTTGACACTGCTTAACCCACTTCAGTATTATATTATACCAGTTCTGTGATAAGTCCTTCTTTAACCAGTCACTTTTAGGTCAATTGACTCCTCATAGGGTTATTTCAAAAGTTCGAACACATTTCGAACTTCTTAATTAAAATTTCGAAAATTTTGTTAGAGTGGTTACAAAGTGGTTAAAAAGTTATAGCGATTTTTCTGCAACCACTTTCCTCTAATAGCACATTTCTTTTCAAAGTAACGAATAATAATGCACAAATAAATAAAATTTTGTGGTTGTGTGTTAAAATCACAATTAAACCTAAGTTAGTAAAGAAGTTAGTAAAACATCTTGTAAATGATGAATACTATTTTATAGCAAATTTGTTGCTGAAATTGACTATTTTAGCTAAAACTTTAGGTTTACTGATTTTGCACTTAACTGCTTTGAACTAATGTTTTACTAATATATTATCAATATTTTACTAATTTGTTTGCTAATGTTTTACTAATAGTTTACTATTTTTTTACTTATTTATTTGCTAACAAAAATTTGCTGATAAGAACATTAATAGTGTGGACGACAACCAGATTGAGATATATACCCAGAACAACTCTTGTAAGACATAAAAAAAATTCACTATGGAGGATATTTGTATCTGTTTTCATTCATAAAACAAAAGGACTTCCACAATGTGAATACACATAGATTGTGAATTAAAAAACTTAAATTTTGTCACCGGCTTGTCGAAATAATTGTCTATTAATTAAATTAAATTAATGACAAAATAAAATATTAAATGTGTATTTCAAAACTAAATGTTTATAATCAATTTTAATGTTGTGTTTTCAAATTGCAAACAAATATAATTTCAGGTAGACATACAAAAGCAAAAGACAATGATACATGTCTTATGTAATTGTTTATGTTTCCTTTTGCTTATGGCAAATTATGTCATATTTTTTAATTTCTTTTGTTGTATCTCTAGAACTACTGAATTTGTATTACTTTATAAATTATATTTTATATATTTTCAGATAATGAATTAATTCATGTCGTCAATCTGGGAGTATGAACATTTTTTATTATTTTGTAACGTATTGCAAATCTTTTCTAAAAAAATCGCAAAATTTGTTTTTAAGATTTTCAGTAAATAATGTAACTAAAGTAGTATTTTTCTATAAATTTTTTGAGTTTACTACTGCTCAGCAAAATTTTTATTAACTTTTAGCAAACAAATTTTTAATTTCTACTCCATTAAGTGTTTTCAAAACTTTTGCTGAATCTACTAATTTTGTTGCTAAAAATAATTTCGCTGATTTTCAGCAAAAGATTTTTCTGGTATTAGCAATTTTTTTGCTAAACACTCTCCTGACTAAAATTTTACTGATTCAGCTAAATTTGTTGCTGACTTTACTAAATTTTTTTTTTTTGAGTATATATTTCCATAGATTTAATGATAAAAACTTACTAATGTCCAATCTTCGGGCTTGCGTACGAAATTTTTATAATACAACAATTTTTAAGACGATCCTGATTTGAAGAAAATTGGTTAATCTTCAAATATTAATTAACCTACAAATGTACGTAAAAGTGAGTTTTATTTAGGCTGACTAAGTCTAAATATTGCATGATTTCCACTAAATTTTTGTTTAATATTTACGAACATTTGAAGAGTATATCTTTTTATGCATTTAATAAAAAATACCAATTTTAAGTAGCAATAAAACCCAAACAACAACGAATTTGAAAAAAATAAACAAATTGTTTTATCATACTAATTAGGAGATTACATATACCAAGTTTCATGCAAATCGGTAGGGGGGAGAGCTGATGATTGTCGACTTTGCTTTTGGAACGACCTAATATATGTTGAATTACAATTTTGTAAAACTGTTCAAATTGTTTTCTTAACCGAAAAATTTTATTGTTTCGAAACCCAAGTAAAAAAAAGTTGATATATTTATATTGTTATTTATAATGATACATTCCAAAATATATATTCACATAAAATCATATAAAATTTTATCTCAAATATTTTATATATATTCCTATATACACTTCATATGGTCCAATATGTAAACATATGTAGGTAAATATATATCTTTAATGAATTCATATGTAACGTGTATAAAATTGAATCTAATTGAATGTAAATGTATCACGTAATTAGATATATTTGGATGAGGACAAAATTCGGACACAATTGTATCTAAATATATATAATTTCATCAAATTAGATCTAATTGTATCGAAAAATGTCTAATTGTATTATATAAGATCTAATATGATGCAATTAGATGTTCTAATTTTTCGGATATAATAATATATAACACTGAGAGAATTCAATACATGATATCAATAAACTTTTGCATAAGATCTATGAAATGTTAATAGAACTGGTCCAGTGAAACTTATCATTATATTGATGCAGTTTTTCATAAAGTTTAATGAAAAATTTCTTTTTATTTATTAAAAATTTCATACGACTGATGAAAAAGTTTCTTTAAAACCAGTTTCATTAAAACTACGAAGCTTTTCATAAACTTTAAGAAATTTTTCATTCACATTGTGAAGAAAACTTCATTAGTTTAGTGTAAAAGTTTCATTAAAACTCATCCGATAAATTCTCTCTGTGAATACGAAAAGTCACAAAATATTTTTTGTACATGGGAATACAGATTTTTTCATAGACCCCTTGCTTTTATTTTTACTCAATTGGCAATGACAGTCTTTTCTAATTTAGTTTAGTGTAAAATAGTTTTTAAATAAAAAAAGTTTTCTTAGTTTTCTTATCAATAATTAAATTCCGATTTTAATTATTTCGGCTACGTATCTAACGATTTAAAGTCAGTTCTAACAGGTATCGAAAATCTTCGAAGTAGCTTATACAGAAATCAAAGATATTTTTAAGACGATAGCTATTATATGAAAAAGACTTTCAGAATATTTTGTTTACATGTTTAGAAACAAAATGTTTCTCTTTAGGCAAAATACTGTTGGTGCTTTTTGGAGAATAAAAGCTGCACCGGAGTCGATTCAAATTTGCAATTTCACATTTTCCAATTTAAATATCTCAAAATCTATGAGAGATAATCCACACATGTAGGCATTGTTTTTGTAGGACTCTGCTTTTAGATTACAAATATTTTAGCCATATGTCATCGAGTGTAATTTCCGCCATTACTATTATAAAATAGTTTAGACCTGAAGGCTTACTTTTTTCTTGGTTTTATGGTGTCGTTTCAAAAAAAAAAAAAAAAAACCCAATATAAAGTGTAAGGTTTTGTAAATATTATAACAAACAAGTTTAAAATAATTTTTCAAGTCGGATTTTTGTAAACGGTAACAATTTTATTCAAAATGTAAAAAAAAAAAAATAATTGATTAAAAAGAAATCATAATAAATAAATACAAAAAAACTGCAAGGGCTCAAAAGCTAATTCGTCTTCTCAGGATTTGTTTTATTTAAAATTTTCAGATTGAAAAATGAAAAAAACCGGCTTATCAAATATTTCGACATTTCTATTTAGTTTAGTCTTTAAATTAATTCTTAGACAATTATTGGACAATTATTTGACAACACAATATTTAAATTTTGTGTATCCACACTTTATATGCATACACATTGTTGGCGTCCTTTTGTTTTATGTATGAAAACTGATACAAAAATCTTCAATGGTTGATTTTTTTATATGTGTTACAAGAGTTTTACTTTAAGTATCATTTTCTTTGTCTCTATTACATCTTGACATGCCGTGACATTTACGTCATTTTGTGTACATTAGTAAAGGGTGGTTAAATTTCAAGGGCCGATGTTGATTTGAATAAAACACAAACTATTTAGGAAATTATTGTGATTTTATTTTATTATGATATATTGGTATTACTCAATTAAGCATGGAACAAAATATCGTCCAAATGGGCGCCGCGACCACGGCGGCACACCTCCATCCGATGGTCCAAATTTTCGATGACGCTGAGGCATAATGGAGGTTCTATGCCGTTAATGTGCCGAATTATCTCATCCTTTAGCTCTTGAATTGTTGCTGGCTTATCGACGTACACCTTTTCTTTCAATAACCCCAAAGAAAAAAGTCCAACGGTGTCAAATCACATGATCTTGGCGGCCAATTGACATCGCCATTACGTGAGATAACACGGCCATTGAATTTGTTGCCCAAAAGAGCCATTGTTTCGTTAGCTGTGTGGCAAGTGGCACCGTCCTGCTGAAACCACATATCGTCCACATCCATATCTTCCAATTCGGGCCATAAAAAGTTCGTTATCATCTCACGATAGCGAACACCATTCACAGTAACTGCCTGACCGGCCTCATTTTGGAAAAAATACGGCCCGATGATGCCGCCAGCCCATAAACCGCACCAAACAGTCACTCTTTGTGGGTGCATTGGTTTTTCGACAATCACTCTTGGATTCTCATTCGACCAAATGCGGCAATTCTGTTTATTGACGAATCCACTGAGGTGAAAATGTGCCTCATCACTGAAGATGATTTTCTTCGAAAATTGATCATCCACTGTTGCCATTTCTTGCCACCATTCTGCCCATTCACGACGTTTGGAATGGTCAAGAGGCTTTAGTTCTTGAGCCAATTGCACCTTGTAAGCGTGTAAATGTAAGTCTTTATGCATAATGTTCATCAACGACGAGCGTGAGAGGTGCAATTGTTGGGCACGACGACGAGTTGAGGTGGACGGCTCTTCAGCCACACTATCGCGAACAGCAGCAATATTTTCTGCAGTACGAGCTGTACGAGCATGCACTGGTGTTCTCACATCTTCTACAGACCCGGTTTGCTCGAATTTTTCCACGATTTTTGCGATTGTACGCACATTTGAACGATCAAATTGACCAAAAAAATCACGAAGTGCACGATATGCATTTTGATTTGAACGCCCATTTTCAAAATAAGTCTGGATAACTGTAACACGTTGTTGGATTGTGTATCTCTCCATGGTTCAAATTGAGTAAGTCTGAAATAGAGAAATGTCAAATAAAATTCGGAAAAAAACTTGGCGTTTAGGTGTGGTTCACATTCAACATCGGCCCTTACAATTTAACCACCCTTTATAACGATTTGTCTAATATCGTTAATTACACCCACAGTTTTATAGCAAATGGTTCACAATGGAATAAATCGATTTGATTTGTTTTTGAAACATCAACAGGAGCCGCAAGACGACTAAAAATTACCCATTCTGGAATAAATTGGGTTATTATTAAAAATTCTCAAAATTCAAAATTTCGAAAAAATTTACTTTTTTTTCATTTTTTTATTAAATATACTCAAAATTATTCAGATGTGAAATTTTGACTTTATCGGATAATATTAACCGAATTTAGCTTGAAAAAAATAATTATTTTATGTAACTTGATCGATATAGGACAAATGCATGTATGAATTATAAACGTTAAGTAATTATTAATATATATTTTTGAAAATCTATTTATATACACATTAATTTGTGATTTTTTGTAAGCACGAGGGTAAGGTGTACATTTTTGATATCACGAACGAAAACACGAAGCACAACAACTCATTTACATTTTAAACAATAAAATATAAAATGTATCGATAGCTCTCGCCTAACTAATTGTTAAATACCAGAGACCCCAAGTTCGAATCCCAGCATGACTACGTAATTTATTTATTAAAAAAAAATTTATTTATTTAATTAAAAAAAAATATCTGTTAAAAAATGTTTTATGCATTTTTTTTTATGAAAATCTATTTATAGACACATTACTTTTTCCCACCATGTAACCATATAAGCAACCAGTTACTTAACCCCCCACAAGGTAATGAGTCCACCCATTACTTTAAGGCTCATCGCCTGTAAAATTCATCAGTGAAGTAAGGTGTACTGTAATGCGCCATAGGGGATACATTACTTTACCCATGATTTGGTAATGTGTGGTTTTGATGGGTATGACTTCAAGATTATAAAGCCTTTAAATTTATCAAAAGAAACAAAAAATTTTCCACTTGATAAAAATTATTATTTTGTGTAACTTAATCCCTATGGCTTAATGTTTTCAATTTTCACCAGAACAAATACCCACTTGGAAATTTGCAGAATAAATTCTTTCCGGTTTTTATTAAATGTTATTCTCTAAATTTCCCAGTAGGTCTTTTATGATTTAAAAGCTTTACAATATTGTAGAGAATCTTTTATCCCGCCCTCTAAATGTAACACATTTTTTAAATAAAAGCAAATTTAATTATAGTCTTAATAAAAATATGTGATATTTTCCGAATATTGTGCAAACTTTAATGAAGACATTAAAATTTTGTTAAATTTTTGACAAAATAAGCGAATTATAATTTTTTCAATTTGTTTAATAACAAATTTTTCCAGTTATAAAAATAGCAATCGACATCTGCAAATTAGGCATTTTAAAAAATCTTTAAGATTAATTAAGATAATACATTTTTGCATTTAAATAAAATTATTGGGTCATTTTGGATTCCTGGCTAAAGTGTTTTAATGATATCCGACGAAGTTAGAATTCCATATCTGAATAAAAAAATGTATGGATTCCATTTGGAACCGTTTGTAATAAAACTAAAGGGTTTTATGACAAATCTATTTTTAAGAAAGAAGACCCTAGTATACATCTATCAATATGGTTGCTGTCAACGTTATTGGTGAGTTCAATTTTTTTTAGCAAAATAAATTAGTAAAACATTAGTTCAAAACAGTTTACTACTAAATAATTATAACTAAAATTATAGCTGATGACACAATTTCACTAAAAAAAATGCTGAAAAATAGTATAACTACTTGATTTACAAGAGGTTTTTTTTTATTTCTTCTAACCTATTTTTTTGAGCTTAGAGCTAGAAAAATTGTGTTAAAATTTTACACCAAACTCAACCACAATGTACTATTTTTAAACAATTACAATTACGCGATAGTAAAAAAGCTTATATAGTAAAGGGTCCGCCATCTAACGTTTTTCTTTTTCAACTAGTGCTTATTTCGTGAATGGTAACACTTAGCTCATGTCTGATTTGACAGATAATTAGTTTTATTCTTCCGCTGAACGAATATGGTTGTGTATACGCTTGAACAACGCTGGGAAATATTGCGAAATTACTTTGAAAATCATGGTAATATTGCAGAATGTGTGCCGATACAACCAAAACGAGTCACTGTTTGGTGCGGATTTTGGTCCAGAGGCATAATTGGGCCATTTTTCTTCGAAAATGAGCAAGGAGTGGCCGTTACAGTCAATGGCGATCGTTATCGGGCCATGTTTTTGTTCACAAAAATTGAAGAGGAGGAAATACAGCTGCACACAATCGATAATGTGCTTAAAAATTGGACCGATCGTGTAGGCTACTGCATGGCCAGCCGAGGCAGCCATTTGAATGAAATTATTTTCCATTATTAACCGGAAGGATTGTACTTTCAAATAAAAAAAGAAATTTGAGAAAATATTCAGTAGTTTTTTTTTTATAGCATTTTCAAAAAAAAAAAAGTTATTTGGCGGACCCTTTATATAACGCAGCAACTTTTCCAAGATTAACAAAAGAAATATTTTATAGAAAAAAAAAATAAATAAAGATTTTATTCGTCTAGTTGCAAACAAGTATTAACTATCATTTGTAAACTGTCACGCCTTTGCATAAGATTAGAGTCTGATATCGCAGTTCTCGCATACATATGTATATAATATAAATGTTAGTGAGTATTACCATCTCGGTAACATATATACATGATGGTATTTTACTACAGAAAATAAAAACCAACAAGGAAGGAATTCCAAGCAAAGCTTTCAAATATTGATGAAATTTAGAAATGTAAAAGGAAATAATTTAAATATAAATTATAAAATGTTTTTCGACATTTGAAATGAATAACTTTATTAAATAATTGAGCTCTAGGTCACGTTTGTAGTTATAAAATATAGTATATTATTTTATATATCTCCAATATTTCATCATTCTTTGAATGACACCTTCAGGGAGTATAACCAAAACAACAAACAATATTAAAAACAAAATTTCCTACCGCTGCCCTCCACTCTGGTCATTCAAAGAATGACGAAATATTGGAGATAAAATAATAAGGGATATTTTATAAATACAAACGTGACCTAGAGCTCAATTATTTAATAAAGTCGGAAATAATTTAAGTTCAGTCTGTCACGAATTTTTAGCGATTTATATTATTTAAGGAATTAAAATTGTTATCAAAAGTCTATTCATTTTTCGAAATTTTTTTTAATTTTTTTTTTAACTTCATTCAAAAATTGTAAATTTTAAATAAACTACACCTCACGAAAAAACTATAACATACAAAGTTATTTATGCGTGCAATTTTTATTAATTAAAGATACAATTTTTAAAGAAATAATTATAACGTACAAAAAAATATATTACAGATTTTTTAGGTAGAAAGTGTAGCGCAGGCGTTTTTGTCAGTCGAATTTATCCAACTGACTTTTAATATTCCAAAGCATCGTGGATTGGAACTATTAGCATGGTGCGAAAACTCCAGTTTGAAAAAATTATATTTCAAATTTTTATTTCTCTAAATATGAGTATATAAAATTGCATAATGCACATTTTAGAAAAAAGGAACTATTGTCAAAAGAAGAGTAATAATGAAAACAGCTTTATTAAGATGGACAATATGATTTTTATAAATACTAAAATAATGTACGACGTTATAAGTGCCAGGCAGAAATTGTCTATGGTGGGAAAAATCAAGCACTGGTATGGTAAAGCATTTTATTTTTAATACCATTGGCAAAAGTACAAGTTAAACCACAGGTAAAGCTCTTTTTTACAACGCTTTCCCAACGTAGGCCAAATGCGCATCGCCAGTTCTTGAATTTTGCAATTTACAACCGTAAACAAATTAAAGCTGTGGCTTTAGAACGCTTTGCCAACGCTAGTAAAAAGAAAGTCTAAAAAACGATTTTTCACAAACATAAAAAAGCTTAACATTACTATTTTGTTTAAAAAATTGACATAATTTTTTTAAAAGCAATGCTTCGATTTTAAAAAATTTACCACACTTTTTTAACAAAAAAAAAAATAAATTTTTGCTTTTTTATATGTGTGAAAAATCTTTTATTAGACCAACTTTTTGTTTCTGATTTTCAGCGTTGGCAATTTACTTATAACAACATTATACCAGTGCTGCCAAGTAAGGGCTAGTCAGCTGTTATCACTTACTTACGTTTTAAGCTATCTAGGGCTATGTGTCTCGTTAGCTCAGTGAGTAGAGCTACCTGGTGCCAATCTGGCTACCAGAGTTCGAGTCACGGAAGAACCAAAAACACTTTAAATAATTTTTTTTAATTTTATTTTGCAATATCTACTTTTAAACCACCTATTATTTGGTTTTGCCAGTATTTCATCAACGTTGTCAATTTTGCTTCCCCAGTGCTTTGTCAACGCTGTAAAAAAACGTCCAAGCTCTGTGCGGTGTTATCATTTTGGGGTTGGCAAAGATCTGTCAACGCTAATACCACCGTTAAAAGTACTGGGTCAACGCTTTTCCGTTCGTATTTTTCTGGCTGGGTGGTGCTATCACTTTCCAAATAAGCTCTTTTTTTTATTACTACATTTATCGATCTGGAAGAACCATAACGCGTTTCGTACAACGATATTTTATCTCTGACATAATTTTAAATCTCACAGACTTAAGTTCTACCAATTTTTAAGCTTAAACCTATTTCAGAGCTTAAACTTTCTTCAAAGGAAGACAATCCTATTTTATTAAAGTTTATACTCTCAAAAAAAAAAAAAGAAAGCCCGCACAAACTGTTGAAATTTCATCTAGGACAACAGAAAATAGTTCCTGAATTAGCGCCAGCCGTATTTTCAATGATGTTTAGAATTACAGTCTGCTATATATAGGTGACCTAAATTTTAGAAGAACTATATTTGACTGTCAAGTTTTAGTTAAATTAAATACGAAATTAGCGAAATCAATAGAATGTTTGAACTGAATCTATAGAACATGTACGCTAAAACATGTACGCTAAAATTTTGGATCTCAACAGAGGCCGTTCCATATTTTCTACCAGGATTAAAAGTATTTGAAGATTTTTAAAAGATTTTTGGTCCAATTATCTCTATCTCGCTTAGTTTTCGAGATAAAGCCTATTTTATGATTATAAATTAAAAAAACTATGAGAAAATAACGCCATCCATAAGTGAGACTGATGGCGGAGACACAAAAGTAGACAACAATTTTGATTTAAATTAACTTGCAAGATTTGTAAATTTGAGAATCACTGCTTACAAACTTCAAGGTCAAAATATTAGTTCAAATACTGATGAAGTTTGTCCTTTAGTTTAAAAACAGATTTAAACTATAACAGCAGAAAAAATTATCTCAACCGAATCGGAACACGTTTAACAGACGTTTGAACTAACTTTATATATGAGTGTAGAAGATTTCATTTGTGGCATGACGAAGTCGAAAATAGCAGCGTATGTTCATTAATAAAGTCAATTTTTGTATACGAATTAAATTTGGAAACGAATCAAAACGAATCTGATTTAGTATTTATCATTGGAGAGAAAAAAGCGAAAAAATTAAAAAATATTCTTCAAAAGTTAAAAAACTCATTGCAGAAAATTCACCTTACACTGATTTTAAAATCGTTTATATAAAAAATAAACGGGGTTTTTAATTTTTTTCGTTATTAATATTTCTTTACAGCGTTTTTAAAATTATTTATTTCAACGTAATTTTTTAATTTATTTCATTAAAGTTTAGTGCTTGTAGAACAATTAAAAATAAATAAACAATATAAATAAACGCCACCCTGGAGTTAAAACCTAATAGAAAAATTATGTACGTTATAATTTTTTCGTGTAGTGTACACCGAAAAACTTTAACAAATTACTAACCAACGTAAAATATTAATAAAATATGCTTTAAATCCAATTTTTGAGCTAGAAGTTACATTAAATAAATTAATAGTACTTCGTGCTTAAACAACATTTCTTTAATGCGAATTATTATAAGACATGGCATTATTCCCTTGCAAATACAGAATTCTTCATCCCTGCACAACATTAACTATTTGTTTGATGTATAGAGTTTTGCTATTTAGATATTTAAGGTAAATACATATTTAGAAGAAAAATAAATGTTTTATATTAAATTTTCAATTATACCCAGTGCAGAAAGGCATTAGCAATTAGTGCACTGGAAATTTTTCAAAAATGTTTAATATTGATGAAACTTTGAAATAATTTCTTTAGCTTTGGACTTCAAAAAAAAAAAACGGCTGATAGATTAACTTTAACGATCAAAAGACAATCCGTTTACAAAATTTCGACGTAATTAAAGTGATCGCCTCCTACTTATTGAGAGAGACTCTCAATCTGCACGGTTAAAAAGATATGGGCGACTACTTTTCTTAAATTTTCGATTTTTTCATATTTTAAAACGCGATATTTCCACAACTGTTAGAGCTAAAATAAAACTTGTACGATGACATACTTATATGACACGTACACTTAGAATACTTTATAGGTAAATACCACTGCAAATGTAGTTAAAAACTAATGAAATTTCACTTAAAAAAAAGGACGACTTACATTGTAGTAAATTCAACTAACATTGTCATTTGTTTTTTAATCCTCAAAAAATTAACCACATATGCAGTAAAAAATAAAAATAAAACAGTCATTTGATGTGGTTTGTTTTTTTAAATGAACTACAAGGTTTGTAAAAATTTTATTTGTTATTACATGACTGACATTCATATTAAAAATAAATAAACTGTATTACAACCCAAAGCAGAAGTTCCCTGAGTGTACCTTCCATACCAAGTTTGATTAAAATTGAAGTAGATAGAGGTGTAAAATTGGTTATTTTTTGAAGGTTATATATGGAATGAGTCTATTATCAATTAAAAATGTCCAAAAATTGTTATTTGCAAAGAAAAAATAATAATTACAACCAAGTTACACTGTAATTAATTTTTGCTTAAATTTTCCCAATTTACAGTAGGAAACTATACTCCTACTATAAATTGGGTAAATTTACGCTGTGCGTGTAATATTAGACATAAAGTTTGTAAGTATACATTATTAGGTGTTTAAAAAATGTTACGCAACATACTAGTTTTTTGCAAATTTACACTGTATGTGCTTAAAAATACACATATAAGATAGTAAAATTACATTTAAAGTGCCTATTTTTGATTTATTTGCTTGCAGTATTAAATCTAACATATAAAGCTGAAAAAAACTTTGGTAATCAACGAATCCGTTTATTAACGATTTTTTATGTATACAAAAGTATTTCTAAAAAAGTTATTAATAAGTAAAGAAATCTTAAGAATATTAAAAATAAAATGTATGAATTTCAAAAACAAATATTCTTGTTAATGATGCTATTTCGACGATATAAATAATTTGTTTTCACGAACATTAAAGATTCCTCACATGGGTTTGGAATGTTTATGATTATTTTCACGAAAAGAAAAAAAAAGGGAAACTATTAAATACCATTACAAAATATTAACATAATTTGATAGTTGACTTGCCTATAATTGTGGAAGTCTTCACTTCCGCAATTCGATTTAAATTTAAACTTAGGAACTTATTATAAACACCAAAAATAAAATGTTAACATCCAAACTTAAGTACAACCGACTTTCGCAATAAAATCCAATGTGACCGCTACACCCTTTTTGCATCTTTCCAGAACTAACCGATATTTATTTATACATATTAATTATTTATGATTTATATTTATTTACTTATAAATTTGGGTTTTTTTTTTTGTTATACTTTCGATTTTTTAATTTATTTTAAAATTTTTTTTATAATTTTCAGTTTTAATTTGACAATTCTTTAAAGTGTTTCTTAACTATTTTTTTTTTTTTTTTGAAATTTACACACATTTAATGTTTTTTTTACACATTTTCTTTCTACAAATGTATGCTAACATTGATATCAGTGTATCGACACCGAATATATTAAATATGTGTGTAATTCTGCAAACAAAAATGTGTATATTCGTGTTTCACACATTTTGTATCTAGTTTTACGTATTTTGTTTAATATTACGTAACAATTTACTAAGTTTATTTATTTATTTTTTTTTTTTTTATTTTAACCAATACTCAGGGGATGCCCCCTACTCGTGCACTGCATTGATTGTATTGTATTGATCAGGAAAATAGGGTATAGGAGGGAGGAAAGAGGGAGTAGTGTTTGTGGATATTTGATTTAAATTTTTCTAAATTGTAAGTAACAGGGAAGACTTCTGCGGGAAGTTTGCTCCACATACGAACGAATTTTCTCTGTAATGCGTTGTGCGAAACACAGGACAATCAACTACAAACGGATGTGCTCTACTAGATAAGCGAGTATTACGAATAAAAACTCGGGCTCGAGGAATAAGTTCACTTATCTCAGATGAGCATCTCCCATGGTAATATCGATAGAAAAGTGTCACACAACCCACATTCCGAGGATGCTCCAATGAATCAATAGAGTTGGATACACTACTGTCATTGATAAGCTTTACCGCCCTCCCCTGAACACGGTCCAGAAGCTTCAGAATATACACTGAAGCCCCTGCCCATATATGAGAGTTGTATTCTATTTTTGGCCGGATATAGCTGGTATAAATAGTCAGGAGATCGGATGGAGTGAAGTAAGTCTTGCACCGTTTCAGAAAACCAAGACACTTGAATGCCTCTTTCGACTCTTGAAATACGTGCTTATTCCAACGGACATCACACTGTATTCTCATGCCCAGAACATCAAGAGTATCCGATGCCTCAATACCTATACCTAGCTACAGATGGCAATGTTAATTCCACAGCCCGTCTGTGGGTTAGCATACAACCTTGGGTCTTGCTTGCATTAAAATCGACCTTATTCGCGCTACCCCACTCAGAGATTGTAGAAAGGTCTTGATTGAGTATGTCATTCATTTTCTCAGCTTATAACAGTAATCATTTCATTTTTTAGAGTGTATAGTATGATTTTAATTATTTTAAAATTCTGTCATTTTGACCCACCAAACATTGCATATGGAGTATAGTTTTAAGCAGGACATAAGTGTTAAATATAAAATGTAGTAAAAGAATGAATTTCAAATTTTAGACGATTCTTTAGTTCAAGGGAATGTATTTATACAAAAAATCTCAATTTGCACACCCTAATCATGTTGTTATGTGCCATGTGTCGATAAGTTCCATATTACTTCTATTATACGTTCTTTATTTTCTTTTTCTTTTTTTCTTTTTTTTTCTTACTCTATCAGCTCCTTTTTAGATGTTGTTAATGTAGCCACTTTGTTCCATTATTGAAATTACTTGAAAGTGGTTGAAATAATGTTAAAGTACTCTGCTGTTAGTTTTTGTCTGTATTTTCAGTTTTTTTTTTTATCTTTGTGTGAATAATCATGATGTTGATAGTAATGCTAATAATGATGATGATGACGTTATAGTCGTTGACAAAAAGAGCTGGTGATACAGCATAGAAAAACTTTATCATAGTCATCTTGTAGTCATTTAAAAAAATACACTTTGTGAGACACATGTTCATAAGTGGAATTATGTTAACGTCTTTTTGGTACATTTAATCATATTTTACTTTCATATACTTTAGAGCAACGGTTCCCAAATGGTTTAGTTCCGACAAAATTATTACTTAAAATAAATCAAATGAATAGGCACAAAACATTTTTGCAATTTCGTTAATAATGCTAACGGTGCTACCAAATTGACCCCTAAAATCGAAAACAAGAGGCGAAACCATTGATCCTACATATTTTGGCCACGCTGATTTTAGTGGCGTACCCAGTGTTTTTACTTATGTGCCAGATTTTTCGCAAAGTTTTCCATATAAATATCAACTCAGTTTTTTTTACATAATATTTTAAAAATCAAATAATGTATCTAAGATTAGTTTTATGGTAAATACATAAAAGACCTTCATTAATATTCGGGTATCAAATAGGCCTTATTGTAAAAACTTGATAAGTCACAGTAATTTTTTTTAATTATTTTTACTGTTATGTAGACATTTATTGATTAATATTTGCTAGAAAATTTGCTTAAAAACTTCTAACAAGTATTTCGAGTATGAAAGTCCTGCAAAAGTCATATTTTTTGCATTTGTCGACATTTAAAAGTGGAAAACAAACCAAAAATTAAATGTGGCTTATAAAGTTTTTACAATAATCTCTTCATTTAATAAATTATCAGCATTAACAGTTAATCCACTGTTTTCTCGGTTTTTAGTATATTTTGCTATTTTTTTTCAAAATTTATCATCCCACTTCGCAATCGATCGAGGCATTTTTTGCATAACTAAATAGACAAATCTGACCAATTATTTCGTGTCAAACAGAAACTGCGGTTGATGGGAAAAACGTGAGATGTGCCAAAAATATATGTATTTGACAGCATAGCGGAAAATGACGACCTATGAGTTCAGTATTATATGTAAATAGCTTAAAGAATGATGTGTATCAAAATTCAGCCAACAAAGCTAATATTCGCGAAAATTATTTTACAAAACAATTTCATTACAAAATATTTTCAAATTTTATTTTTAGAATGTTTACATATTTGTATTAATTTTAGAATTTGACAATATTTTCTTGAAATTAACTGCTATGAAAGTGTTTGTTAAAATAACTTTCGCAAATATTAAATTTTTTGGATGAGTTTCGGTATACATAACTTTTTAAGAAATTATAAATTTCGTTCTTTTCGCCAAATCACCAGCGACCGACCCCCACTATTCTGTGCCCATGTTGTTCGGTACGGTGGGAGACGGCCCCTGTGGATCCTTTCAACCATATGTAATTGGCCCCCGTGAGATAAAACTGCCAGCTGCTTCCCTACGAGTGGTTATCTCCCAGCAATGTATTCACGCTACTCAGGCTTGGTTCGATCGCAATATGTGCTACCCCGCAACGCCCTCGGTCACGGGCTGATCTTCAGGGCTCTGCTACACCCGCTATCTTCACTGACGATCCAGCCGGAAGATATATTCCACAGTCCTAATCTGACTTCCCCATCACTGTGGGGTACATAGTGAGCTAGAGTCATTGCTTCCGGCTGCCTTCTTATAGGAGGTTGTTAAGTCTCACATGCGTGGATTCAAGTCAGTGCTACCGAGGGTACACCGTTTCCTACTATTCAGACAACCTCGGGTCTCACGCCCACTCCTTCCCGTGCCGTTGTCTGTTGCAAGCAAACATGGAAATGTTTTCCAATTATGTATTACCAGCATTTATATATCCAGCAGGGCGTTTTTTTTTCAGCGTGTGGCATATAAATTTAATGCACATTTCGTGTTTTTCCCATGTACCGCACTCTGTTTTTTGCTTTCTTTTTGCACTTAATAATTGGAAAGATTTGTTTTTTTCCTATGCATAAAAATGCTTTGATTGGTTGCGAAATGGGATGATAAATTATAGTAAAAACTGAGAAAAACGGTGGATTAACTCGTTAATTCTGCACATATATTAACCAAATTTTATTTCCGTCTGTGAATTTAGGTCTTTTATGTATACAACATAAAAAACTAAGATAAAATATTTAAATTTAAAAATTCTATGTATAAAAACTGAGGAAAACATACACAACTTTAACGCAAATTTGAGAAAAATCTGGTACATAAGTTAAAAAACTGGATACGTCGTTAATATCAATATGGCAGAAGTATGTAGGATTATTGGTCGGTACTTTTGATTTTTTTTTCGAGTTGCGCTGTGTAATTGAAATTATTAAACTCGTTTAATACGAACTCGGTTTACATGCATTCCCGGTTATTATAAACTAACGTTTTTTTAATAATTTTAATTTAACATCTGTTTTTACGAAACAGCAAAATTACCTAAATTATGCAAATTATGCAAATTTTCTAAAAAATCTCTTTGATCTTAACAAATATTAAATTGAACAAACAGAAATTCTTTTTCAAAAGTATCGAAAACTATCTATTTCTGAAATAAAAGAAAAGAATTTTACAATATTCAAAAAAAAGTTAAAAAAAAATTTTAAATATTTTGTGGACATTAAAAAAATTGCTAAGAAATATTTCTCAAGCAAATACGAATCTCGATTATAATGGATTTTACTGCATTTGGTTTTTGTAATGTTTTTTTATTTTAAAAATGAAAACACAATATTTGTTTGTGTCGTTAAGGGTCCCATACACGACACCAGCATGCATGCGCCATCAAGTGATTCTGCATTCCGATTGACCGTGTGTGGGGTTGTGGTGCGTTTGCTCATGCCGATTGAGCAAAATCAAAAACAGTTTGATATTTTTATGATTGCACCAGCATGCATGTATCGTGTGTGGTGAAATTAGGTGAGTTTTTAAAAGTTTTCAAGCAGTAAAGAGGATAAGCAAAATAATAAAAATTGCTTGTAAATCAGCAAGAAGCAATTACTACTATGATAATTTACATGAAATAAATGGAGATCCGAAAAAAAGTTGGAATTTTATAAACAATATACTTGGGAGAGTTCAAAAGAGAAATTTCAATCTAATGACATCGATGGGAATACCAATATGTGATGATAGTGTAAAAGCTGAAAATTTTAATCGTTATTTTATAGAGTCTGTAAATGAACTGAAACAACAAATAGTAGAGTATCCAGATGATAATTGCAATCAGCTAAGAACATTGTGTCAGACTTATAATCGTTTTTCTCTTACTGCAGTTACTGCTGAGGATATGGATACTATAATAAGTAGGTTGGACGTAAAAAAGTCTACTGAATATGATGGAGTTACGCCTAGGCTGCTAGTTAAAAATAAAGATGTTGTTTTGCCAATATTAGTAAAAATTTTTAATAAAATTTTAAGCTCATCTGTTTTTCCAGACTGCTTAAAAATCAGCAAAATAGTTCCTATTCCGAAGGTTTTAAATGCTTCTACGGTTGATAAATTTCGTCCGGTTGCGGTTCTTTCGACGATTGATAAAGTCTTTGAAAAATTAATATATCAAAGTCTTTTGCACTATTTCGAAGCTAATAATTACGTGTACAAACACTAATTTGGATTCAAAAAGGGATGCGGAACTGATGAAGCAGTTGTAAATGTCGTGAATTATGTTTGCAATGGCTTGGATCAAGGTGCAAAAGGAGTGGCGGGTCTGTTTTTAGATTTTTCAAAAGCTTTTGATCTAGTTGATCATAAAATAATGTTAAAAAAACTAAAATACTATGGTGTAGTTGGAAAGGAGCTAAAAATTTTTGAAAGTTACTTTAAAAATCGCAAACAGTTTGTGCAGATTAACAGTACTAAAAGTAGCTTATTGAACGTCGAGTGTGGCGTGCCGCAAGGTAGCTGTTTGGGCCCTCTGCTTTTCTGTATTTATCTAAATGATATTAGTAATTTAGACCTCAAAGGTCGTTTATACATGTTCGCAGATGATGTATGTCTTTTTTATCCGTATAAGTATGACTTGGCTTTAAAAACAACTATTGAACGTGATGTTTCCTTTATATTTGAGTTTGCTAGGTTGAACAAATTAATATTGAATGCTGATAAAACCAAATTAGTTCGATTTAGACCACATTCGCCAGCTATAAACAGTAATTTCAACATATATGTCGACGGGAAAATTATTTACGAAACGCATGCAGTGAAATACCTTGGAATAACGTTGCAAAGTAACCTTTCTTGGGATGAACATATATGTGAAATAAAATCAAAGATCGCACCGGCTATTGGAATATTATATAAATTAAAATATAAACTTAATAAGGAAACTAAGCTCTTGTTATATCAAGCGTTAATACAAAGTCATTTGAATTATATGGCTATAATTTACGGATATAAAAAAACAACAGTATTAAAAACGCTACAGAGTATGCAAAATAGGGCGCTAAAAGTAGTACACAATTTACCGATTACTTATGCAACACTATCGCTTTATAATATTGTTTGTAAGTCAATTTTGCCGATCAATGGATTGTATAAGTATCAAGCGATTATGTATATATATAAGTCCTTGCACAATATAGGTTATCACACCGTTAATTTTCTTCAAAACCAATCTGTATTTAACACAAGAAACC
Organism: Delia radicum; assembly: GCA_021234595.1. Lineage (NCBI taxonomy): Eukaryota > Metazoa > Arthropoda > Insecta > Diptera > Anthomyiidae > Delia > Delia radicum. Next base: position 92,647,946 of record CM037853.1, read on the forward strand.
AAGAGAACCTTTGGATATCACGATGCAGATTAGAAACTACAAAGCAGCGTATTGAATATATGGGTAGTTTTGAATACAACAAGTTGCCTGTTAGCTTAAAAACCACAAATAGAATTTCGATTTTTAAATCAAATCTTAAAGACTACTTGACTGGAAACTTTGAAACGCTTCTATTGTAAATAAATGCTTTCTATTTTTTTTTTTCTGTTTTTGTAAAATTAATTTTATTTGAGTATAATAACTTGTAATATGTACACCTATGTAAATTTGCCAGCTCGTCTCAATAATGCCTATAAGGCGCTGAGACATACATAATTTTGAATTATAATTGTACTTGGAAAATAAATATAAAAAAAAAAAAAAAAAAAAAAAAAAAAAAAAAAAAAAAAAAAAAACAAGACCATGAATGCAAAGGAAAAATTATTTTGGGGAAAATTCCTCGATTTATACAAGTCAATGCCGTGTTTATGGAAAATTAAAAGTTCACAATATTGCAGTCGTTGTTTAAAAAGCCAATGTTATAATAAAATGTTTGAGAAATTAAAATTATTTGATTCAGATGCCTTCAGAGACAAAGTAGTATCCATGACGACCTTTGCTACACACTTTTTGTAAAGAAATGAAAACTGTGCCAGCATGATGGTGTGGTGTATGCTCAAAAGCTCAATCACACAATCACTTGATTGTGCATGCATGCTGGTGTCGTGTATTGGCCCCTTTACTTTTGCATTTTTTTTAATATTTGAAAAAAAAAAATGTTTTTGGTATGTCCGTGAACCAGAAGAAGTGTCTCAAGGGGTCCGTGAAGCAAAAGTATGTGGAAACCTCTGCCTTTTGAAGTATCATTATGCTAAAGGATTTTAAATTAATTTTTGTAGTTATGTTAGAAATTTTTAAATTTTTTTCTGTTTAAAGACATTTACAGTGAGCGAAATTCTTTTGGGCTCAGCAATACTTTTGAAAATGCAAATAGTTAGAAAAAATCTAAAAACAACAGGACAATTCTTATTCGTTTAGTTATCCATAGTCAAACTCTATTTTTTAATCGACTAAAATTTTTGTTATAATTTAAACAAAAATTCTAAATTTGGTGCGATATTTAATAGGGCACACTTTGATAATTTTTTATTGTTTTTGCTATTTGACTTTACAAATTTTAATTTCTCGTCATTTATTGTTAACTTTGGATATGTTTTGCATTTAAAAAATAATTTTATTTAAGTTGATAAACAGCGAAAATAAAAATCAACTTTTCCTCTCAAATCTATATTTTTCTCTCAAATAAAAAAAAATTCAATATTAATGAGTATTCTTTAATTTTTTAAATTTATATAGAATTGCGCCCAATTGAATTTCGCTTTAATTTTTAATGTTTTTTTAAATGATATAGCAAAAATATTAATCAATTAAAAATATATGTTTTGTCATTCAAAATCTATCGAATAAGGATTATTTTGGCGTTTTTAGAATTTTCCTAGCTTTTCCCGTTTTTGTTTAAATTCAAAAATATTGGTGAGCCCCAAGGAATACATAAAAGCAAAATTTTGTGATTAGGGAGTAAATACCCTATGGGAAATGAGAAGTCAATTGTCCTAAAAGTGACTGGTTAAAAAAGGACTTATCACAGGACTGGTATAATTTAATACTGAAGTGGGTCAAGCAGTGTCAATTGTCCTAAACTTACCAATCCTGTGACTGGTAAAGGGAGGACATACCACTTAACCAGAATGCTTATTAACAAGAAAAAGACAGTTGGCCAGAAATTTACCCATTGGAAGCTGTTTAGTTTTCGTTTATTTTATACGACATGGTACTTTTGCGACAGTCTTGTGGTATGTCCATCTTTGGTTAGTCCTGTGGCATGCCACTATGTGGTTTAAAGCAGGACAAATGACCCCGTCCTTTGACAAGCCAATCTTAAAGTTGCCAGTTGTTTACATAGGGTAGGGCTTAGCAGAGGACTAGTCTCTGGCACGAAGGGACCGATCCTGTGGCACACGCAGAACCGGTCAAATTCCCCATAGGGTAAAATATAGTCCGTTTAGAAATTATAATATTTCTATAATATTTATGAAATTTTAGACAATAGTTTTGGTAATATGATTGTTTAATTTATTTATGCTATCATTAAACAACACCATATGACAATTTCTGATCATATCAGTTGTAATAAAGTAGATTACCAAATGATTAATGATATAAAATGTAGGTGTTATATAGATTAGCGTGACCCTCAAAAAAAATTTTTTTCGTTGCACCCCCTAGTTTAATTGCAAAGTGTTCCAAATGGAAGAAATATATACTTTTTTTTTATTGAACCCGTGCCGAATTTCGACCGAAAATGGCTCAAGTTTTAAATAAGGATATTCATTATAAAAATTCCAAAATTAGAAATTTTAAAATATCCCAAGTAAAATGAGTTATATATTATTTTATATTATTTAATATAACAACATCTCGTTATATATTGCTTTGTATGCCACAATATTTAAAAATATATCATTAAGGTTTTTCGAACAAATTTTATATGACCCCATATCTAAATATATCTGATTAAATATGGTAACATATATTACCATATTTAATCAGATCTACCACAAGGAATTTAAATTTCATAGATCAAATTAAGTCAGTTGCAAATACAATTTAAAATTATATTTTTATTCGAAAACTATTACATTCCATTTTTAATTAGAAAATATTTCAACATTTTTTTTTAATTTTTGAAGTGGAAATGTCAATTTTCCTTAAATCTGTTGCATATTCTTACTTTATGTAAACATGTTATTATATCTTAATGAATTTTGCTAACAAATTCATTCAAAATAATTGAAAATTTCGAAGATTTTCCAACAGCGCCAATATAAAAAGCATCTGTTAATATGAACACTCGGTTAAAACCAACTGTTTCTGGCAATCCCACAAACCAAATTTAATAGAATTTTACATTTTTAATAATAATTTTCCAAAATTTTGCCAAGTTCTCCCATTATTTTAAACCGAAAATAGTGCTTATTTCGTGAATGGTAACACTTAGCTCATGTCTGATTTGATAGATAATTACTTTTATCCTTCCGCTGAACGAATATGGTCCGTATGTTCGTTATCTTATGAAAAAGTGAAAGAAACTGGCATCCTCATCGATAAACCAAAGAATGAAAAGCCAAAAACAGTGCGTACACCCGAGAATATTGCTGCTGTGGCAGAAAGTGTGCGTGAAGCGCCATCAACATCAATTCACCGTCGTTCTCAACAATTGAACATTTCGGAGACATCATTGAGACGAATTTTGCATAAAGACCTTGGTACGACGCCATACAAAGTCCAATTGGTTCAGGAGTTCAAAAAAAAAGTTATTTGGCGGACCCTTTATAATTTTTTTGATGAAATGTGTTGCAAACAATTTATTTAAAATGAAAGAATTTTAAATTTTTAAAGTACCTAGCAAAAAATTTCCAAAAAGGTAAGCGGGTTTGTAATCAAGCATTTTGGGCGGAACGCATTCCTTACTAGATTACCTACTCGATTCTTTTAACAGGGCGTGAGACTAAAATAATTGATTCTTTAGAATTGATTATTTTTTTTACCGAAGAACCATTTACTTTATATTTTGTAGAACTACATACATTTTTTAATAAAGAAATAGTTCCATTGTAAAACTACCAAGTACTTACACAAAAAAAATAAATAAGTAGTTCCCTAGAAAAAATAAGAAGTACTTACATTTAAAAGAAAAAAGAAGTAGTTCCATAAGTAAATTCAACTTTTACTCACACGTAATTCTCCTACGTCACTCAAACATAACGATCAAAACTCATACGGAAATAAAAAGTGAAACATCGAATTGTTATGATAACATGAGTTTGTCATAATTTTGTAGCTATAAACCACGAAAATATAAATTTTTCGAAAAAAAAGAACAATTCAAAATTGAAAAACAAAAATATGACTCACGCACAATCACCCTCGAAATTTTTTTTTACACTCACTCACGATAACGTCAGTAATTTCAACTTCCACTCACAATTTTCTGCTCACGTGGGCATCCCTGATTTATACCTAACCACAGTTTAACAAAATTTAGGCAACATGCAATTTCTGTTTTTAGTATTATTTTCCCGCAAATAAAAATTTGTTTGAAAAAATATATGAGATAAATTCTTTTTTCAAAATTAGGAACTACTTCCTATAACGTCCTTTTATTAAGAAAAAGTATATGAGTACAAAAAGTTATACATATGAGTTAATAACATTGTTATTTTCTTTTAAGTATATATTTACTTTGTTATTGAGTTCATGCTTTTTGGTTTAAATTTAAAGAATTGATTACAATACTACTTGCTTTTTTGACTCTATCGTAGGAATGAGTTTGGTATTGCAGTTACTAAATTTGGCAATGAGATATGTAAACAAGTGTGGGCATCACCTTCATTTTGGAATGTGTAATTTTTTCCTGGGTAATTTTAAAGTTTTTGTGTGAAACTAGAAAATGATAATGAAATTCCACCCTCTTTAATACGAACCTCACTTATAACGAACAACGGTTTACGGTCCCTGGAAGTTCGCCTTTACCGTGTTTTACTGTATTAAAAATATGAAATTTCAACATTTATGCCAAATTGGGCCTAATTGTATTTAATTTTAAATACTAAAATAAAATGAAGTACATAATCTCTCGTCAAAATTTATATTCAATTGTATATAATTTAAACAAATGAAATCCAATTTGATCCACGTAGATACAATTGCATTCACCATTTTCCGGATCAAATGGTATCGGGTTAGTTATTGGTCGCTATCTAATTAGATATACCACCATATATTTTGTTTTTTATTCGGGATATAAGTTTTTATTTATTTTAATACTTTAATATACTCGAAATTATTCAGATATGGAATTCTGACTTCATCAGATATCAGTAACCCACTTTAGTTTGGAATCAGAAGTGACTCACAAATTCGATAAAAAATGCAAAACAGTGTTAATTTTACAAACTTAATGATTTTTTAAATTGGAGATGTCAATTGCTACCAAGTATACCGTTTTTTGGTTTACTTATAACTAGTTAATTTTCGCATTATTTTAACGCAAAAAAATAATGCGTTACCAATAAGTACTTATTTTAAATATAAAGTAATGATCCTAAAATTTTTTTAATGCTCATTATATTTATCAAAGTTTGCATAAATTTCGAAAAAAAAAAATATGACCTTAATTTTACTAGACTATAATTATCTTTACTTTTATATAAAAAATCTTTAACCATTAGTCTCATGTGGACAAAAACGAAAAAAGAAATGTAATTTTAATTATGACTACAAGATTTCAAAAAATAATTATTTCATGCAATTTGCTTCATATACGCACTTAGAATACTATATATGTAAAGACCACTGCAAATGTAGTTCAAAACAAATGAAATTTCACTTGAAAAAAGAACGATCTACATTTCAGTAAATTCAACTAACATTGTCATTTGTTTTTTACTGTTCAGTAGTAAAAAATAAGCAAACATTTATTTGTTTTACTTTTTTAAACATAAAAAAAAACTGCAGTATAAAATGATTGTAAAATCATAATACAGTAATTTGATGTGGTTTGTTTTTTTTTTAAATGAGCTACAATTATAATAGTCAAAACTGAAATTTATTTTACAAATGACTGTTTTTTTCACTTAAAAATAAAGATACTGTATTACAACTCAAACAACTACAAATATTTACAACTAAAGTTCCCTGAGTGAGGTTAATGTGTTAACTTTTGACCAAAAATTACCAACTGGGAAATTTACAGAATGATTCTTAAATTTTTTTTTTTTTTTTAAGAGAAGCAACACTCAGGAAATTCTTCCTGTCAATTAATGTGTTGCTTTCTTTTTAAAGTGGATAGTGGAGAGATGAAAGGTGGTGAAAGATGAATGCCTTCAAACATTGCAACACTGTAATTGCGCGAGTAGATAAGTCTTAGAACAGTTGTTGCTCGCCACCTGATGTAGAGTTGGCGAATTTATTGAAGCTTTTAGTTTCATAGACCTGATTCATTATTTTACTTCGGTGGGGTTAAGTGCTATGGGAACACCGAAGGTGGGCGCAGCGATACATATAAGTGATAGAAAAACTCATACATATTATTTTTCTAAATTGATGTTGTCGTCACCGGAAATCGAACCCGGGACCATCTGTGTAACAGTCCAACGCGCTAACCATTACACCACAACGCCCATAATTTAAATTTGTGTATTAAACTAACGAAGAAACGGAATTTAATCTTACTTTTATGAGTTAAAAAGGTGGTGTTCAAAATGGAAAAACAAATAAACATATAACGCATTAATTTTGCTGTTTCAACGTTAGATAGATCCTTAGAATACCTTCAATTTGATATTCATTTTGGTATAGTTTCTTGGGAATACATGTGAAAAGAAATAACAAAAGGACGTTGACATCATTTTGAACCCCAACATTTTAAACCTTAAAATCGAGAATGGTACGATAAAGAATTACACTCGTTCGTTAGTTTAGAACCCTTTTTCACATATCCAAATTTCATACAAATCTGAAAGAAATTATTCTGTAAATTTCCTAGTGGGTCCTTTTTGGTCAAAATTGAAAGCATTAACCCTATATGGATCATATTGCATTTAATAATTATTTGTATCAAATGAAATTTTATTTATGATATATTTATATTATTGTTGTCATAATAAAAATTAAGTTTTATGAGTCTTGTTTGTTCCCACGTAACTAATGTTTAAAGATTTTTTTATTAAAACTAAAGATAATTATAGTCTAATCAAATGTAAGTGATATTTTTCTGAAAATTATAAACACTTTACAAATTTAGCGATTTTCATAAAATGTTCTGGAAAGGCGCGCTTTTCACACAAATACGTATTATAATTTTTTTTCAATTTATTCAAACTTTAAAATTAGATACAAAAAAAAAAACACATTTTCGCAGTTTTATAAAATTTGAGCGTCATTTTTGCTTAAAGACTAGAGTTGATTAATACTATCCGCTGAAGTCAGAATTCCTTATCTAAATATTTTTGAGTATGTTAAATGAATAAATGAAATAAAAAATTAAATTTTTTGAAATTTACAATTTTGGAAATTTTTAATAAAAATAAATTTTCTTTTTTTAAAAAAATTATCCATTTTCGGCCGAAATCCGGCACGAGTTAACATTTACAAAAAAAAAAAAACAAGTTACATCGCTTTCTTCCATTTGGGACTATTTACAATAAAACTGGTGGGTAATGACTAAATCGACATTTTTTTTAAGGGACATCCTAATGTAGATAGAGAATTTAATAAATGTGTCAATAATACTGTCAAAAGTTACTCATTATAAATAGCTAGCGAAAAAAATTTCACATATCTTAACTTTCAGAAATATTATGTGATACAAGCAAATATACACCAAAAGAAATAGTTAGAAAACATTTTTGCTAAAACTTAAAACTGCTGAAATTAGGAGATCTTCTTGCTTAACATTAATTAGATGAGATAATCCAAAATAAATCTTTTAAATCTACAAATCTTTTAAATCTAGTTATATTTAGGCAAAATTTTAGTTATTTAAAACATAAATATTAATCCGCATAAATCCAAAAAATGGTATCAGCAACCATGTTATTGGTCAGAACTTATTTTCAAACCCATAATTTGTTTGTAGCAACCATGTCCGCATGCAGAGATCATCATTTTGTTGTGGCAATCATGATGCAATCATGTTTTTTCTCTGCGTGTATTTAAGTTATAATGCCAGAAGATTATCTTTCGAATAAAGTCAATTTAAAAAATTCATCTTTGTTTTATTCCATTTAAAAGTTCTATACCACCTTAAAAAACACAGTTTTGTTTAAATACTTATTTAAGAATTATTTAAAAAAAAAACTCAAATTATATAATTTTTGTCCGACTTTTGAACCCCCAAACTTGAAAATTCGCACCAAAAAAAAAGTATGTGTCTAATATTTTTTTGTCCTCTATAACATAGCCAAGTTTTATTCAAATCTGCGGATTCACCACTGTGTAGTTTCCGTGTCAGCTAAATTTCTATCATTAAATTATTATATTTTAAATATTAAAACATAATATAATTAAAAGATGCAAAATAAATAACGAGAATATGGCAATTATAATTTGTATACACAAGCAAATAATACGAGTAGGTATTAATAAAAGGGCGATACTTATAATAACAAATTTTAGTTATTAGCACAACACAGACGAAACATATTCGTGCTAACAACCGAATGTATTCCCTCCGAATGGTTTAGTTAGCCGAATTTTTTTGTTGTGACAACTAAATATAAATTGAGATAATTAATACTTGGTTATGTTGGTTGGTTTAAGTGGCAGCTCACGCTACTCGCGAGCATTAAGTAGAGTCAAAAAGCGACTCCGTTTTGAAGTTATGGTTATGACAATATATATAACATTGCCTAAACAATAATTCAGTAGTCACTACTGAAAAATTCCCATACCAAATTCGATTGGCAATAAATTCGGATGTCAGTAAGAATCTGCTTTGTGGGTGAATAGTTTCTTTAAATATTGAATATCGTTAAATATATAGTGAACAATATGTGTAAAATTAAAGAAGCATATTTACAATTTTTAGACCAAAATCTTTGGTAAGCTATAACCTGTGATTTTAACGAGTTTTTTTTTTTTTAATTTTTTAATAAATACCACCCTACTGTTCACATGTATATTAACAATATCAAGGATATTGTTTATTGAACTACACAATAATAATTTTTTCCATCTTTATTTTTCGCCAAATAATAAGAAAGACGTAAATTACTTAAGCATGTTTTACGCATGAGTTTTTATAATGAAAAGAAAACACGAATTGCATTAACTCAATATTTTTTTTTATAAAACAGTCATAGAGTGTTCAAAACCGTATCCTGAAAACCGATTAACCGGTTACTTTATTTTCAAAAACCAAACAGGTTTCGTTTATTTTGCATTTTCGAATACTCGAGAACTCGGTATTTTTCAGTTTTTTTCTGTTTGTCTAACGTGTGTTGCGAGTGCATGTGGCATTATAAATCAGTTTATCTATACCACGGTCAGTGATTGCACAGAAAATTTCATATAGACGCAATCGAACAAATAAAAACATAACAAATATTACATTATTCAAAAAAACAGGGTCACTGACGAAGGTTCAATACCAGAAACTGTGCAGTCTGATTCAGAAAATTGAAAATATACAATGTAGTTATGATTTTTAGAAAATACACTCATTCTTCTCTACCATTCATTTCACATTTTTTTTTCAACAAGATATTTTACTGGAAAAAATAAAATTTGTATACGATATTAAAAATTTTGAATTTTTTCTTCGAATTTTTCGCAAATTTAGACCATTATACAAAATTTTCAACCAATTTTACACAAATTTTTGCTACAATTCCAAATAGTACCTATATAAAACCAACTAAAAATCGGCTATTTTAACATAAAAAAATGTTGTTTTCGTCTAAAGTAAAATCATATCAAGTTAAAATGTTTCCCAGTTTAATATTGGTAATCTAAAATACACCAAAATATAAAATAATAAATCAGAAGAACGGAAAAGATATAACGCCCATATTTCCATTGTCAAAATCGATTAAAATTAACCAATATTGAAACAATTTTTATAAAGACTTTAAAATTACCTGTGCAAAATTTGTGAACATAAAAAATATTTTGTATATTATTTTTTTTTAACTCAAAGAGGTACAAAACACCATGCATACAGAAAAAAAAAAAATCGTAACCGAAACTGGTTTTTTACAAATCAGATTTTTCGAACAAACCGAAAACTGGTTTTCTAAATTGTTCGGTTTTTTTGAACACTCTAATACTTTTCTCAGTACGCATACTCTTGTTACATGCAATGCATACATAAATGCTGTAGGGTTCTTAATATTTTCATTTCTTTTATTATGAAAGTGTTCCTGCTCATAGGAGCTAAATTGTATCTACAGTAAAACCTTGAAATAGCGAATAGCAGTTGTAGACTCAGGGAAAAGCTTCATAAATTTATGAAAAACTTCATAAATATGATGAAAAGCTTCATTGATTTTCGTCCAATGTAACACTTCATAAATATGATGAAGCTGTTTTATAAAAGTGCTAATTGATGAAAGGCTTGTTCGTATTCATGAAATATGTTATAAATATGATAAAGAAGTTTCATAACTTTTTATGAAGTACTTCATAAATGTTACGAAACATTTTATCAATGGTATGGAGCAGTTTCATGCATTTTTATGCAACGTTTCATAAATTGCATTTAATTGTGAATTATCAGGTGCGAGATAATAACGAAAATGTTACTATTAGAAATATAAAACACTAATTGTTAATAAACGTAAAAGAATATGAAAAAATCTTGTGGGGATCAGCTTTAGAGGGAGTGCCACATTTTCGACCTAATCGACTAGGTGATATTCTCTTACATTTATTAACAATTAGTGTTTTCTATTTAACAACTCAAATCTGACAATTCAAAATTAAATGCAATTTTAAAAGATCAGCAATACAAAGAAAATTTTCAAATCAAATATGCAGGTACCATACAATGAAAAATCTAACAGGAAAACAATCAACTGGAATATGTTGTGTTTAAATATTAGTATACATGCCGGATTCCCAATTCGTTTCCAGTAATGGTAACATTAGCATTTGGACTGGCAACTCTGCCAAATAAAATGCTTTAAGATTTAAAGCTGCTGGCTAAACTTGAAAGAAAAGACGAAAATAACTCATGTTGTTCGGGTAGTCAATAAACATCACCGATTTTCTGTGGTTTATTGATATATATAGCTGATACCACCTGGAGTTTCTTAGAATTACGCTGAAGATGACCTTGTCGCTTAGGTCGAAAGTTCTGATCATCACAAGATTTGTTTCCTTCCTCTCTTACATTTATTAACAATTAGTTTTGTATTTGTAAAAGAAACATTTTAATTATGATCTCGAACATGACAATTCAAAATTAAATGAAATTTTAAGAGATCAACAACACATACAAATATTAGTAAACGTTCTACAAATTATTTATATTTAAAATTTTTTTTTCTAAATTTCTATTCACAATAAAATTTGTATTTTCTATTTCACATAAAAACAACCCATTGCAATGTTTCAAATTTTGTTTTTTAAAATGGAATTTAAAGAATTGTGTACATGTCCATAATTATAAATTCAATTGAAGTTAAAAATACCAATTGAAATTGAACAATTCCATTTGAAATTAAAATATATATATTTTAGTGATATTTTAACGTCATATAGACAGTCGCAATTATTTTTTAATTAATATGCATTTGATAAATTCAATTTAGAAATGTTGGGGTTAGGAAGAAGAATAAACGTTTTTCTCTAAAAAGTATAACCACTATTAATTTTTAAATCAGACTAGACTAGTTTCTGCCTTTTTTTATGCACAGGCGTCATCAGTGATTTTCCATTTAAATTGTATTATTATTTGTGTCTTATAATTGTCAGATTGTCTATATATGATACATTTTTCTACAAACCTGCGCTCTTCTTACATTACAAACGTAACAATACCAAGTCATGACCATTTAGCGATCACACCCAAGTATGGCCTCGAATCTAATCCAGCTAAATTGCAGTTTTCTTTCCTATTAGCTTTTCTGTTATTGTATATTATACTAAGAAGGACCAACACTAACAAACACAAATATTCTATTTATAGATTTTGTTTATTTTTCTAATCTCCTCCGTCTCTATTTCACAACATTACCAGATTGACGTATGGTTTTTACGTTCAGTGTAGACAACATTGCGTTTATGTTGAGACATCGCCACTCTACAAACTATAATTTTCCATTTTTTTTTTTTTTTTATAATTTAACCAATACTCAGGGGATGCCTCCTACTCATGCAGTGCATTGTATTGATCAGGAAAATAAGGTATGGGAAGGAGGAAAGAGGGAGTAGTGTTTGTGGATATTTGATTTAAATTTTTCTAAATTGTAAGTAACAGGGAAGAGTATTACGAATAAAAACTTGGGCTCGTGGAATAAGTTCACTTATCTCAGATGAGCATCTCCCATGGTAATATCGATAGAAAAGTGTCACATAACCCACATTCCGACGATGCTCCAATGAATCAATAGAGTTGGATACACTACTGTCATTGATAAGCTTCACCGCCCTCCCCTGAACACGGTCCAGAAGCTTCAGAATAGACAATGGAGCTCCTGCCCATATATGAGAGTTGTATTCCATTTTTGGCCGGATATAGCTAGTATAAATAGTATGGAGATCGGATGTATGAAGTAATTCTTGCACCGTTTTAGAAAACCGAGATACTTGAATGCCTCTTTCGACACTTGAAATACGTGCTTATTCCAACGGACATCACACTGTATTCTCATGCCCAGAACATCAAGAGTATCCGATTCCTCAATACCTATACCATCCATAGTTGCAGATGACAATGTCAATTCCACAGCCCGTCTGTGGGTTAACATACAACATTGGGTCTTGCGTGCATTAAAATCGACCTTATTCGCGCGACCCCACTCGGAGATTGTAGAAAGGTCTTGATTGAGTGTGACATTCATGTTCTGCCGCATGCCCTCTATCTCCAAAGAGCTTGGCCTGTGATCGAATGAAAATGAATGACAAATGTTGCTGTTATCTGCAAAAGAGTAGATAGGGATGATGGTCTGACCAAGAAGGTCATTAATATAAATAAGAAAACGGGTAGGAGAAAGAACAGAACCTTGCGGTACCCCTGAATTTAGCTGAAACTCGTTTGATGAGACCCCATCTAAAACAACACGTATAGTGCGGTCTCTGAGAAAACTCGTTATAAATCGAGAGAAGACATTACCGACAAATGATAAGAATGGAGCAAAATTGATTATTAATAGGTTTTTTGTTAAAGTTCTGCCTATTATGGAGGCTCTAACTTTTCTAAAACTTCGGGTTCTGATGAGATCTTTAGCCAGATCGAAATACTAGTATCAACCTAGCTAATATGTTTGATTTGCTTTATTTTTGTAAATATACGGAGGTTGAAAGCTCGATATAAATTGAAAATAAGATAATTTTTTTAATTTCAAGCAAAAATATAAATTTCAATAAAAAGCTAAAATTAATATTCACAAATTTTATGAAACTTTTTTATGAAATGATGAAAGTCTATGAAACATTTCTCATAGTTTCTATGAAGCTCTTCATCATATTAATGAAAATTATGAATAATTGATGAAAACGATTTATGAATCAATATCATCAATATGATGAAAATTGTTTGCCTGAGTGTAGTAGAGAAGTTTTGCGTTTTGAGGAGGTGTTCGCTTTTGGTAGCGAATACATTGTATTCAATACAATATATACTTTTTTCCATTATTGAAAGAATTGACTGTACGTATACATGGTTGATGATGCATGATCTTTATTCTTGTTAATAATAAGCATATGAAAATGCACATTTTAATATAATGCATGATATTAACTATATGTAGTGATGACATATTCGCACATTAATACATAAAATCTTGAAAAAAAACATATACCATTAAGTATATGATCGAAAAAATAAAAAAGGGTGTTTTTTAAAGATGTATAGAACTTTGAAATGGAATAAAACAAAGATGAATTTTGTAAATTGACATTAAATCTAATTTATTCGAAGGATAATCTTCTGGCATTATAATTTAAATATGACTTCTGGCATATGACTGGCTGGCCACTGGCTGGCTCGGCTGGCTGGCCACTGGCTGGCTCGGACGTAGTCTAATCTGGATGTCAAATTTTCGATGACTTTTGCCAACATTTGTGGCCGTATATTGGCAATAACTCGGCGAATGTTGGCATTAAATCGCACGATCTTGGAGGCAAATTAACGCGTCCGAAACGTGAAACTATGCGGTTACCAAACATTTCCTTCAATAAATCAATTGTGGCACGAGCTGCGTGACACATCATGGTTGTTCAATTGATGAACGAAAAAGTCAGTAATAATGGCTTTATAGTCACCCTTGACTATAACGTTCTCACCAGCATCGTTTTTAAAGAAGTACGGACCAATGATTCCACAAGCCCCTAAAGCACACCAAATAGTCAGTTTTTCTGGATGTAACGGTGCTCAACATACACTTGGGGATTATCATCACTCCAAATACGGCAGATTAGTTTATTGACGTATTTATTTAACCAAAAATGAGCTTCATCGCTAAACTAAATTTGCAAAATTCGTGCGTGATACGTATTTCTAAAAGAACCATGAATTTCGAATAAATCTGCACAATTTGGAAGCATTGTTCAGGCGTCAGTCTATTCATGTTGAAATGCCAAACCAAACTAAATATAAAGCACTTGACAGCAGACCAAATGGCCGCCAGTTAAAAAAGTGTTGCCAACTTAAAGTTCTATATCTGTATAAAAAAACACCATTTATTAGTTTTTGGGTATATGGAGTCAAACATACTTCTTAAACATGTTCAGCTTGGTATATAATTTAACCATGCATTGACTTACAAACGAACATTGCTTGCATATTATTGAATTTCATTACCAAAATGCATGCTCGGTTAAGAAAGTACATCGTGCACTTCTTCCAATTTATGGTCAGTTTGTGCGACCTTCTGAGGCTGCTATTCGGAATATTGTGACCAAATTTTGCACCAATTTTACATTATTGGACACTAAGCGAATAAAACGCATACGAAGAGTGCGGACAGAGAAAAATATCCCAGCTGTAACCGCCAATTGTGTTGGTGACTGTGAAATATCGGTTCGGAGCCGTTCGCAACAATTAGGCCTCTATTACTCTACTACGTGGAAAATTTTACCGCAACGGCTAACTTTTGGGTGCTGGCCAACTTGGATGAAGATCCACTTTTTTATCGGAAAATTGTGTTTAGCATTGCAAGAACTGCCAATACATCCCGTAAAATGCACTGTTTGGTGTGGATTATGGGCCGGTAGCATCACTGGACCGTACTTTTTCAAAGACTACGAAGGCAGGAACGTTACTGTGAATGCGAGCGCTACTGTGCGCTTTTTTTTGCCCAAAATGGAAGAGCTGGACTTAGGTGACATGTGGTTTCAACAAGACGGTGCCACATGCCACACAGCACGCAAAACAATGGCCAATTGAGAAGCGAGTTCTTATATTTTGCTTAATTTGTTTAAATTTTACCACAAGATCATGAAATTTTTTAATGTAAATCTTTACAAAAGTGTTTGTAAACAAAATAAAAATGTTTTTTTCTCAGATTTGGATTCAGAGTACCTAACTCTATCAAAAAATTAAAAGCTGATGCATAGAATAATATTCATACTATAAGTAATTTAGTTATTCGTTTTCATTACATTGATATTAAAAAACTTCATAGTTGTATACTTTGCAATTTTTATTAAAGACTTGATTCAGTGGATATTTAAAGAAAGAAAGTTTTTTTATATTAAAAATTTTTTAAAAAAAAAAATTGCAAAAAGTTTTAAATGGAAAAAATTTGTCATATACAGAACTTTTTAAGGGTGATGTGTGTTACATATATGCTTTTGAATATGTGTATAAAAAACTTACGAAGTATAACCATATTAGTATAAAGTAAAGCATATTATATGAGACATTTTCCATCAAATGTTAAGCTTTTTAAATATTATAAGGACTTCATCATTTTCTTGTGTTTTATTCTATGAGCACCAACGCTTTTACACAATTTAACTTCATATTCAATTCTGATTGATATATCAGTTTGTTCAATTACTGAATTTAATTATTGCGAACTTATTCGACTTACATATTTGAGAATTTAATCGATATTTTAGTCATTCCAACTTGTTTTATTCGACTGAAAAATTGGCATATACATCCAGGAATTTACTTTTCGATCACGACAAAATATATACCATAATAGAGGTTTTAACAAATATATGGAAGCATTACTCAAAGCTTTTATTTGAAACGCGAATTGGCCTTTATATGATATTAACAAATTCGACATTATCAAATTCAAATCACACATCTATAAACACTTCTCCCTCTTTCCTCCTTCTACTACCTTTATTTCTTAATGTCAATACAATGCATTGCATATATTCGTCCCTATACCTGACCTGAGTGTTGATATATAAAAAAAAGTTGTTTGTGATAATAATCCTTTGTTTGATACAACGGAAATTATGCCATGACAACAGAATTTCGATTATCTTAACAGAAATTCGGTGAAAGCTACTAAAAAATTTAGTAGTTATAACCGAAACATTCGGTTGCCAGGACCGAGTCTGTTTTGTGGGTGTAAAAGTTAAGAATGTTCCTCCTGTGTTATTCGTGTCTATTCAAGAAAATTTTTCCACATGATAAAGATAAAATCAATTGTTGCCCACAGTTTAATAAGTAAGCATAATAAACTTAACGCAGCATTTTGTTGCTACTAAATATCGCTTCTCCTTCAGCAGCATTAAATGATACATTAATCGTTTTTAAGATTTAAATAAATTGTAAATTAAATACAAATTTTTAGAGATTTTTTAATTTACGCTCACTTTAACAAGCATGTTTGCTAAAGTAAGTATTTTTAGTTGTTATACCTTAAGTTTGATATAATTTTTATTAAAAATAAAAATTAGATCAAACTGTTTTTTCGATCTTTAATTCTGCAATAAAAATTCAAATTATTCAAGTTATATTTCTTTATTAGGATATTATCCTAACAAATAATCTATAGAGTTTTTGTTTTCGAATTTATTAATTGACCACTTTCAGGAATGTGTTGATAGATCTATTTCGGGAATTTTCTAGGTTCCCATCATCAGAACACGTTTTGAAAGAAGTAACAATCCCATGCAAAACATCAAACAAAAAACGTGTATTGAATATCTACCAAAGGTAGACCTTGCACATAATAAACAATTTATTTTTGATCAATGGTGATAATCTTTAACTTCGAACTGATATATTAGTTCTCATGTAGTGAGAAAACCAGTTTATATGAATGTTTGATGTTTTGCATGGGATTGTTGCTTCTTTCAAAACATGTTCTGATGATGGGAACCTAGAAAATTCCCGAAATAGATCTATCAACACATTCCTCAAAAGTTTGAAAACAAAAACTCTATAGATTATTTGTTAGGACAATATCCTAATAAAGAAATATAGAGTATGGCCTCGAACTTGAATAATTTTCATTATTATACTTTAATATAACTTTTTTATATGAGTTTCTACAAGAAAAGGATCTATAGTTAAAAAATCTCCAAAGAGTTGGGATATAAGCAGCTGTATTAGGATTTGAAATATTTCACTATTTTATAGCATTTTTTTTCATTGAAAAAAATATAATTAATTAAATCGTTTGAATTCGACCGAATAAATTTTAATAAACTAAAATGTTTAGAAAATAGGATATATTATGTAGGCCCGATTACTGAAAGTCCAGTTAAAATTTAACAAACTGTTAAATTGAAAATGTATATGGGTAACAGCAACAAATGTGTCAGTTAAAGTCCCAGCTAGTAGCTAACGGGACATTTAGTTATTTAAATCAAAGACCAAAAATATATGTTTTTTTTATAAAGTCGAGTTATAACTTTTTGTAAATAAACTTAAAATTAAAAAAGACCAATGTTGTGCTCCAAAAGCTGATGAAATCAGTTTTCAATTTATTTTTTGATCAATGGTTATAATCTTTAACTTCAAACTCATATTTATATTAGTTCTCATGTAGTAAGTAAACTAGTTCATATCAATGTTTGATGTTTGGCATGGGATTGTTACCGCTTTCAAAACGTGTTCTGATGATGGGAACCTAGAAAATTCCCGAAATAGATCTATCAACACATTCCTGAAAGTGTCAAATAAAAAATTTGAAAACAAAAAACTCTATAGATTATTTGTTAGGACAATATCCTAATGAAGAAATATAGAGTAAGGCCTCGAACTTGAATAATTTTCATTTTCATTGCACAATTAAAGGTCGAAAAAAAAACATAATTTTTATTTTTAATAAAATTATAACAAACTTATATATATTATTGTGCATTTAATCAATAGATTGAAAACATGTCAAGTCAATACAAAAAAAATCACATTTTCTGACCGACCATCCAAGATTTCAAAAAAATTCACCATAACTATCATACTCGACATACATTTCAGATTCCGGCAACTTTGGGTTTCCGAGATATGAAGTCATGAATATTGCATAAGCCGATAAAATTTGACTAAAGTTCAAAATTGACTATAACTTTTAATCTATAAAACATACAAAATTAGTGTTGACCTTATTTTTTTGGTTACATTTTTTAGGGTCTCGATTTCAAATGCTCATATCCCGATGCACTGTTTTTTAAGTAATTTAAAAAATATATTCTTATTACTAAGCCCTCCACTACATTTGTGGAAAAATCCGGGAGGTTTTTAATATGCATGTATGTGTACATTTGTATATGTACACTCCCAATGCGCACAGAAACGGATGCGGATCCGTTACGGACCCGTTCCGGATCCGTAATAGAGTTAAAAAACGGAATCAGTGTAATCGCGATTTGACAGTGTAATCGCTAATTGTTTTTACTTTACTATCAAATGACTGTGAATTTAATAATAATAATAAAAAAAAATTAAAACAAAAAATTCATCACAATATTAAATCTTTTTTATTAAAACCACGCAGTGGATTCCGTTTTATTAAAATACACGGGTCCGCAACGGATCCTTATATGATGTCCGTAACGAGTCCGTAACGGATCCAAAAAACGGACATAAAATCCGTTTTTGAATCCGTTTTTTCGAGAGGAATTTCTCCCGCTTGCGGATCCGTAACGGATCAGTAACGGATTCCGCTACGGATCCGTTTTATGAAAACAAACGGGTCCGTAACGGATCCTAATATGATGTCCGTAACGAGTCCGTAACGGATCCAAAAAACGGACATAAAATCCGTTTTTGAATCCGTTTTTTTCGAGAGGAATTTCTCCCGCTTGCGGATCCGTAACGGATCAGTAACGGATTCCGTTACGGATAGAAAATACGAAGATGCGGATCCGTTACGGATCCGAAACGGATCCGTTTGGCACACTGGGCTGCTATTCATTAGAATAAGGCCAACCTTCTGGGACTAAATTTCTCTTAATTTCCAGTTCTGTTAATTAATTTTAACAAAGTTATTGTTGTAATAATTTAAAGAAAACTTCCAACAATGTAACAAAACAAAATTTGCATTTATAGTAATTTAATGTGCTAAAGTCCCAAATCTTATTTAACAAATTGTGAAAAACAATCTGCTGTAGGCTTGTCCCTATCCGGATTTCATTCCTGCCCAAGGATTTTGGTTATTGAGAAGAACCGTTATATTTTACTTGATTTTTTTAAAATGAATGCTAAAAAATGCCCTTTTAAAAATGCATCATTAGAATAAGGCCAGTTACGAGTTTTCATGCGTGGAGTAAACAGGTCTTAAAAAAACACGGAAAATATTTTCATTATTTGTAAACTACAATGGGTAGAAAAAAATCACTATCCATATCAGAAAGGGCTAAAATTGAAGCTTACAAAGATGAAGGTTATTCCAGCCGTGCAATAGCAACAAAAATTGGTAGAAGCAAACCCGTTGTGAAAAATTTTCTTCAGAATAAGGACAGCTATGGAAAAAATATGAAAGGGCGAACTTATCGAGCCAAAACACAGCGGGAGAGACGCATGATTATAAGAAAAGCCTCAACTTCAGCATCATCAGTGAGCAAACTTCGGTCTCATACAGGAGTTAATGCAAGTATAACCACAGTTAGACGTGTTATCAAATCGTGTCCTCAACTTCAGAGAAAGAAACTCCAAAAAAAAAAAAACACCATTAAACAAACTACGAAAAGAAAAGAGGTTAGAATTTGATCGCGACAAGATAACATGGACTAATGAATGGAGAACCGTCGTATTTTCCGATGAAAAAAAATTTTATTTGGATGGTCCTGATAGCTACAATTACTATTTTCATGATTTGAGAATAGAACCAAAATTTTTGAATATACACCATTCCCGGGAAGATGGAGTCATGGTGTGGGGCGCTGTATCCTACTATGAAACATCCGAAATCGTTTTTGAAAGTGCTTAAATGACTGCTGAATCCTCTAAACGCATTCTGGAATCAGTATTTCCACAATTAGGTGAACTGTTTGGACCCATATCTTGGACTTACCAACATGACAACGCACCTATACACACAGCTAGAGTTGTAAAAAACTAGATTCAGAGCCAAAATGTTGGGCTTATGCAATGGCCACCTTATTCACCAGACCTAAACATTGTCGAAAATGTGTGGGGCTGGATGACACGAAAAGTCTACGAAAACCGAAGACAATTTGAGAACAAAAATTCTTTAATTGAAGATATTAAAGAAGCATGGTCCGAAATTTCATTGGACTACCTTAAGCCATTGTACGATTCCCTTCCAAACAGAAGTAATTTCTAACAAATTAGGTTGCACTAGTTATTAAAACATTTAAAAACTTAAAATTTAAAGCAAAAAATTATGTTGTTGTTGTATTTTTTGTTATTTCCTTATGGGACCGTATTCTAATGAAGAATTTGAAAAAGCATTTAATTTAACTTGTTTACCAAAATACGAAATAAAATATAACCGTTATTTTTGAATTCTTACTTTTTGTATTATTTATTTTTAAGAGAGTGTTCTCTTAAATAAAACACAAAAGAAGTTAAATTACAAACCACTACAAAGGTGAATAAATCAAAAATATATTTATAAACCACTGGCCTTATTCTAATGACTAGTAGTGTATGCGTACGGTATGCATACCATGACATTAGTTCAGCTTTCATCACGGTTTTGGCTATAACTCAGAGACCAATCGAGATACCAACCTAAATTTTTCACACAAATGTAGAGGATAGTTAATTTTTAAGGATACAAAAATGCGCAGATATGGGCATTTGAACTCAAGACCCCTCAAAATTACTTTTGACACTTCCATGAAAAAAATCAATAAGCATATATTTTTACAAAGTATATTTTATTCCAAAAAATTATGCCAACACGAATTTTATATCTTGTATAGTTTAAAAGTTATAGTCAATTTTATACGGCTACGGAATCCAAAATTTATGTTTTGTCCATTTGCTGTCGGTTATGATAGTTATGGTGAATTTCATTAAAATCGGAGAAAGTCGATCAGAATGGTAATTGAGTTGACATGTTTTCACTTAATAGTGAAACCAAGTTTATAACGAATTGACAATATCAGGGTGCTTGAACTGCTGCATATAGACTTTTCCGAGCTTTTGATTTTTATTTATAATTGTTAATCATTGCCATTGAAAAAAAAATCACAAAATAACTTGTGTAATAAAATGCGTAACAAACAGGAGGACAGAATCATAAATTTTAAAAATTAATAAGGTTATTACCACTAATTCTCTATATCTCAGCTGATTTCAATGGGGTATTTTATTGTTCGATGTTTGGTACAGTTTTTTTTTCACACAAAATGACAATGACATTTAGCTCATGCACTCTTTTCTGTTGAAATGTTATGACAACCACTGTTTTCTTATTTTACGTACATATTTGATTCACAAAACTTAAGACTAAGCCCGCTATTTGGCGGTTTTTCTACTTTTTACGTCTAAGATAGTTTCATCGCTAAACTATCAATTCGTCTTAACAAATGGTCATGAAGTAGATAGAGCCTATTAGGAAAAGGTGTCTCAGCAAAAAAAAAACAAAAAACAATTACTTTAATTTGGTGCTTTCTGGGATGAACTCAGAGTCCAACTTTTAGTGTGATACGAGTATGTATATACCTTTGAAAAGTATATGTGCAAAAATGTTTTAATTGAAAAAAAAATGTCTAACAAAAAACCTACACTCAAAAAAAAAAGTTAGTAAAGTCAGCAAAAAATTTTGATGAGTCAGCAAAATTTTAGTCAGGAGGGTGCTACCAAAAAAATTGCTAATGTCAGCAAAATCTTTTGCTGAAAATCAGCGAACTGATTTTTAGCAAAAAAATTAGTAGATTCAGCAAAAGTTTTGCTAACACTTAGTAGATTAGAAATAAAAAAGCGTTGGTAAAAAGTAATAAATTTTTTGCTGAATTTTAGTAGACTGAAAAAGAACGCAAAAAAATTGTAAAAAAAATTGTAATTAAGTTTGTTATAATTTTTATTAAAAATAAAAATTATATTTTTTTTTTTTTTTTTTTCAAAATTGTAATTTAGTTAATATATTTGCTGAAAATCATAAAACATATTTTTGTGATTCTTTTAAAAATAATTTACAATAATTACGAAATATAAAAATTTTCATTTTCCTACATTGATGTCATGTAGTAATTTAATATCTGAAAATATATAGAAATAAATATATTTAACATAACAAAAATTTTCTTTCAACTACTTACATCAATGGTTGTCTAAATGATGCTATCTTTTAAGGACGCAACTGCCGAAGATAATTATAGAAACGAAACGAAAAAATAAACAAAAACAAACGAAACGAAAAAAAAAACCCTTTTTTTTGCAATAAGAAAAAGGAACCATAAAAATCTACCTAAGATGTGTGTCTTTGTCTTTCGCTTTACTCTGTCTACATGTCTGTATATGTTTGTTTGTTTGCAATTTGACCACACTACATTATAAATCTATAAACATTTAGTTTAAAAATACATATTAAATTTAAATATTTTCTTTTGTCTATTATTTTATTAGTAAACAATTATTTTCACAAGCCGGTGACAACGCAAAATTTAAGTTGTTTTAATCCTCAATTTTGTTTTATGTATGAAAAACAGATACAAAAGTCTTCCATGGTTGATTTTTTATATGACTTATTAGAGTTGTACTTTTTAGTATCATTTTCCTCTTCTCTACTACATATTGACATGCCGCGACATCTGCTTCATTCTGCGTATATCTTTCAATCTATTGTCGTCCACACTATTAATGTGCTTATCAGCACAATTTTTTTTAGCAAAATTAATTAGTAAAACATTAGTATATTAGTAAAGCATTAGTATAAAAAAGTTAAGTGCTGAATAAGTATAACAAAAATTTTAGCTGAAAACACGATTTTAGCAAAAAAATTTGCTAAAAAATAGTATACCTGATTTACAAGACGTTTTACTAACTTTTCTACTAACTTATTTTTTGAGTGTATTTTTGTGACAAATGTGTATCAAAACGGAGTTTTTTGTTTGGAAAACTTTTTCATATATAAACGTTTTTAGCCATAAATTTGGAAACATACTTTTTAAAGGTCTTTGAAGAGAAAATGTTGACTTTTCTTTTAGAATGTTTCATATTTATATTACTTGTATGCAAAAGGGTGTATACTATGAGTGCATTCTTGAAATACAAATAAAACAAAATAACAACAAAAATTGCAATAACGAAATAAAAATGTTACTCACTACTATACCATTTCAAGATTTATTTCAGCAAAAAAAAAAAAAAAAAAAAAAACAGAGTTGCATCAATTGTAAAAAGGGGTTCAGATTAGTAACATGTATTTCAGCAAATATAAAAAATTTTTAGAAATTATTACCGATAATTTTTTAGTGTAATTTGCAAATTTAACAATCATTTTTAATTCAACTTATATTTTTCTAAATGAGAAAATATAAATGCAGTTCAATAGATATCATGTCTAAATATCCATAATAAGTTGTAAATATTTATATAAATATATATAATGTTGCAATAATTAAACAAAATTTAAATGAGCAATAAAAACCGACATTTATCAACCTCCAATTGTACATTTTTACAGTCAATTGTAAATATCCATTTACAATTGTAAATATCCATGATCAATTGTAAACATTCGTTGTCATATGTGCTTTTGAAAAAAAAAAATTGAATTGAAAAATGTGATATGATATTCAGCAGATATAATATGCACAATTCTATAAAAAAAAGTCAATGAAATAGTAAAAAAGGAAACATTTTCAAAAATGTAAATGTGTATTTCAGAAAGTAAAACGCCATAGTTACTTATAGTTCAGAATAATAATGTCCAATTAAAACATATTAAATATAATTCAAGACTTAAAACGATATTTCAGCCATAAAAATATTCAAATAAAGCCAGTAAAACGTATTTCAGAAATTGTTAAAATAAATTTCAGTAAATGTAAATTGAATTCTAGATATTGCTTTTGGAAGAGAAACATAACGAATTTGATGGTACATCATTTAAACTTCAGCATTATTATCCTTTTCATGAAAAGTATATAGCAGGAGACTTTGCTCCTCTAAACCACTAAATACTTTATAAGGGAATAAGCCTATACCACAAGTAAGTGCACAGAAAAAATGATGGGCCAAAAATATCTAATTAATCGATTGTTTGAAT
This sequence comes from Delia radicum, assembly GCA_021234595.1. Lineage (NCBI taxonomy): Eukaryota > Metazoa > Arthropoda > Insecta > Diptera > Anthomyiidae > Delia > Delia radicum. The sequence goes on from CM037853.1 coordinate 92,672,308, forward strand.
ATCAATGGCAATTTAAACAATTTTTTTAATTGATTCAATTAAAAAATTTATTGAAATTTCTAATATATCCATTAAGTGTTGACAACATGTAAACAAAATTTTTAAAAATTTCGCAAACTATTTTTTTTTTATTTTATTTAGATTAAATAATCAAACAAATTCCTGGTTCACACACGGCAATTATAATTGCCCAATTCTTCTTCAATTCTCCTTTGAACTTGCTCTTGTGTTCACACAGGAAAAGTTTGTTTCAGCAATTTTCGTATATCAACCTGCAGTATTGAAAATTGCGAATGACAAAACAAAACGGAATTGGAGTACGGGCAATTCTGTACCCCTATCATTCTCTTTCCCTCCCTCTTCTATAAACTCAAGAATTGCGCAATTATAATTGCCGTGTGTGAACCTAGTCAAAGGTTTAATTATATCAATATATTATTTAATTTGTAAATAAAAAGAAAAAAAAATCGCAAATGATTAACTTTTAATAAGTTGAATAGTTTACCGATTTCAAATACACGCAAAATCGTAGTTATTTCTCTAGAGTTTGCAACACTCTTTTTGTTGAGATATTCGTGTACGCAAGAAAACTTAATTTAGTTTCGTGTTTTATCTGTGGTAATAAAAGTACACATGTGGATTTAAATAAACCTTTTCGAAAAAGGGCAATTAAACTATTATTTTTGTAAATAATTAAATTTTCAATAAGTATAAGTGTCATTAAACTATCATTTTAAAGTTGTGTGTGATTTTTTTAAGAAAGCAATTCAATTAAAAGAAAAAGTTCAAGACAAGACAAGCAAAACAAAATTTTGTCTTTACTTTATTTGTTTTCTTATAATACATTTCTATATTAAAAATCATTAATTTCATTATAAATAAAATGTCAATTTAATTTACAAACCTACATTTCTTTTTTTTATTTAATGGGGGGCATATAACAAAAATAAAAAAAATACGAGTTTTCAATTAAAACTACCATTCTTTTCTTCTCAAGTTCCAATTAAAGCTTTAATCAATTTAACTAAACTTTTTAATTGATGTTGTAAAGAAAAACAATAACTCTTTTAATTTATATTATTATTATTTTAATTGAAAGAGTTTTAATAAACTGTCTGCAAATTTTTTTAGTTAATACTATCATTTCAGGGGTAGGTGCAAAATCAATTAATATATTAATTGATTCAATAAAATTTTTAATTGAAACCCGTTTTTAGTTTTTTCTGTGTATGGACTCTTCGGTCATACCGTATAAATTCCCAAAAATACCATCTTACTTTGAGAGAACTAACTTCACTTCAGTAATCAATTACTGCATAGCTTTCATGAAAATTGTCACTGGACATCGTCATTGAAACTTTTCATAGAATCTATGAAACAGGTTATATTAAAGTCAATGTTTATGAAATGTTTGTAGAATTAATGATAATCTTCATAAGACTAATGAGTCATTCCGACAATGAATCGTTTATACAAATTATGAAACAAATTTCATACAATTTTTTAATATTTGGAAGTTTTTTTAATTAATAAAACTCTGAATGAATGTTTTGCAAAATGCATTGGAACTAAGGCAATAAACCGCTTCATATGAGTTTTTAAAAAATTTCATAGAAGTCCAAAATTAATAAAGGTTATATTGAAACAATAAAGCAGTTTATAAAATATGTTGAGCACTTGAAAATTAATTTTTAAAACTAAGATTTGAAATTTATGAAAATTAATGAAATTATGAAATTTTATGAAAAAATAAAAAAAATATGTCTTTGAAATATTAAAGAAAATTTTCAGAAATAAAATAAAGAAAATTTTCATTAAATTTATGAAGAGATTATTTATGAAATCGAATGAATTTTTTTTATGAATTAATGACATTTTATGATAAGAAGTTTATGAAAAGTTTCTTGATTTTAATAAAATGTCTTGGATATAATGAAATTCTTTATTAAATCTACTAAAAAACTTATATGAAATTCTTTCATTACTTTCATGAAGGATAATTCTCTCAGTGTAGGGAATGTCTACTCGGGAGAAGGAACATATTTATTTAATTTCAAGTTCCTTACTTAAGAAGTTTTGGCAGGCCGTTAGGTCATTTTTAATTACTCATTTTCACCGTTTCTGGCAAAAATTCCAAAAAGTACCATATATGTGAATTAGCCTATCATACCCCAATAAAATATATTTAAAATTAAATATTTCTAGCCAAAACGGTATAGCCAGACCGTCAATATCAGACTTGTCCCACCATGAAAAAATTTCTAAAAATCCGTTCTAAGCGAGATGTCTACGAAGCAGACGTAACATAAAAACAAAATTCTAAGTTCCTAGCTTTAGCTGTTGTCCAGGCCGTTAATGGGAAACTTTTCTTCTTGCCGGCTCTCCCCTAAATAATTTCTAAACATCCCGTTGTAGCGGAGGCTTACACCGGAGGAGGAACCATAATAAAAAAATTCAAGCGGTGCAGTCATTATTTTTTTATAAATAAAAAAAAAGATTTAACTGCTCAAAATACGTATCTGAAATGCAACTGATAATTTACGATTTACAGTTTACATCTTCTTAAATTCTTTTCGATTACACGTGATATCAAAACAATTTTTTTAATTGAAAGTTATACATTCGAATTTACATGTTATAACAAATATTTACACTAGATTATTGCATATTACATGTGACAATTTCTAATTCTCATTTAAACTTTTATTTAATTTTTATTTTTCATTTTTTTTTTTTTGTTAATTTTACTATTGCATATTTCACTTTTTTATGGCTCATTGTCTTTTATTGAAGATATTTAAATGTTATATTCGATGAATTCCATATTACTATTTTTAACTGAATTTTGTTAGAAATATGCAAATGTTACAATGTCTTTTATATCATTATATATCATATAATATATATAATTTATTAGTTGATTTGCATGTTGCTTTTTATATTCAAATGTTATTATGAACATTTCATGGTTATATGTGCTGATTTTCATGTTACTCTATATATTGAAATGTTATTTCGACTATTAGATCGTTATATGAACTGATTTGCATGCTAATGTATATAATCAAATGTTATCACGACTTTTATGATCGTTAAATGGCAAAGAATAGTGCATACCCAGGAGCGCTGCCAAACGACATTATTTAATTACGAAGAGCTTCCAAAGCAAATCCAGAAGGCATGATTTCTGTTGGCGATGTCTTTGCTATGTCTTTTTTAAACAGGTGAAATGCGCTTTTATCATGTGCTCTTAGAAGCAAAAAAATCATGCCTTCGTAGGCAATAAGAAGCGCTTTTTTTAAATTGACAATATTAATGCTTCATAGTATCAGTCATTATTGCTTTATTATAAGCATTACACACTGCATTTTGGGAAGCACAACAGAATGCCTTCCCTAATTTCTTTATTGTATGCAAGGCAGTGAAGCGCTATTTTGGAAGCATACAAATATAGTTACTTATATCTAGGCTATTTTTTGCTGGGTATATTGGCTGATTTGCATGTTACTATAAAACTATTCAAATGTTATTCCAAATCTTTAGATTTTTCATTGGCTGAAACTCCATTGAAAACTCCGAAATGTATTTCTCAGATTTTGATTTTTACAGTGAAAATTCCCAATTTATTAATGCATTTTACATTTTACTAGAGCAAATTACAACTAAAGTTTTCTTAATGTGGACGATAACTTCTGATTTAAAAAAATTTGTTCTCATTTACACTACAGTAAAACTTTTACTTTTATATTAGCTGAACAACAGTTTTGGCTGATATTAATGTGATATTTGCCGAAAGTAATTTTGAAACGGTGTAGTTATATATATTTTTTTATGCTAATTTTCATGGCTGGTTTACTCATTCGTAACAAAAAATACGAAGCAAAATTTATCCAACCCTACCATACAAAAATATAAATTATTTAGAGTTACCATGAACATATTCTTAATTGATACAAATTTTCGTAGAACAATATTTCATGACATCGATTAACATTTCATCATTTTGCGAAATCGATTGGTAAAATATGTATATATATATTTTTTTTAATTTTCAGAGCTATGCCGGAAAATTTCATATTAAATAAGACCGATTCAAAAAAAAAATACATGAGAGAGCATCCAATTAGATAGTATTCTATTAAATTGTATAAAACCAAATATAATCTGATCCAAAATATTTTTTAACACACACAAAAAAAAAATATTTTGAGCTACGAAAAATTTTTCGATATATCACGGCCGGTCAATAATATACGAGTATTGCTTTTTAGTAAACGCGATCAAAAAGTTACATCTCAAATACAAAATTAGGTCTGATTTGGTTTAGATCGATACTTATTCTTATCCAAGTTTATCTGAAAATTGGGGTATCCATTAATAGCCGATTAGATCTCTAAAATATATTACAGGATTAAGTTAGATTAAAATTGATCTCAAAATTGGGTTATCGAAATATATATAATTTAAGATCCTGATGTATCCCAAAATCTTCCGTGGGATGAATTTATCTACTTGGATATATTTCGATCCAAAAAGATAAGTAAATTTTGAAGGATATGAGATATTTGAGATTAAATTGGATTTCCTTATATCCCATGACATATATTATTTTTAATAAAAATATTAAAAGAAGATTGTTTCGACCTTTAATTGTGCAATGAAAATGAAAATCCGGATAGTGAGTAAACTAGTTCATATGAATGTTTAATGTTTGGCATGGGATTGTTACCGCTTTCAAAACGTGTTCTGATGATGGGAACCTAGAAAATTCCCGAAATAGATCTATCAACATATTAATGGAAGTGTCAAATAATAAATTTGAAAACAAAAAACTCTATAGATTATTTGTTAGGACAATATCCTAATGAAGAAATATAGAGTATGGCCTCGAACTTGAATAATTTTCATTTTTAATATTAAAAAGAATTAAAGAAAAATAATTTTGACATATGGGCATATATAACTATATATGGGGTTATATATTGCAATATATAACTATTTCTTATATGCATGGATAATATTAATGATGTTGGACCATATATAAACATATCTCAAACTAAATTATTTATCTTAATGTCATATATAATTATATCTAGAATTGCATTATTCATATTGCACCACATGTAAGCATATCTTATATAACACACAAAAATATTTTCTATAAGTCAACATATTTATTATATCTTAAATTATATAGCTTATATGTTACCATATATGATAATAGATTAAGTTATATATGACAATGTATTATTATATATGACAATAAATTTATCACATCTTATTATATACACCCAACTCTTTTTTTACACGGTAGATACGTTCCAACAAAAAACGTGTAAAAAAAAACGTGTAAAAAAAAGCACGAAGCCCATACTTAAATCAGGGATGTGTTCCAAAATTAAAAAAAAACGCGTTAGATAAAAAAATCCTATACGTTGTTCTAAAAACCGTGTAAAAAAATTAAACACGTGTTACATAAATTAAAAAAAATAAATTAATTCATATTTTTATTAAAAAAAGGTAACAGAAAACTTAAATCCATAAGTAAATATTGTACATGAAAAAAATTAACTTGAGAAATAAAAGAAAAAAGCTTTATTAGCAAATAGCATAACTGCTTAGTAATTAGCCATGTTTATTGCCAACTGGACTACTATTGCTTTCATCACTAGATACTCGTATATCTAACATATCTGAGGAGTTTGAATCCATTGATGAGTTCCGTTCCATAATAAGGTCGTCTGTGTTGGTTTGGTTTTAGTTAGGAAGTCTGTAATCAAATGCTGGGTTTTTGGTTTTTCGAGTTGCTTATGCAGCTCATGGTACCCAGCTGTACAAATCTGGAGGTTATGTTGAAATTTCAATGCATTTCAATATGCGTTGCCAAAACACAAATAAATAAAAAAATGCAGCAAATTTTGTCGTTTTATCAAATCTATATTTATAAAAATGCACACAAAGTATTTTACTAAGTAGACATTTGATGTAAGGCATCCTGAGAGTTTTTGATTTTTTTAGTTTAAAATTATTTTGGATTCGTGTTAGAACAAATAAACCGTGTAAAAAAGAAGAGTTTGTCTTTTTTGTGCACCGTGTTATTTCAAAATCGTGTAAAAAAGACCGTGCAAAAAAAGAGTTGGGTGTATAGCATATATGCTTAATATATTATTTTATAAAGGTTAATATTTAACAATATATCGTTATATTTAAATGTTGCCACATAAGAAATATATAATAATATATGGATATGCATGACACCACATTAAGATGAAAAAATATAAGATCATGTATAATTTTTTTTACTCTGGAGGACAACATTTTAAAAACTTAATAACTTTTTACTGGGTTACCACAAAGCTTTTTGATTGTTTGTCATAAAAAAATATTTTTTAATTTTTTTCTGAATGCGGTATTCAATTTTTTAAATGCGATGAATTCAAATTTCATATAAATAGAGATCTTTTTAAACTGTAGGAAAAGGGATCATAAATCAGAATTTTTGGCCACCGCACGCATGGGAAAGGAGTTGGAATTAAAAGAAAATTATAACGCCATTTTTTAAAAAGTGATGGTTTCACAAAAACAAAAAATTTTATACTTTTCTGACGACCTCTAATATTTATAGTGTAACTTGAATAATTTTCATTTTTGAGCGGGATTGTTGGATTAATTTTGACCCATATGCAGACTTGTATGTGAAAGTGCTATACACAATTTTGCACATCATATAATGGTGCTAACTCTACTTTGTATGTTTTTACGTACCACTACAACTTATAATTTATCATCTTTCTGCAGTATGTTACATTTGTATGCTTTTAATGTATGATAAATGTTTTATTCTTTGCATATTATGCTTAAAAATTGTTATAGTTAAATATCACAATTGTTAGTATGAGTACAATAACATTATGACCTCTAGGGGAGTTTAAGGTAAAATAGTGACACACATTTTCTGGATCCTTAAAAGACCATAGAAACGATTTTTGAATATGTTCAATAGACAAATCTTACAGAGTGATTAGTGGGCTAACTTATTTGTCAACTAACTCACTTGGTAGTTGCATTTTGATAAATTTTTTCTGAAAAGACGGTTTGGATTGCAGTGAGAAATTTGGGAGGGAAGTGGTAATATAAAAAATGTATCTATGTCAAAAATATGAAATTTACAAAAAAATTTATGTTCACTGACACATAAATACAAAAGAAAGAGACAAAAAAAACAAGTGGAAGCATTAAAGTCCGATGTGCCAAATTTTATATTAAAAAGATTAAATTCGGCTGTGCCGAATTTTTGGATAATAATATAAATATCTATATTCTTTGTAAAAATAACAAAAAAATAATGTTGTTTTTATAAGTAAAACAAAATATGACTAATTGATTCATGTATTTGGCATGTTTCAGAAGAAAAAATGTTTAATTAAAGTTTACTAAAATGAATCTGAAATTGTGCATGCTTATAACAGTGAGCCTTCAAAGGTGAAATGGTTATTCTGATTATCTAAAGAAGAACGTGTCGTGAAAAATAGATATATTATTAAAGTTCCCTTATGATTTAAAAAAACTGTTGTAAAATTCGCCTGTTGTTTTGTATAAAAGAATATTCTCTTTGCCTATATAATAATGAAAGTAATAAGGATTATTAAAATATATTTTTGGATCGTTGAAAGAGATGCATCAAAACAGTTTCGAATAATCAGAATTTTAGATAAATTTAAGGGAACAAAAATACGGAGGCATACATAGTGAAATAATTATGAAATACCAGTTTACATTACAACACATGTGTTTATAATATACATCACATAAGTAAAACGGAAAGTGTGATAAAATTAAGTTTTTCAAAATTATAACAGAAAATCGTTCGAGTGTTTAGGGTGTTTTCGAGACACAAAAAATTAAAGAAACTGGTATTTCAATTTATTGTTTTTCAGCTTAGTTCCTTGTGCAGTTCTCGTTTACGACTCCTAGAATAAGAACCCTAGAAATTTTCCCAAAATTCGATTGGTTTTTACACATCAATACTTTAATTTAGATTATTTTTGTATGTATCAAATAAAAATTAGGGTTTTTAAAGAAAAAAAAAAATGCATATAATCAAAAGATTTCCAGATTAAGTATGCACCTTATATGTTTTAAATAAAAAAGTTCTGAAAGTGAATGTCCTTTAAATTTAATGGGGGTTTTAATAAATGTAATTAGAGTGTAAGAGTTTCCTGGCAAATTTATTAAAGGTTGAGAATGAGAATAAGTAAAAATAGTGTGCGAAAAAACTTATGAATTTACATTGTTGAATTCGGGGATTTTGTTTCTGGATATTTTTTTTTGATCTGATAACGATTAAAGTGTCTGGCAACTCTGGTTAATGCAGTCAAATAAATAAAGAATTATAACTGAATTATTCTGTTCACGCTTTTTTCTAATTAGTGATTTTTTGATTTGTTGGTGTTACCGAAAAAGGGTATCTGGCAAGCCTGGTATCTGGAAAACAAAAGAACAATTTATAAATTTGCTTAAAAATGTTTTGAGGTCTTCTCTCACATTTGCACTCATAACCATTGCTGCCATATTCAGAAAAAGTCGTCATCATATTTTGAAAAATCGTCAAAAAATCGTCAAAATAATATATATTTGTTAGAAGAGGAATAAAGTTTTAATAAAAAATAAAATACATTAATGTAATTCACATTTAAAATTTTAACGTGAATTACATTAATTATCGTTGTAATATAACACGATTTTTGACACTTCTCTTTGGTTTGAACTTCGAAAACCATTATAAAGGGTCCGCCATTTAACGTTTTTTTTTCAACTAGTACTTATTTCGTGAATGGTAACACTTAGGTCATGTCTGATTTGACAGGTAATTAGTTTTATCCTTCCGCTGAACGAATATGGTTGTGTATACGCTTGAACAACGCTGGGAAATATTGCGACATTACTTTGAAAATCTTGGTAATGTTGCAGAATGTGTGCGAAAATTGCGTACGGATTTTGGAAGAAGAGAAGCACCGTCAGCTCCGTATGTTCGTTATCTTGTGAAAAAAAGTGAAAGAAACCGTTGGACTATTATTTGTGGGGTGCCATCAAAGATAAGTGTTAAGCCAACAAGCCAGAGACAATTGACGCTTTAAAGGACAATATTTGTGAAGCCATTGGTGAAATACAGCTGCACACAATCGATAATTTGCTTAAAAATTGAACCGATCGTGTAGGCTACTGCATGGCCAGCCGAAGCATTTACAAATTTTACAACGATATTCATATTTATAAAATGTTGAAAGATCAAATAAATACAACTTTTACCACTTTAACTGCTAATCACTTATATCTACAAAATTCTGTGAACAACATTTCAGTAGCACAACTTTTTAAATCTTAAATTCTTTTACAACATTTAGAAATTCTTTAACAATAAGTCTGTTCGATTACTTTTCGAGTAAAGTTCAGTAAAAATTACTCAGTAACAAAACTACAAAGAGTTAGACTAACTTACAAAAAAGTAAACGAACGGAAAATGTGAAGGAATTATTAAAATAGATATCAGCCCGTTTTAAATATTAAAAAAAAAAATCAACTGGTCATTATGGAAAAGATAAAAATCAATTAAAATTAAATGTTTTTTAACTTCGTCCATAGTTAATTATTTAATATTTTATAATTTAAATCCATAAACAATTATAATTTAATTAAATATTTGCTTTTGCTTACTAACAATACAAGCATATTTTTCAATCATATGTTTTTTTCTTCTCACAAATTTTTACTGGCAAAACTGTATCCAGTAAAAACTTGTAAGTTCTTTGGCATCAAACTGTCACTTAACTCTCCCTTTTTACCAGTTTTTACTGAGTATTTGTCTAAACGAACACCTTCCAGTAAACACTTGTACGAATTTTTGTGTTATCGAACAAACTTAATGTTATATTTTTTAATTATTAAATTTTGACACTTTATTTATATTATTAGGCCTGTTTTTTAAGCACCGGATTTATTTTTGGATTTATTTTGTTTCATTTAAAGTTGTATATATCATCTTTCAACATGAATTATATTATTTTTATTTAAATCTAACACCAATTAAATTTTATAAAAATGTAAAAATATGTTCTAAAAATATAAACAAACACAGAAACAGAATTAAGGTAAACCCATAATGAATTTATAAAAAAATAAATCCTGTTTGGATTAAGTTTTATTTAATTCAAGGATTTGCATTTTTGCAAAATTGTATTTCATATCATATTAGCAAAAACAATGTTATTTTTTCATTTTGAACGAAATAATATAAATTTAATAATCGAGCCGGCGATTTTATGAGAATGATAAATAAATAGGTCTTGCTGACATATTAAACTATTGTCAATAAATCGTCCAATAGTCATTTAGTTATTTTGGGAATTAAATATCGTCAACATGACGATATATCGTCAAACCTGGCAGGACTGCATGCGATTGCTGCTAATGCATACATACATGCCATTTATAAAAGCCTACATACACACAGGGTGGCTGATAAATATTGCTACATTAAGAAAATCAAATAACTTTTTTTTTCAATACCTACAAATATTTCATTATTTTTATATTTGAAAAGCCATACGTTTTTTTTAAGTATTTTTAATGGCTTTTAAGAAACAATTTAATTAAAATGACTAACGCAAATGCAAGCGAAATTCCGTGAAAATTACAGAGAAAATTCCAAGCTACTGCGTTCAATTGCTTGTTATTTGATTTTTTTAAAGGAGAGAAATGAAAATCCTTAACCAGAACTGTCCGTATTGACTGTCGGGTGATACATATATGAGCAAAAATATTAATTGTCGGAACTGTAGAATTCACTTGTATTGCAGCAACTATGGCAACAATTGTTTCTTACATTCGAACTGAGAAATTTTGATTAAAAGGCGTCCTAATGATTATCCCACGATTGACACAATCCAATCTGCTCGGAGGAGTGCCCCCTAATGTGCCCGTTAAGTTTTTTTTAGGCGGAAACGCCAGCCTCCAAAGCATTGTAGTGGCGCACAATCAAAATGTTAGTTTCATTACCCCATTCGAACCGATTAATAACACAGAAAAAAAGTTATTACAGTAATTAAATGTGCTAAAGTCCCAAAACTTATTTAACAAATTGTGAAAAGCAATCTGATGTAGGCGTGTCCCTATCCGGATTTCATTCCTGCCTAAGGAAATCTTCAGGGGACTTTGTTATTAGAATTTCTAGAGATATTTGTTATGTTAAATCACAAACTCAATGAGAATTTCTTGTCCTCGTCTAGGAGCGAGATTCAAAATTTAAAATATCAAAGAAAAAACAAAAACAACAACAAAAAATTGTCACAATTGGCTTTGTCATCTTCCAAATACTACTCTGTTTTTTTGACAGACCTAGCAATGTAGTGACGTTTATTCAAGTAAATCAACAATAGAAAATCATATGTTTTCTATTAGTGTCAGTTACATTTAAATTTGCACAAGCACCTGCATATTTGTTATTTAAATTTATTTTCATCGGGATAAACGTTAATTGCATTTATAGTAATTAAATGTGCTAAAGTCCCAAAACTTATTTAACAAATTGTGAAAAGCAATCTGATGTAGGCGTGTCCCTATCCGGATTTCATTCCTGCCTAAGGAAATCTTCAGGGGACTTTGTTATTAGAATTTCTAGAGATATTTGTTATGTTAAATCACAAACTCAATGAGAATTTCTTGTCCTCGTCTAGGAGCGAGATTCAAAATTTAAAATATCAAAGAAAAAACAAAAACAACAACAAAAAATTGTCACAATTGGCTTTGTCATCTTCCAAATACTACTCTGTTTTTTTGACAGACCTAGCAATGTAGTGACGTTTATTCAAGTAAATCAACAATAGAAAATCATATGTTTTCTATTAGTGTCAGTTACATTTAAATTTGCACAAGCACCTGCATATTTGTTATTTAAATTTATTTTCATCGGGATAAACATTAATTGCATTTATAGTAATTAAATGTGCTAAAGTCCCAAAACTTATTTAACAAATGAAATCCGGATAGGGACACGCCTACATCAGATTGCTTTTCACAATTTGTTAAATAAGTTTTGGGACTTTAGCACATTTAATTACTATAAATGCAATTAATGTTTATCCCGATGAAAATAAATTTAAATAAAAAGTTATTACGTTTTTTTTTGTAGTGACATTTATCTGCCACCCTGTATTACAAAACAAAAAAACAGCAATAATATTTTGTGGGTTTTTCCCAGATTTTTTTTTTTTTAAAAGAATTACAAAAATTTGACAAATTGAATATACCCTCCGCACTATGGGATGGGAAATTATGAATAATGAAATAATTATTAAATACCCGTTTACATTACGACACATATGTTTATACTATACATCACATAAGTCAAACAAAAAGTGTGATTAAATTAAGTTTGTCAAAAAATTAAAAAAGAAAATATTTTATGTGTTTAGAGTGTTTTTGAGACACAAAAAAGAAAGAAACTGGTATTTTTTCAAATTATATAAATCGATAATAATATAAATCGAAAAATAGATCCGGTGACAAATAAATATATTTTGCTGATATATTAAACTTTTGTCAAAAATTCGTAATTTTGTTGGAAGCAAAGATCGTAAAATCATCATTTAAATAATTAAATAATTAAATCATAATTTTGGGTATTAAATATCGTCAAAATGACGATAAATCGTCAAACCTGGCAACACTGCATGCGATTGCTACTAAAAATACATACATACATACATACCATTTATAAAACCTACATAGATACAGGGCGGCTGATCAATATTGCTACATTAAGAAAATCAGATAACTTTTTTTCAATACATATAAATATATTTTTATTCTTTCATTTGAAAAGCAATAAATTTTAGTTAGATTACCCCAATCGCTCATTTTCCTTAAATTGAAAAACGAATCAATGAAACAAAAAAAAAAAAAAAAAAAAATGGAACCGATTAATAACAAAAAAAAATTATTACGTTTTTGCTTTGTAGTGGCATTTATCAGCCGCCCTGTATTACAAAACAAAACAAAAAAACAAACAACAATATTTTGTGGGTTTTTTTGTTGTTGTACGTATTGATTATGACCACGGATGGTAACCGATTCTATGTGGTTATTTGTAACGGTAACGCTATTTTCTTATATTCCGGTAACGGTATTTTAGGGGTAATGATACTTCATTTATTTCGGTAACGGGCTTTTAGCGTTAACGGTATTTTATTTATTTCGCTAACGGTATTTTAGCGGTAACGTTATTTTATATATTTTGGTAACTTTATTTTAGGGAAAACGATTTTTCAAATTTTAGCCCCATTATGCCCGAGTTTTAATAACTGGCTAGTTTGTGATCATACTTTGGGAAAATATATATATTTACAGAAGTTTTTTTTTTCAGATCTTGTTAGATTATTTCGGTAACGGTATTTTAAGTTATCAATATTTTAATTATATCGGTAACGGTATTTTACGGATAACGGTATTTCAATTATATTGGTAATAATATTTTAGTTATAACGTTAGTCAGTTGAATCGGAAACGGTATTTTAGCGATATTGACAGCCATCCGTGATTGCGTATATTCTTGTGTATGTATGTATGATGAAATAAATAGAATAATTTAAATTTTGCTTCCAAATTTTTAGAGGTCTTCCCACATTTTCACTAATAACTTTTAAACGCGTCAACCGATTTTGATCATTTTCACTAGAAAATTGCCCATGATATCAGCAAACAACCCGACTGAAAATTAGTAACACCTCTTCTGTATTGGCGGAGTATTTTGAGTTAACATAGACAGACGGACATGGCTATTTCGACTTCTCTATTCATGCTGATCAAAAATATATATAGTTTATGGGGTCCCAGAATTTTTTTAAAAGAATTACAAACATTTGACAAAGTTATATATAACCTCCTGCACTATGGGATGGGGGGTGTAAAAATATAAAACCAAGATACTAAAGGGTCCGCCAAATAACTTTTTTTTTTTGAAAATGCTATAAAAAAAACTACTGAATATTTTCTCAAATTTCTCTTTTTATTTGAAAGTACAATCCTTCCGGTTAATAATGGAAAATAATTTCATTCAAATGACAGCCTCGGCTGGCCATGCAGTAGCCTACACGATCGGTCCAATTTTTAAGCACATTATCGATTGTGTGCAGCTGTATTTCACCAGGCCCACTTAGGGAAGCGAAACCGCATTGGATGGTCAGTTGGCTGCAACTCCTGAGCCAATTGGACTTTGTATGGCGTCATATCAAGGTCTTTACGCAAAATTCTTCTCACGAACATACGGAGCTGACGGTGCTTCTCTTCTTCCAAAATCCGTACGCAATTTTCGCACACATTCTGCAACATTACCATGATTTTCAAAGTAATGTCGCAATATTTCCCAGCGTTGTTCAAGCGTATTCACAACCATATTCGTTCAGCGGAAGGATAAAACTAATTATCTGTCAAATCAGATATGAGCTAAGTGTTACCATTCACGAAATAAGCACTAGTTGAAAAAAAAAACGTTAGATGGCGGACCCTTTAGTATGCGTAACAATGCACACATGTAAAAAAACTGGCTCTTATGTTAGCATAATATAAGTGAAAATCCCTCTTGCATGTGTTTTAATTTAAGTGTAATTTCGTTTAAAAAAATATGCAGAAATATCTGTCAAATGAGATTTATAAAGATTGATATTTTGAAAGTCTTGCCATCTTAGAGGTGTAAAGTGGGATATTTTATTACCGTGCGATGAAACATAGCGTCCTGTTTCTTATTTTGACATTCTTTATTGCTTCTATAAAATCACTTTTGTCAATCGCTACCTTTGTTTACTTTCGATGTATTTTTGCAGAATGTCTCTTAAATAAATTAAAAAATCCACATTTACAAACTATTCTACTAACAATGCTTCCATTTCTATTTATACTTCCCCCCAAAATACTATTAAAACTTCACCCCAAATTTAATATATTCACACAAATTCACATTATTAAAACAATTTGCTTTCTTTTTATTTTCAGGATATTCGTTCGTCATTCAAAAGGTTTGTACATAATTTTTTATTTTTTTTTTTTTTTGTATATTAACAAAATAACAAATTTTAACTAAAAATATTTTTTAACACGAACGAAAAAAATAAAATTCAATGAATTTTTTAAAAAACTATTATGAAAAGTTATCCAAATTGTAAAATATTTTTAAATAACAAGGCACAGTAGGTAAAATGTATACAAATTTATTAATATTAGAAAGAAATAGAATTTACTACTTCACCTCTTTTACCACTCCACCCCAAACACTACTGCCAATGAGCAGTACATCGCGTACTATTAAAATCGTTGGTTATCGTAGATTTATTATTTTTGATTATTTTTTTTTTTTTTTTTTTTTAAGAGAAGCAACACTCAGGAAATTCTTCCTATTAATTAATGTGTTGCTTTCTTTGGAAAGGGTATAGTAGAGAGGTGAAAGGTGAAAGGTGAAAGGTGGGGACAGATGAAGGGCTACAAACACGACAACCCTGTAATTGCGCGAGATGATAAATCTTAAAACAGTTGTTGCTCGCCACCTGATAGAGAGTTGGCAAAATTATTGAAGCTTTTTGGTTCCTAGCCCTGATTTATTATTTTACTTCGGTGGGGTTAAGTGCTATGAGAACACCGAAGGCGGGCGCTGCGATACATATGAGGATAGAAAACTCATATATATTATTTTTCTATGTAGTTCTTGTCGTCACCGGGAATCAAACCAGGGAGCATCTGTGTTACAGTCCAAAGCGCTAACCATTACACTACAACGCCCACGCTTTTTATAAATTCATTGTTTCAATATAAAATTTAAATTTAAAAATCTCTTCTTATATTATTTTCTAACAATACGTTAAAATTTTTAATTATTTAATATCTTTGAAACTTTTTTCTTCATAATATAAATGTTTTTACGAGCAAATAAGCTCATTTCCCCTACACTTTCATATAAAAAATATTTAAAAAGTTAAAGTAAATTTTATTACAGAAGTTAAAATTGTATCAATAATTCGTAAACTCTAATAAAATTTACTAATATTTTAGAAAACCCTTTTTATCTTTTAAAATTGCATTTTATTTTGAATTGTCAGGTTTGAGATGATAATTAAAATGAATGACAAATTGTTTTCTGAAATGTAAGAAAGGATGAAAAAAATCTTGTGGGAATCATCGCTAGAGTGAGTGCCGCACTTTAGACCTAAGCACTGTCATCTTCAGCCTAATTCTAATCCACCACATACAAGAAACTCAAGGTTTGACCAACTAACCACAGAAAATCGGTGAACAAAATCGACCGAACAACATGAGTTATTTTTGTCTTTTCTTACAAGTTTAGCCAATAGATTTAGATCTTTAAACTCTTATTTGGCAGGGTTGCCAGTGTAACTGCTAATGTTAACATTACTGGGAATTATTATATTTTGCATTTTCTTTATGTTATAAATTTAAATATAAATGTGAAAAAAACTTGAATAAACTTTATACTTCTAAAATCACCAATACAAATAAGTAACCAATTTTGAAATTTATAAATAGAGAATAGGAATAATGTTCACTAAAAATTGTATATTTCCTCGTCAAATCTAGCGATTTTTAAACGCCTTTAGAGAGGTACAACATGATTTAGCTATTAGCGAGAATTCTGGCACCGTTTTAAAAGTCAGTCTTGTCGTTTTTCTTAGCGATACGTTATAATTATTTATCGCTAAATTTTTGAGCAAAACTTGAAAATTCCGAAATTTTAAGAAAATTTAAAAAAAAAGTTCGAAGAATTTAGATATTTGTTGGTCAATTTATAGCGACTTATCACTCAGTTCTGAAATTATTTTATAATATAGCTATTATTATATTATACTATAGCAACAGTAAGAACAAAACTGTTAATTGGGATATAAAAAGATTAACTTATTTTTGTTCGAACTTTTTTATTTGCGTGAAGTTCGATATCGTCAGACTCCAGCTACTCATTAACTCTTCAAGTAGCTCGTTTACTCGCAAAATAATTATGCGTTTTCTGAATTTCCTTCTTTAAATGTGACAAAACTTCAATTTCCTCAATGATTTCGATGGTAATACAAGGCAACGCACATTATCACAGTTCGGAAAATTGGACTTTATTGGCATAATTTGCCTACAGCCCACAGGTTTAAACCGATTTGAAAAAAAAATAAATCTTCAAAAATTATTAAATAAATTTCATATCGATTCCTCATGGCCTATTTCTTAAAGTAATTTATTGTATATTCTTGATAGTTCATCACAATCAGCAAAGTTTAATTTTTTTTGATATTTCAGCTATAAAAAAACATCGTGGGATACAAATGAAATGTATCTCAACTTTAACGTAATTTTATTCTCATTGATAATCGTTATCAAATCAATTCCATATTTTGCTATGTATAAACAAATTTATTTGGAAGTAGAGCCGTTTTATTTTTCATACAACAGCTTCAAGCTTTAAACAAATAAATTAAATTTAAATTGTTTATGGATTTAAAGTGAAAAATTTTAATGAATTACCTATGGAAGAAGTTAAAAAAACATTTTAAATTCTTTTTGGTCGACAATTTCAATTAACTTCTATCTCTTCCATAATGACCAGTTGATTTTGTTTTTGTAATATTTAAAACCAGCTGTTTTATCTATTTTACTAATTCTTACAAATTTTCCGTTCGTTTACTCTTTTGTAAGTTTGTCCGATTTATATAATTAAAAAAAATACAAGTTTCTTTAATTTTTTGTGTCTTGAAAACACTCTAAACACACAAAGTATTTTTTTTTTAATTTTTTGACTAACTTAATTTTATCACACTTTCCGTTTGACTTATGTGATGTATAGTATAAACACATGTGTTGCAATGTAAACGGGTATTTAATAATTATTTTTTATTATTTGTTTTAATAATTCATTTTTTTTTTTTTCATTTAAATTCATTTAAAATTCGTATATTCGTTAATTTTTCTCTTAAATACCGTTATACCTTACCGAAAATAACCGTTTTCTCATAAAACTTCGTTCAACAAAAAGTATAATACATTTTTTTTAATTCGCGTATGAGCTATTGCCAATTTTCAAAATTGGACTGTTCCAACAATTCCAATTGGATTCTTACAAGAATATGAATTGGATTTTAACTCCCAATTCAAATATACATTTAATAACATAGAAATTAAACATAGCGATTTCAGCGCCATGAATGTTGACGATTTTTTATAGCAAAGACACAAACCATATATGGTAAATTATGTAAATCTTTATCTGTATTTATATACAATGCAGTTCGCTTTTAACGAACGAAAATTTAATTAAGACAACATTTTTTTCTTCACCCCAAATACAATAATTAATCATATTTTATTTTACTTATAAAACCAACATTCTTATTGTTATTTTTACAAAGAATATAGAAATATATATATATATATATATATATATATATATATATATATATATATATAGCTTGCTCTTTCCCTAGTTAATGCAAACACCTAGATGGAGGGTATCCAAAAATTTGGCACAACCCAATTTAATCTTTTTATACCAAATTCGGCACATTGTACTTTAATGCTTCTACTTGTTTTTTTTTTCATATTTATACTCTTTTCCAAGGCTCTTAAAGGATAAAAACGCTAATTTTAAGTGTTGTTTTTTTTTGAGTAAAATAGAACCAGCTGAATAAATGTCAAGTTTTACTTTACCATTACATTTTTAAATATAAAGGAATGAAATTATAATTGCTAATACTTTTAAAAAACACCGGATAGCAATTAGAGTGGTCAAAAATGTCTGATGTATCGCGACAGCTAAAAATTTATTAAGATGTTAATGTGGTCATAAATATTGTAAATTTTCTTTCCTAACAGACACTATAAAAATGTATTTATGCACACCCTATAAATATATATTTAAAAACAGATTAACAAAAAAAAAAACTTAACCACTTTTAAACGGGTCGATAAACTCACGATATATCGGAAATTTGTATGCCCCTTTCTTCTGAATGAATTTATTTTTCATTGTGTGTGCTACACAGAAAAGACTAAAATCGAGTTCAATTAAAATTATTGTAAATACAATTAAAGTTTAATTGAAAATCGGTACTACTGTGGACATTGTAGTATTAAGTAAAACAATTAAATTTGTTTTAAATATTTATTTGATTTAGTTTTAACTAAAATTTTAATCATATCCGAGTAAAAAAGTTTATATAAAATTATATATGGTGGGATATTTTTCGCAAATATAAGAGGATATCATTTTATCCGAAAAATGGTTATATTAAATTGTATCAATTTGTATCGAATTATATTTAAATATATATAAGGTGGCGCAAAAATAACCTTCCGATGTTTTTTTTTTATTATGTATTTATTATGTATAGCATTTTCTGATAGGAGGATTACTTTTGCGCCACCTTATATAATTTAGTAAAAAACTATCCACTTTTATCCCAGTTTTGTCCCGATGTAATTACATCTAATTATATTATATTTGATACAATTTGATATAATTAGATACATAATAATACAAATATATTTAAATTAAAAAATATTAAGTTACATTTTTTTTTTTTTTTTTTTTTTTGACCTCCATAAAACGGGGTCAAAACATAAAATGTGTGATTGAAATTTGTAAATAAAATATATTTTTTTTATATTTTTTAGCACATCAAGTTTTCGTTTTAAACGAAATCGTTAATTTTAATACAATAAAAAAAAACATTTTTCAATATTTAAATGGCCCTGTAAAATCCAAATAACAGATTGCAGAACAACTTATACTGTATTATAAAAGCTTCTAATTTCTGTTTTACAACCGATTCTTTCTTCTTTCTTCTTTCTCCTATTTGCAGTAAGTTCTTTACCTCCAAACTAGAACAAATTGCTTTAGAGCCGATTCTAGCACCAGTTGTATAACTGGTTCTAGCACAGTGAAACCTTACAATTTGACTCCCAGGAACCTGTTCTAGAACGGTCCATAGGTAATCTGTGCTAAAAAATTTAGCTGGAGGAATTGCGAACTATTTTCGTAAAATATATTGCGATTTTCGAATTACATAGAAACAGACTTATTAAATTTTTTTAGTTTTGGATTATATATAATTATGTTTTAAGTGACAGTAGACAATTTTTCAGTGAATTGTGTATAATTATGTATTGGGTTATATCTAATTTTATAAAAATTTAATCAAATTTATCAACCATGTGTTATAATATATAAAATTGAGAATAGTATTTATTTTTATACATGAATTTTTTAGTAAAACATTTTGAAAATATTATTATATATAAATACATATTGATTCATATGCTATTTTATATGATCATATATTTTTATATTAAAGAATATATCGCTCATTTACTTCAAGAACGTCACAACTCAAAAAACATGATTTTTGAGTTAATGACGCAGAATTATGCGTCATATCACGTATCATATTGAGTAAAAAAGTCATATTGATATCTTGTCTACTCACCTCTAAAGAAAAATTATGTCGTTATTTTTTTCTTCAAGGTGGAAGTAAATTGAAAACTTTAAACTCGTTTTCTACAAAATCAAATTTTTTGAGTTATGACGTTATTGAAGTAAATGAGCGATATCGCTATAGATATTTTTTTACTCGGGTATCCAGGCACGTAGCTAGGGGGGGGGGGCTTGGGGGCTAGAGCCCCCCCCCCCGAAATGATTTGACAAATTTTAAAACTTAATACAATTCGTTAAAAAGTAACAATGTTATTGATAAATTTAATATGAAAATATTTATTTTTGACTTAGATCAAATAGGAAATAGTTTTATATGATTCGAATCTTAAAATTTCGTTAGAAAACATCGCCTGCAAATGGGCGGCTATCATTGTTAGAGTTGATTTTCGACAAAAAGCAATAAATAAAATCATTTCATAAGAGATTTCGAAGTCTTTGACTTAAAATATAATCAAAAAATTGTTTGAGACAATGCAAACTAAAATTTAAATATGTCTACACAGAAAAAACTAAAATTGAGTTTTAATTAAAATATTTGTTGATTCAGCAAAAGTTTAACTGAATTCGGTCGTGTTGATGCAATTGTAGTAACAACTAAAATTTAATTAATATTATTTCCAATTACATATAGTTTTATTCACATCTATTAAAAATTTAATTGAATATAGTTTACTATTGGGAAAAATTACAAAATTTAAAAAAAATCACCAAAATTGTAAAAAAATCGCCAAATTTCAAAAAATCGAGACCATTTGAAAAAATCGCAAAATATGAAAAAAAAATGCCAAAATTTAAAAAACAATCCTCAAATTGCAGAAATTTAAAAAACTCCCAAAATAAACGCCAAAATTCGAAAAAAATTAAAAAAAAAAATCACCAAAATTAAAGAAACGCGAATTTTCAACTTTAAACGATTTTTTTTAATTTTGGCGACTTTTTAAAATTTTTGCATTTGTTTCAATGTTGTTATTATACGATATAAAAACTGAAAATTATTTTTATACCAAATTCATTTTCAATTAAACAGTTAATTGAAAGTAAGTTTGAAATCGAACAAAAGTTTAATTGAAATTTTTTCCACAATTATTTTTTCTGAGTATTTTGACATAATCTTTTAAAATGGAGATACCACTAAGACTCAAAATTAAGTTTACTTGTGCCGTAAAAGTCGGTACTTTACTTACTGTGCAATCTTTTTATTTAAATTTGATTTGCTACGCACGCATCTGGTAACATAGTTTTCAGTATTTTTTTTACAATATTGCGATATCTCATATATTTTTTTAATTTTTTGAAACAAATTTAAGCCTCAAACTTTGATCGATATGCATAATGTGTTAACGTGGTCCAATGTGATTTAAATTTTCTCAATTTTTTTTTTCCCCGAGTTAAAACGTTTGCATAAAATAATACATTATTTTATATACACTTATAAGGTTTTGGCTGCCAGTGCATTTAACCGGACATAATTATATAAATTCATATATAAAATTAATTTCGTAGAAAAAATTTAATATGATGTCATATATAGTTGCGTATAATTGTATATTGCATTTAGAATACGCTAAAACTAATATAATTAATAATTACGTTATATTTATATACCTAGACATTGCAAAATTATATATATTTTGATATTATATCATATTTTAAAAAACACAATTTTATTTTAGATAAAATTGTATATTACCCCATGCAGAGTCACACTAGAAAATTTGTCAATTATATTTTGGATGTAAATAAGTATTACATCAATACAATAGTACAATTAGTTGCATCATTTTGTGTATAATTTTATACACAAAATTTACCGCAATTTTTGTCTTTTGAATTGATATCTTTCTGGTTCTTAACCCTATAAAAAGATTTTTTTCAATCTAAAACTCTAAATTTAGTTTCAACGTTTTTTCCGTGTTTGTTATTCAATGGTGTAAGTTAATAAATTCCACAAAATCTTCATTTTCATTATATTATTTTTTATTTTTGAATATAATAAAATTTCCAAATGCTATGGAATTTGTTACAAATTATAAAGTTGTAAACCTTTTGCAAGTGGCTAAAGTCTAAAAGGATTAATAGATATTTCGGATTTTCATGACTTTTTTATATTAAAAACAGGATACAACTATAGCTTATTTTGTATATATCAGTATCAGTTCAGATATAAATTTATACCGCTATATAAAATCGTATTAAATTGTATCGCGTCATTATTCGGATGTTATTTAATTATAATGCCCATTTCTCGGATAAAACTGTATTAAGACTCATATTAAATTTCGTATGATTTTATAAAGCATCATATTAATTTTAATCGGGTTATTAGAAGTTGAAACTTTTTTACTTTTTTTTTATATTTATCAAGTTTTAGCTACCCTAGACGTATATTAGCACATAAAAATATAAAGTAACGCAATTTTATTTTTCGCGGTTTTCAAAAAGTTTTCCGCATAATCCTTTTTTTATTTAATTAAACTAAAAATTAATATTTAGCTAAAAATTTAACGTAATTAGACAATAACGATGCATATCCAACTTAAAGTATACAAACGTTTTCAAATTTGACGTATTTCGCGGATTGTGATCAAACAGATTAAAGCGTTGTTTCGCGATATAGACATCAAAATTCCCAAAATAATGAATACAATAAGTAAAAAATGAAAAAATGCATTTTAAGGAAATGCACTTTATGCGGGAGGTTTTTGTTTCAAAATGACCTGAGAAAGCGAGTTCTATTATTAATACATGATTGCCCATTACGTGTAGGTAAAAATTTAGCAAGCAAAAAAAAAAAAAAAAAAGCTGTTACTCTTGTGTGCAAAAACAAGCTGTTATTAAGTATGGAAGTCGGAAAAATTAATATGGGCAAAATTATTTTAAAACAAAAGCGTTTTTTATAATATCGAAAAACAAGGCATAAACAATTTTAGACAGTTTAAATAAAATACATAAGTACTTAGAGGCAAATGCAAGCTTTCAAATGATATATTTTTTAGTCCGTAGGTCCATTAATTTTTATTTAACGTGCAATTAAAAAATTATAAAATTTAGGCGGCTTGGTTGTATAAAGCGTAAAAAGATTTTTTTTTTAAATTGTGTTACGCAGTTTTGTTCAGCATTTCACCCCATGAAAACACCTCTTAAATCGCTGCTGTTGTTAAAGTTCCAGTTGAATGCTTACATACTCGCATAATTATGAAATGGGGATAAAAAAGTAAAAATTTTGTATCAGTGTAAATACAGTAATTGGCAAATAATTGATTTTCCGATAAAGTTAATGAGACGCATCACATGAATTAAAATTTTAAAAACTGTATTGCTTACTTTAGAATATTCATTTCTCCACGAAACATGTATCATCTGAGATTACATATTTTTTGGCTTATAATATTTCAATATTATATATCATTAATAATATTAAAAACAGAATCATTTTCATTTACGAAAATAATTTGCGATTCTGGCGAGAAAAAGTATTTTAACTTTACAGAATGTAAGTTAAGTAAAAATAATGCTTTACAAGTTTATGCCAAATTGATAGTTAGGAAACTTGATAAAATTATGGTAAGTCGAAATGATAGTATCTTTACGACTAGGGAATGCATTCCGGGCTTTACGTCCCAGAATTTCGGGGAAACTAAGCATTTTTCTGTGTCCACAATCCCGAGAATTTGCTTCGGGAATCACGGGATTTTTGAGAATATGAATTTAAACAAAAAAGTTAAATAATCAACATTTTAAATGTATCAATCAACATTTTAAACAATTTTTTATCTAAGACTTTAACCTAAAATTAGGAAATTAAAGTTAGTCTAGATTGTGTCTAAAAACATTGCATTTTTACAAATATGTCTAAAACACTTTAAGTTGCGAAATATTGCCCAAATGCCGTTTTTGGACGAACTCCTCGGTCGGACTCTATTGATTTTGAAATTTTTCTAGCTTTTACATTTTTTTAAACTTTTTTTATTATTTTAAACATTTGTACTGATTTTTTTTTAACAAACTCTAACATCTAGAGGGAATGCTTTTGAGCCTATCAGACTGAAGTAAATCTAAAAACCCTGACTTATTTTTATAAAAATATCTCAGGTCGTTAAAGACATTTTGCATATAAAATTATGATATAATATGAAAAACGTATTAATCTATTGTTTAAGCGGTATTCCTGGAACCCGGGAATTGCGAAAAAAATGTCCGCTTTCCCGGGAAATAAAAAAGTGGATTTTGCATTCCCTAGTTACGACCTATTGAGAACTTACAAAAAATCTTGTTTAATTTTTCAGGTCAATGCAAAAGTATTTCGTAAAATCAACAAAAATTATCGTGCATTTCTATACGATGATGTTATAAATTTTTGTGAATTTCTAAAACAACCCAATCATAATATATTTTGGATTATGATATTTCGTACGATGACGAAATATTCCAATATCAACCATACCTGCCCGTTTGAAGTTGAGTATTTGTAATCTGATTAAATTTGTTTGAAACTAATTTTATATATCTCTTCTTAGCATGATTTATTTGTTAAAAATTATTTATTTGATACAAAAAGTTTGAAAAATGTACCGTTTCCACGAGGAGAATATATGACACAGTTTAAATTTAATGTTAACAATACTTGTATAGGAAAAGTACAAGTATTTGGTACTAAATAGACAGTAACATATTTTTTTAAAAAATATTTATGAATTAATTAAATTTATCAATATCTCTAAAAAAAAAAAAAAAATATGAACTTTTATCGCGGACTGGAAATTTGGAAATTTCGAACAGACATACACTCAAAAAATAAGTTAGTAGAAAAGTTAGTAAAACGTCTTGTAAATCAGATATACTATTTTTCAGCAAATATTTTACTAAAACTATGTTTCCAGCTAAGATTTTAGTAATAATTATTCAGCACTTAACTGTTTTGAACTAATGTTTTACTAATATTATACCAATGTTTTACTAATTTATTTTGCTTAAAAAATAGCGCTGATAAGCACATTAATGAATGAATTAGATGTCGCGGCATGTCAAGATGTAGTATTGACTAAGAAAATGATACTAAAAAGTACACCTCTAGTAATACATATAAAAAATCAAACATGGAAGATTTTTGTATCTGTTTTTCAGACATAAAACAAAATTGTGAATTGAAACAACTTAAATTTTGCGTTGTCACCGGCTTGTCAAAGCAATTGTCTATTTATTAAATAAAAGACAAAATAAAATATTTTAATTTAATAAAGATTAAATGTGTATTTGCAAACCAAATGTTTAAAGAGATTAAAAATCTAGTGTAGTCAAATTGCAAACAAATAAACAGCAGGTACACAGACTAAAGACAAAGACACACACCTTATATAGATTTTTATGTTTCGTTTTTTCTTATTGCAAAAAAAAGGGTTGAATAGTGGACTCGCAAAAACGTGAACATCCAGTAACATAAAGGTCCCAGAAACGTGAACACATTTTTTTTTATAAGAAATGTTTCTATTTCTTCAATATTTTAGTAATTTAAGTAATTCCCGAATAATAATTTCACCACGTTCTTATAGTAAACACCTTTTCTAACGTGAACAAAAAAAATCATGAAATCTTTTCCCGTATCTCCGAATTTAAGAATTTTGTATATAAAAATTGTTTTAAAACTGAATTTTGTCTATTTAAAAAACTTCCAGAATTAGAAAGTTTTCTAATACGAAAAATTTCTTAAAGTGTTAATATTTTTCTATAGGCAAGTGTCTAAATATTTAAAAAAGTTTTCTAAAAATGTATGTTTGAATTTTAGAATTTTTCAGGAGAAAAATATTAAAAATCTTTGCATATTTTATTTTTTGTTAAATAATTAACATAATGATTGGTTCTGAAGTACCTGGAATAGAATTTATTCTAAGTGGATCAATTCTGTAGTAAAATCAGAAACGCGTTTTTCAGAGTTCACTGCATGTATATTTTATATTTTTTGTTTTTATTTGTTTCGTTTCTATAATTATCTGCAGCATTTGCGTTCCTTTAAAATATAGCATCATTTAGACAACCATTGATGTAGGTATTGGAAACATAATTTTGTTTATGTTATATATAATTATTTATATTTTTTTTTTTTGGATATTACATTAATTCATGTCGTTAATTCGGGAGTATGAACCTTTTTATATCTTGTAACGAATTGCAAATTATTTTTAAAAGAATCACAAAAATATGTTTTTATGATTTTCAGCAAATAAATTAACTAAAGTATAATTTTTCTACAAATTTTTTGAGTTTTTTTCAGTCTACTAATATTCAGCTAGAATTTTATTAATTTTTAGCAAGGGTATTTTAATTTCTAATCAACTAAGTGTTAGAAAAAATTTTGCTGAATCTACTAATTTTGTTGCTAAAAATCAGCTCGACTTTGCTCACATTAGCAACTTTTTTGCAAGCATCCTAATCACTAAAATTTTGCTAACTTTACTAACTATTTTTTTTAGTGTAAGTAACGTTATATTGAGCTAAAGTTTTGATTTTAAACCTTCGAGACCGCGGCGGCCGGCAATATGATCACCCAAAAAATGAAACTTATTGCATATACAATTTTGAGTGCTTTGCCAATCCGATTTTGAAAAATTTACATAATATGCGTTGGTTGGTTGGTTTAAGTGGCAGCTCACGCTACTCGTGAGCATCAAGTAGAGTCAAAAAGCGACTCCGTTTTGAAGAGACCACACTACCCGTAAGGAACTAGTATCCGGAGTACTAGACCCACCCCGTTCGGTTAAGATAACGTATGAGATCACCGAATCCCACACGTGATATTACCGAGAGGTCGTCCAGTATGTAGTCACCCAAGATCCGGAGTCGAATATCCTGCAGCGCCGGACAATCGCAGAGAAGATGCTCCACAGTCTCCTCCTCGCCCGGTATGCCGCAGCTGCGACAATGCGAACCGCGTACAATCCCAAGTCTAATGCCATGCCTACCAATCAGCCAGTGACCGGTCAGAACAGCCGTCAGCCTCGAGACATCCCTCCTGCTCCTGCTCAGGAGAGAGTTTGTACGCCCTAGGTCGTAGTTGGGCCAGGTAAGTCTCGCGGTCCTACAGGTATCCAAATTATGCCACCTGTCCCCCGCCCTGCGAAAATATGCGTACATGTGTTTTATATCTAAAAGTACCCAAGATATTTCCAATTGAAAATGTGAAATTGCAAATTTGATCCGATCATGTCCAGATTTTTGCGAACAGCGGGAAGAAATCGCAACCAATTTCTTTCTTTGGTAAGTTAATTAAATAGTTTCTTGATTAAATAATAAAAATGACTGCAATATCTTGTTCCACTCAAAAACTACATTCGTTTAAATTAGAAATAAAATTTTTTTTTTTTGCCTTTTTTTCCCCAAAAAACAACCAGTCCTTTACCTCCAGATACATATTTTCTTTCTAAACATATAAAGTGTGCATACTATTCTGAAAGCCGAGTTGTGTTAAAAAATGTTTGATTTGTATATACTTTTCACCCCCATTAGCTTCTAAAGTTCCCACATGTTTAAGGAAAATATCAACTTTAACACACTGTTAAAAATTGTGCACGCCTCCAATTAGGTAGCGAAAGCGGTTGTAGATACTTCAACATACACCTAATATATTGGATAAGTCGCCAATGTAAAAAATTCAACTTTTGGAAAATTTTTTATTAATAGTCTATTAAAGTGAAAAAAAATAATGGATTATGTCCATTAATAAATATTTTATTGAATAGTGAAAATTTACATTTTAACGAAACCTGAAATTTTTTCCTTTTATTAGGTTTTCTCAAGTTTTTGTTCTACCAATAGTGCTAATTGGGATACCAAACACTTATATAGCATGTGTATAACTTCTTACCAGAAAATCTTAAAAAGTTACTTCTTATGTAAATATTTCTTACCATGAGTCTTTGATTTCATATCGTGCTTCATTGAAAACAGTTTTACAATTATTACAAGCACTCATAATAAGAAATATTTTCATTGGTAGAAGATTTCCTGTTAAGTAGTTATAAACATATCAAATAAGTTTTTTGGTATCGTTGGAAAGAAAATTAGCTGCAGATAACGGTATTTTTAAAAACAGTCACAATCAGCACACTTCGTAGAAAAACTAATAGGAATTTAAAAATTTCAGTTTTTGTTAACATATAAATTTTCAGTTTTCAATATAATATTTATTAATATAAATAATTCAATGATTTTTTGGACTTCAATAGACTTCAAAGTCAACACTGTGTAATATATGTTCGAAGTATTTATTTACTGAAAGCAATAGGGTGCGCCAAAAATGTCAACTTTCGATTTTATGCCGTCACTCCCTCTAGAAGTATTCGGTTTAGTATCGAAAATACAACATGCAATATAGATGTGAAGTATTATAAATAGCAATATGCCAAAATCGACTTTTTGCGAAAAAGAACTTTTTTATTGTTGAAAATGGTTCTTTAGGGTATCAGAAGCAACTTTTGTTCCGCGACTTTTTTATAATTCCGGATATTTAGGGTGGCCCTTAAAACTTGGATTTTTTGACTTGTTATGAATTCAACGCATTATTTATGTTAATAGCTACAAAATCAATGTTTTTATGTGTTGAATAGTTAGTTTGGGTAGTAATCTTCCATTTTTGGTTTTTGTTGGAATAATACACTGAAAAAAACAAAGTGGCAACAACAAAACTTGGAAGTAAGAAAATACTACTTCTAACATTTAGCGCGGCACAAATTGGGCTGAATATTATGGCTTGCCTGCAACACAGTTGTTAATGACATTAAAATCTAAAATTCTGCCGTGGTGCTTGAAGATAACATTCCTACTTCAAAAGTTATAAGTGAATGAAGGTCAAAAAACCCCATTTTTTTAACTTTTTTCGCCTTTTTTTTACATTTTCCTAATTTTCTTGTAAACGAAAAATGCGATCGCCAAGCACCACGGCAGAATTTTAGATTTTAATGTCATTAACAAATTGTCCAAAAATTACCAATCCCGTGGCTGGTAAAGGCAGAACATAGCACTTAAACAGAATGCTTATTAACTAGAAAAAGCCAGTTGACCAGAATTTTACCCATTGGAAGCTGTTTAGTTTTCGTTTATTTTATACGACATGCCCGTTTGGCGACAGTTTTGTGGTATGTCCATGTTTGGTTAGTCCTGTGGCATGCCACTATGTGGTTTCAAGCAAGACAAATGACCCCTTCCTATGACAAGCCAATGTTAAAGTTGCAAGTTGTTAACATAGGGTAGGGTTTAGCAGAGGACTGGTCTCTGACACGAAGGGACCGATCCTGTGGCACACGCAGATCCGGTCCCATTCCTCATAGGGAGTATATACCCTATGGGGAATGAGGAGTCAATTGACCTAAAAGTGACTGATTAAAGAAGGACTTATCACAGGACTGGTATAATGTAATACTGAAGCGGGTTAAGCAGTGTCAATTGTCCTAAAAATACCAATCATGTGACTGGTAAAGGAGGGACATAACCCTTAACCAGAATGCTTATTAACAAGAAAAAGCCAGTTGGCCAGAATTTTACCCATTGGAAGCTGTTTAGTATTCGTTTATTTTATACGACATTGCCTTTTGAGAAAGTCTTGTGGTATGCCCATCTTTGGTTAGTCCTGTGGCATGCCACTATATGGTTTAAAGCTGGACAAATGACCCCCTCCTATGACAATCCAATGTTAAAGTTGCCAGTTGTTTATATAGGGTAGGGTTTAGCAGAGGACCGGTGTCTGGCACGAAGGTACCGATTCTGTGGCACACGCAGAACAGGTCCCATTTCTTTAGCAAATTGAATCAATAGAAAAGTTTCCATTGTATTGTCACTCATCGTATATAAAAAAAATGTGCTGCGATTTAGAAATATTGTTTTTTCACATGTATTTAAATAAACTTGTACCAAAGCATTTATTTTTACCGATTAATTTTATTATATTTAAAAAAAATGTATAACCCGTCATACAAAGGGGAATATTTGCGCTGTGTGTCATCTTCGATATAATATATTTAATTTTTTTATATATTTAAAACTAAAAATTAAAAAATCAGGCCTGACAGGTTTGTGCGAACTGTAGTAACTTAAAACAAAAAAAAAAAAAAAAATTATAACCGGTTAAGAAATTAACTAGCCAAACGAGCTTCAAAATCGCCAAGTTTGGCGAGAAATCGCAATACCTGTCTACCATGTTGTCTCACTTGTGCAGTGTTACGTCTTAATTTCTACTGTCACAAAGTCGGTACAGATTCAGTGTTATGTCGCTTTGTAGCTGTCAATGCACTAAATCATTTGGCACTAATTGCCTTGTTTTTTTAGCCACTGCTAACGGGTTTGAATCAGTTCAATGACCAGTATAAACTATAATGGCCCTAGCTGCTTCAGTACACTTTGATGTTATGTTACTTTTTCTCCCGTGACATGATATACCTAATACCAACCGATCAATGTTTTTGTCACCAATACTATAGTCACGTGATTGGTCATTTAACCCAAATTAACACTTTTTGGTACACCACAATGACCATCATCATCACAATGATCATACATAACAATGATGCACCTACATCGTTTCTATAAATTCAAAAAAGCTTGAGAAGTAAGAGGCATCTAAAATAATTTTCAGCCTTGAAAAATTCTGATATTACTCATATAATAAATACACACTGAAGAAACTAAATGCTGGTAATATACTTTTGTTTGGAAAACATTTTCGTTTACCATGTTTCTAATATAACATGTGTGCCTGTAAATATAATTATGTTTACCTGTAAACATATGTATGTTTGGAACTAGTGAAAAACGTCTTCCGGCAAACATATATATATAATATAATTACTAAAAATGTTAAAATTGCAAATATGTGTTTGTTTAGGCATACAAATTTGAATCATATATATAATTACCTGAAAACATATTCAGAAGTGTATTTTTTCTGCATGTACCAGTGCAATGAAACGTATGATTTATTTTCAAGCAATAAATACTTATACGAAATGATGGATATACGGTTGTGGACAAGGCACTGAAATTATTCCCTGAGAAACACTTCAATTTTGAATTTGGGTTTAAAAAAATAGAAAATTTAGCTTTTTGATTGTGTAATTTTTTTTTGAAAATTTAGCCTTTTGATTGTATTATTTATTTATGATTTTTTGTTTTTAAATCCTACGGAATATAAATTAAAATCTACATATTCTGCGTATTCGTCAGAAGTAAGAGTTATTCTTAATAACTAGGTTTTTGTAGAGGCTTGTCAAAATGATTTAAATAGTTGCAAAATAGGGTTTTCAATAATATTCAATATGATTTGATAATGATAAAATGGCTGCTATTGGCTTTTTTAAAATCTTCATTTATAATGCATCTAAGATAATACTATATGTATATTTTTTGATGATATCGACTTTAATTTAAGCCAACGAAATTTATAGTCAAAATGTGTCATCAAGAAATAAAACATTAACAGAAGAATGAAAACGCAACACAAAAAATACACCCGTAAACGTTGGTAATTAACTTGTTTGATGGTTGCTGCCAATCACAGTTTACTTATAACTCAACATTTATAGCCAACATAAGTACTGAAAATCACGAATAAGTACTTTTTTTTAATAGCCATTTCTTAAAAAAAACGCACAGACCCATTTGTATAAAATACAAACATTTACCCGTGTATACAGTTGGATTAAGAAAAATAGCAAAAAAAAATGTAAACAGACTTTTATTGAATTTTGTATATCATGAGAACCATGATACGGTGGGGTGCAATAACGCCTTACGAAATAAGGCCTTTAAGGCTTTATTTCACTTCCAATTGAGAAATAAGTCCTTTATTGCGAAAAGGGCTTTATTGCACTTTGAAAGTGACATAAGGCCTTTATTGAAATTTAGCCAATGGTGCAATAAAGCCTTTATTTTGTATTTTTGATTCTTTTGTTACACTGTTCAATTTTTCTGCGTGGCGGCCTGCGGCCGATCTTAGGGGTTTTCTCCTCCATAGGACGCGGCAGGTGGCTTCGCTGAATACAGTTTTCCTGCGCGCGTCTCATTATTTTCCCTAGTGTGACGCGCGCAGGGAAACTTTATTCAGCGAGGCCACCTGCCGCGTCCCATGGAGGAGAAAACCCCTAAGAGCGGCCGCAGGCCGCCACGCAGAAAAACTTTATAAAGCAAAGATTTTCAATATTATTGCAGTTAAATTTTTGTTGAATTATTAATGTTCTATTAATTTTAGCTTATCATCATATTTGCAAAAATGTGTAATGATTAAAGTGATTTTTTTTTCATTTTGGTGGGATTTATTTCGTTTCCAGAAGTGGGATTAATTATTAATGTTCTATTAATTTTTGTTAATATTGTTCAATAAAATATAAGAAGAATAAGAATAAAAAATTTTATTGCTTCATTAAAAAAAAAATTAAGTGAAATAAGACCTTTACGGCTTTATTTCACTTTCAAAGTGCAATAAAACCTTTTTGGAAATAAAGGCCTTATTTCACTTTCCATTGAGAAATAAAGCCTTTAAGGCCGTATTTCGTAAGGCGTTAGTGCACCCCATCCCATGATACATTACAAATGGAAGTGACCCAGGATATTCAAATTTGATTAATTTTGTATACACACATACTCCACGATTTTCACGGTTTTCATTTTCAAAAAAATTGGAAAAGTATACTTTTCCAATTTTTTACGAATTGTAGGTAAAGACGACAGCAATTGAAAGAATTTAAATTTCACTTGAAGAAAGGACGACTAACATTTCATTAAACATTTGTCATTTCGTTCTACCGTTCTAAAAATTACTAACAATTGTGTTAAAAATTAATCACATATGTTAGTAAAAAATAAACAAACATTTATGTTTTTATATTTTTAATAACAAAAACAAATGTAAAAAATTATTGTAAAATCATAAAACAGTCATTTGATGTGGTTTGTTTTTTTTAATGAACTAAGGGTCAGTAAAAAATTAAATTTGTTCAACAAATGACTGACATTTACATTGAAAATAAAGAAACTGTATTAAAATTCAAACAAATACATATTTTTAAAGCAGAAGTTCCCTGAGAGTAAGTAAATTTATAGAGCTCTATATTTGAAATTTGTTATCATATTTCTCTGATTCAGAAAGCATTCGATTTATATGGTTATCTTTTTTCACAATTTTGCAATAAAAAAATAGATATTACAAAAATTAATTTTTACGCCTTTGCAATTTTTAGATGCATTTTCGAAATTAATTTCTCCTTCATAATTATTTTTAACATGGATGAATCAAAAATTTAACATTTTTTATATAAAATTAAATTTCGGTTTATCTGTGACACGATTTTCTCGATTTTTGAAAAAAACCTTATCAATTATTTTCGCATAAAAAATTAAATTTTTTGTATAATTTGTAATTTTTTTATTTTGAGCAGGTTATTAAACAAAATGAGCATATTGGCAAATTCATTAAAAAACTGCATTTACATTAAATATCCATATTTTTTTGGCTAGATACACGTAAGAAATTACGTTTTTGTTTTGTTAATAGTGTGTTCTGAATACAGAACTTAAAAATTATGCAACTAATTTTTTGTATGGAAATAATGGATCAAATTTTTTTTAAAAATCGAGAAAATTAAGTGGCGAAATTTAATTTTTTCGCTTAAAAAAAATTTTAAATGGGGAGAACAATTTTAAATATGCATATAAAAATCGCATTAGCATAAAATATGTATTTTTTATTACTTTGTTGTGAAATAGAGCAATCGTAAAAATCAAACGCTTTTCGAATCAGCGAATGTCGATACTTTCAAGTACACAAAAAAAACTAAAAACGGGTTTCAATTAAAAAACTTATTGGATCAATGAAAATGAAAATTATTCAAGTTCGAGGCCATACTCTATATTTCTTCATTAGGATATTGTCCTAACAATTTGAAAACAAAAAACTCTATAGATTATTTGTTATTACAATATCCTAATGAAGAAATATAGAGTATGGCCTCGAGCTTGAATAATTTTCATTTCATTGCACAATTAAATGTCGAAAAAAACATCATTTTTATTTTTAATAAAAATTATAACAAACTTGTATAAAATTCAAAGTACCGCCTTGTTTCCTTTCCCTGTTTTGTTTACAAACTAAACAAAATATAAAAAGGAGAGAAAAACAAAAAAGGTGTATTGAATATTCACCAGAGGTGGACCTTGCACATTAAACAAGCTTTCAATTTACTTTTTGATCAATGGTTATAATCTTCAACTTCAAACTCATATGTATGTTAGTTCTCATATAGTGAGTAAACTAGTTCATATGAATGTTTGATGTTTGGCATGGGATTGTTACCGCTTTCAAAACGTGTTCTGATGATGGGAACCTAGAAAATTCCCGAAATAGATCTATCAACACATTCCTGAAAGGGTCAAATAATAAATTTGAAAACAAAAAACTCTATAGATTATTTGTTAGGATAATACCCTAATGAAGAAATATAGAGTATGGCCTCGAACTTGAATAATTTTCATATTCATTGCACAAGGTCGAAAAAAAACATAATTTTTATTTTTAATAAAAATTATAACAGACTTTTATTGGATCAATTAACATTTTAATTGATTTTGCACCTATCACGGCAATGACAATATTAGTTAAAACTTTTATTGAAAATTAAAAAGAAAAAAGCTATAAATAACTATCTAAAAAAAAAAATTATGATACTCAAAAAAAAATTGTGTGAGCGATACGTTGGTATATGTGTTTTTGTTAATGTTGAGTCTGTTTGTGTGTGTACTTGTTTTGTTTGTAAACTTCAAATGCATTTGGTATTTTATACTGAAAATTTTCTATTTAAGCATACAGTGTATGAAAAAATAATTTGGGAATTATGTTTAAAATGAAATATGTATTTATAGATTTACCAGTCAATTATAATATCAATCAATCAATCAATTAAATATTTGTTTAGAAACAAATTTAATTTAATTCAAATCAAATCTTTTATTAGATATTTCAGGTTGATAATTTTTTTTTTGTGTATACACACGGTTCTTTAAATTTAAATACTTTTACAATTTTGTGAATTTTTTTAAAAATGAAAACGGTGAAAAATTTTTAGTTGTTGAAAATTTTAAAAACTGAATATGGAGATGTGTTATAGGCTTTTAATATACAAAAAAAATAAAAAATCAGGACAACATAAGGTCAAAAAAATAAAATTTGTTTGGTCTTCTTTCAAATAATAAATGATATAGAAAATTCAATAAAAGTACGAAAATAGGAAATATTCAAATTAATTCTTATTAATTCTGTTTGCGTGTTGTTGACGTGTTTCAAAATAAATAGAACAAAACCAATTTTTTATTTTGCCCCTCCAAAAATATTAAAAAGTTAAATTTGAAAAAATATAAAGCCTTTTCTAGATTCTTAAATGTTTTTTGAATGGTCACGCCATTAAAAAAGGGTATAAATTATGAGCGATTTAGTTTTACAAATTTGGCCACTGTCGATTGGAAAAAAGATGCATATTTTCAAAATATTGGATTTATTTTACAAAACAATACCTTTAGTTTTTTTTATTTCAATAGAAAAAACAACAATTTGTTATTTTTATTTTTTATTTTAAAATTAAAAGGTTTAAATTTATAAATCTAGTGTGAATGCCACGTTTAAATGTTTCTCTTTTAAATACTAAACATTTAATTTTAGTATTTTTTATGTACTTGAATAAACTTCCAACCCGATGTTTCTTTCTATTCAAAATCTGATATTCGATACCAAACGTGGGATTGCAACATTAAACATTTTGTTTTCAAACTGAATATATTAGCAACTTCTTTTAACTTCCATGTACTTACAAATTAAATGTATAGTTTTTAAAACAGAGGCGTTTAAAGTGACGCCTTAACAGTGAATTTTAAAATCTTATCTTAATACATCTAAAAAACAAAAAAAAAAATAAAATTTCGTTTTTTCCCACTTAAAAATGCTATAATAAGCTTTTTTTTTCAAAAAATCATTAAAAATAGTGAAAAATTGGGCTCCAAAAAGAAGTGAAAGCGTAACTTTATCTTTAAAGTTACATATTTTATAAATATGCTTTCCTTTTTTTAAATCGAGACTGGCCAAATTTTAGGAAAAAGAATTTCAAAAATAAATTGTATAATGTTGAAGAAAAAAATGATTTAACAATATAAAAGTAGAGTGCATTTTAAATGATAATGATCCGATATACATTAAAAAAAACCTATAAATATTGCAACTTACTCATTATTTGCATAATTTTTAAAAATTCATATAACATAGGTCTCCCACTAAATGAGAGCTAATATATGAGCTCGAAGTTAAAGATTATCACATCAAACATTAATTTAAAACTTGTTCATTGTGTACAAGCTATACCTTTGGTATATATACAATACCCGTAAAGACGTAAAGGGGAGTACACAAGACCGTACTTTGTCCTTTTTACAAGTTGGATATAATTTTTATTACAATTAAAAATTATGTTTTTTCGACCCTTATTTAATATTAGTTCTCATTTAGTGGGAAAATTTGGTTTGATGTTTGATGTTGTGCATGTGATAGTCACTTCTTTCAAAACGTGTTCTGATGATGGGAACCTAGAAAATTCCCGAAATAGATCTATCAACACATTCCTGAAAGTGGCCAAATTATAAATTTGAAAACAAAAACTCTATAGATAATTTGTTAGGACAATATTCTAATAAAGAAATATAGAGTATGGCCTCGAACTTGAAAAATTTTCATTTTCATTGAAAATTTTGTTTTTTTTGAAAAATTTACAAAAAAAAGAAATTATTATTTGAAAGACGTATTTGCAACTCAGCAAAAACAGGGCTTAAACACATTACCAGACAATTTACTCGCAATATTATTTTTGTTCGCGATGTCATAAAAGTAATACTTATGGGAAGATGGTAATTTGGGACCTTGCATTTTTTCCCATACACTCAAAATAAAAAGTTTGTACAGTCAGCAAAAAATTTTGCTGAGTCAGCAAAATTTTAGTCAGGAGGATGCTTGCAAAAAAGTTGCTAATGTCAGCAAAATCTTTTGCTGAAAATCAGCGAGCTGATTTTTAGCAACAAAATTTGTAGATTCAGCAAAAGTTTTGCTAACACTTAGTAAATTAGAAATACAAAAGCCTTGCTAAAAATTAATAATTTTTTTGCTGAATTTTAGTAGACTGAAAAAAACGCAAAAAATTTGTAGAAAAAATTGTAATTTAGTTAATTTATTTGCTGAAAATCATAAAACATATTTTTGTGATTCTTTTAAAAATAATTTACTATAATAACGAAATATAAAAATTTTCATTTTTCCACATTGACGACATGAATTTATTTAATATCTGAAAATATATAGAAATAAATATATATAACATAACAAAAATTGTCTTTCAATTACTTACATCAATGGTTGTCTAAATGATGCTATCGTTTAAATGATGCTATCGCAACTGCCGAAGATAATTATAGAAACGAAATGAAAAAATAAACAAAAACAAACGAAACGAAACAACAACCCTTTTTTGCAATACGAAAAAGGAACCATAAAAACCTACCTAAGATGTGTGCCTCTGTCTTTCGCTTTATTCTGTCTACATGTCTGTATATGTTTGTTTGCAATTTGACCACACTAGATTATTAATCTATTAACATTTATTATAGAAATACATATTAAATTTAAATATTTTCTTTTGTCTTTTATTTTATTAATAGACAATTATTTTCACAAGCCGGTGACAACGCAAAATTTAAGTTGTTTTAATCCTCAATTTTGTTTTATGTATGAAAAACAGATACAAAAGTCTTCCATGGTTGATTTTTTTATATGTCTTATTAGAGTTGTACTTTTTAGTATCATTTTCCTCTTCTCTGCTACATCTTGACATGCCGCGACATCTACTTCATTCTGCGTATATCTTGCAATCTGGTTGCCGTCCACACTATTAATGTGCTTATCAGCACAATTTTTTTTTAGCAAAATTAATTAGTAAAACATTAGTATATTAGTAAAGCATTAGTATAAAACAGTTAAGTGCTGAATAAGTATAACAAAAATTTTAGCTGAAAACACGATTTTAGCAAAAAATTTTGCTAAAAAATAGTATACCTGATTTACAAGACGTTTTACTAACTTTTCTACTAATTTATTTTTTTGAGTGTACTAATTCGTTTTCACAATTTCTAACTATTTTGTCTTGTTCCTTAATAACACTTTGAACAATCAATATTTTATGAGTCGTATATAGGTGAGATAAATTGGGATAAGTGGGTGCGGTAAATTGAGAATTGTAGTTTGAGCAATTTTAACGCTTCTTTATTTTGTTCGTATGTCATATACTGCAATACATTTATTTGGACATTACGCAGCGGAAGTACAACAAAAAAATTTGGAGTATGATTTCGTAAAAGATACATAGGATATCAAACTATAATAAAACCACGGCTGTCTTCATATTCCCCAATATCTTTGGATATACATTTTTGCATAATTTGTTTTCAAAGAAATGTCCATGAAATTAAATTCTAACAATTCAGTGAATTGCAACACTTGCGTGTAGTACTTAAAATGTACTAAAATAACGGTCAGATTTTATATCTTAAATTATTACAACTCTGAATATTCAGACGAAAAGTAAGAATTTTTCTTTTTGTTTATCATATATAATTTTATTTTATAGTTTTATTTATTTTGTTACTGTTATTCTATTCATTTGTCTCGTCAATTATCATCTAACAAAGAAGAATTACCGTTGAAACTATTGTTTTAGTTTATATTTAAGTTAGTCTCAAATTACCCCACAAAGTCCCAAATTATCCCACCTTTTCTTCATTGTAAAAACACTCCTAAAACTGCAACTAACGAATAATTTAGTTGGAATGCATCTGTCAAAAGACTGAACAAACATAGAGGTGGATAATTTTTAGCAGCTAAAAAAAAACTAGTCCCAAATTACCTACCTTCGTCTATCCATTATTTTATGATGTTTTGTAAGCGAGTGGGTAATGGGTACCCATTATTTTGGGTCTTTTTGTAAGCGATTAGGGAATTTAGTGACTAAAATCTGAAAATATTTTATATGTGTATGATTCATTTAAATTTTATAACAAAAGAGTTTTAATTCAAATAAAAATATGCAAGAATTTTTGAGACAAAAAAATATACAAAAGGATTCGTTAGTAAAATATAATAAATTTAATACTTGATTTAACCTTAAAAACTTAAGTTTTATTTATCTTTCTGCTGGATATAAAAACTTCGCTTTTTATAAAAATCATTTAAAACTCTCCCTGATCATTTTTATACTCCAATAGTGGAGAGGAAACGGCGGATTTATTTCTGCTTAGAAAATTCGTACCATATGGCGATTTTTCATATTTGATATTACAGTTAGGAACTTCAAATTTTAACTAGGAAATTATAAAAATATCGTGTAATTTCAACATCCCTCGATTTATCCGAGAAACGAAAAATTCGTGTAAAGTTGAAATTGAAAATGTAGTGTAAATTGAGGAATAGGTTATAGCATTTATAGCTTTTATAACTTTTATAGCAATAACTACTTTCAAAGTTCATAAAAACTTTAAATTTAAAGCGCAAATTGCTATATCTATACTCTCGTCTGTGTTTTACTTTTGTTCTCTTTTATTAAATGATTTGCAAAAAGCAACCACCCGCATACCAAACTGAAAGTGTACACAGTTGTCCTCAAGTGTCGGTAAGTTCAATTGAAATGTGGGAAATAACTGATTTTATATGTTCTTAGAACTGCATTCAGGGAAATCGTACCTTATTCCATTATCCAGAAGTCAGGTAAAATCAACTAACGAAAAAAAAAACAACTCTTAACTCTTTGAAATTGAACGATTTTTTTTTTTCAAAATTGCAAAAAAGAAAAATAACAAATCGCTAAAATTTAAAAATTTACTAAAATAAAAAAAAATATTAAAATTAAAAAAAAAATACAAAAACTAAAAATGTTTTAGAAATATAAAAGCTTTAATTAATTTAATTGATTTAGGGGATTTTTTCAATTTTATCATTTGTTTTTGGCGATTTTAGCATTTTTTTTCAATTCTGGTGATTTTTTCAAATTTTGGAAATTTTTGCAAATATTGGGGATTTTTTAAATTTATTCGTTTTTTTTTTAATTTGAGCGGATTTTCAATTTTAGCGATTTCGAAAATTTTGAAAAATTTTTTTTTAAATTATGTCAATTTATTTTTAATTTTGGCGATTTTTTTTTCCTCATTTTTTTGTAAATTTTAATTAAAGTTTTAATAATAGTTTAATAATATCCACTAAAAATTTGTTTGAAACTAAAAACAATATTCAATTAAATTGTTAATAGATATTATTAAAACCTTAATTTAAAATAAATCAATTAAATAGTAACTAATTATTTTAATTGATACTACCATTTCTTTAACTGGACCGAATTCTATTAAACTTTTGATTGAATCAACAAATATTTTCATTGAAAATCGGTTTCAGTTTTTTTTTTGTGCGGCATTCCTCACATTTTGAAGCGTTTCTTATTAGCTTTTCAAAAATAAAAAAAAAATTAATATATCTAAAAAAAAATTAAATTATTTGTGCTCTAGAAAATAAAAGTCAAAAATAACTTTTAACAGTTTTGTTAGTTTTTTGTTTTTATATTATTTTTAATTTATAAGGAGCTTTCAACCTCCGTATATTTACAAAAATAAAGCAAATCAAACATATTAGCTAGGTTGGTACTAGTAATTCGATCTGGCTAAAGATCTCATCAGAACCCGAAGTTTTAGAAAAGTTAGAACCTCCATAATAGGCACAACTTTAACAAAATAACCTATTAATCATTAATTTTGCTCCATTATTGTCTTCTTAGTAATCAAGCACGTGGTTAGGGTCTTTTCCTAACAAGCATCAGAAAATAACATTTATATTTGCTCAGAAAAAATCCAAATTTTAAAATGCAGAGAATTTTATAAAATAATTCTCCACAATGATCAATATACTTGAATCAGAGCTCCTATATTCGCCTCTATATGCTTTTTGTGTGAAAATTTTAAGATAACTGTCTTCTTCGGTCCCTGATTTAAACTATAGTTTAAAATGAATATAGTTATCGTAACCGCTGGAGTTCGTTTAGCAATAAATTTCGGTGGCATGTCTTCAAAGAGGAGGAGCAATTATTTTTACGATTTTGAAAACTGTATAAAGTCATCTAACAACACATCCTAGCAGTTCTTTGTCACACTTTAGTGACTAAAGTTTAGTCGAACCAACTAACCCATGAGGACACCTGTGTCTACCTTACTAACTTTACATGTGTTGAGTAATGATTTTTAAACTTTAATCTCGATTTATGTTTGTAATTTGTGTTCTGCGTGACTTTTGACAAATATCTCTCACTTTACCCAGGTTCGTCTTGTCTTTGCATTTATTTGGACATTTATTCATCTACCATGCAGGCCAGCCGGATGGCCGGCATTCATACAATCTTAGACTGATGGCCTTAAATGGTATTTTAATAGATTACGTAGTTGTTTTGGTATTGTTCGGCTAGAGTATCTTCCTGTTGGTATTTGTGTTGGTATTCATTTTATTCTTTATATACTTTCTTTGAGTAAAGTTAATTACAGTAATTTAAGTGTGTATATATATAAAACATATATATAAAGACAAAGATATACATTTAAGTAAAATATCAACTTCATCTATAGGAAGTAATTAATAAAATATTTAATGATGATAAACTGTAGGGATTTGATGTTTGGTTTTATTTTGTGAAGCAAAAAGAACTGGGGCCATAAAACAAGTGGAATTTTCTGTGATTTAATTTTATATACAAGGGTGTAGAACAAAAGCAGAAAACATTAACTTTAACATCATAAAAATGTTTATATAATGTTTTACTTCTTGATTTAATTTTCTTTATGCAAAAAAAAAAA
This sequence comes from Delia radicum, assembly GCA_021234595.1. Classification (NCBI taxonomy): domain Eukaryota; kingdom Metazoa; phylum Arthropoda; class Insecta; order Diptera; family Anthomyiidae; genus Delia; species Delia radicum. The sequence goes on from CM037853.1 coordinate 92,714,792, forward strand.
AATTTATATATTTAAAATTAATTAATTTAAATTACGTTGGTAACAATTTATTTATGTTCTCCATAGTGGACAACTTTAAAATTTTTTATAAATATCAAACAAATTGAAATTGGACAATAATATAAAAATAATGACTTTTAAGAAATGGCGATCAGAAATCTATCCGGAATTTAGTCCGCTATTTTTAAAATTTTAATTTTTCCAAATTTAAAAAAATAAGTTAAATTTTTAACATAATTTAGTATTAAACAAAAAGTTTGGAAAAATGTATTCATTTATTTGGATGCGGATACAGGAAACTGTTTTGGGGAGGGAAGTTAGAGTATTTTTTAATATTCTTAACATTTTTGTACTGAACAATTTAGTTTTGGGAGTGGAAATGTCGGATTTTTCCTCCCCCTGGATTCGCGCCTGTTTTTATCGATTGTTTTTTATGCAAAAAGCTCATATTTTCCATGACGCATTTAAGCAATCAAGTTCATTCTTACTTTACTAATTTAGCACAGCCTAAGGGAATCATTTAAGCTGGAAACTCATTTAAGCGGAATGCATTTAAGCGGAATTATTAACATACACTAAATTATTATTATATCCCAGCACTAAATCGAGCGCATTTCAGCGGGAACTGGTGTATAAATTTTAACTTAAACCAGCAACATCTTCCCATTCAAGTGTTCGAATATGCACGGATAATTATGTATCTATTTGTATCTAATTATATCAAATGAAATATAATTGCATGCAATCAGATCAGGCAAAACTCCGATAAAACTGAATACATTTGAATTATATTGTATGTAATTAAATATAATTATATCCAAAGTAAAACAAATTTAGAAATGTTGAGGTTAAGAAGAAGAATAAACGTTTTTCTCTAAAAATTATAAACACTATTAATTTTTAAATCAGACTAGACTAGTTTCTGCCTCTTTTTATGTACAGGCGTCAACAGTGGTTTTCCATTTAAATTGTACTATTATTTGTGTATTTATAATTGTCAGGTTGTCGCTATATGATAAATTTTTCAACAACCTGAGGCTGTAAGAATCACACCTGAGCTCTTCTTACAAAAGACAATTTAATTGCACTATTTTTCGGATCAAATTATATCACATCATATGTGAGGAAAATATCTCCTCATATATAATTTAATAAAATCTTTTTTACTCAGGTAAAAAAGATTTTAATACATTAATGTTACGTATAATAATATATGAAAGGTAATTTTTTTTTTTAAGAAGTTATGAAGTTAGTTTAGTAAAACTTTATTATCAGTAACAATGGCAGATTTGTCGATTTTGAATTTAAATTTGAATTTAGCTTTGGACATGTTAAACACTAATCGAATGTTCACAATTGTGTCATGTTCCCTAAAGTGCATGACTATATCAGAACTGTCAACAGCCATCGAGGTTAATATCCGACATCACTATTTTAAAAAAGTTTCGACTTGAACGTTTCTCTTAGTTTTATTGTGTCGTTTCAAAAAAAAAAAGGGATAAAAAGTGTAATTTTTTGTAAACCTAAAAAGTTAATAACAAAGAAATTGTTAAGAATTTTCCGAGTAAGAGTTTTGCAAATGGTAAGAATTTTATTCTCAATTTTAGTCAAAATGGTTGATTCCAGAATAAAACATAATATATAAAACATAAATATGAAACTGTGCGCCCCGGTAGGCTAGTTGGTAGCGTGCTGGCTTATCAGTGCGGGGGTCGTGGGTTCGATTTCCACCAGAGGCACTGGTATGTTTTCGCTACAACGCGCCGAAAGCCATAGTAGCTAATGCTCGGTTAGGGAAATAGTATATAATTTGTAGTTATATGACTATTAATTAATAAAATAAAAATATACAAATGTGAAAAACGAAATTTACATATTGTTCAATAAAGTGGACCTTTGATATATTTCGATATGCTTGACAAAAAAAATATCGCTTGTTTATTGCAATTGCAAAAGTTAGCTATGGTAACTCTTTGAGCAATATTAAACGATACATAAAATCCCAGTGAAAAACGCTGCTTATCTGCAAGCGGGTTTGTAAGGGAATAAGTAAAAGAGAATCCTTTACCACCCTGCTTATATATGCCATGATTTTCAGATGGCGAATTCCCACTCGGAAGCATTACTTTTGGACAAAATACGCAATTTTTTATCGCTTATAAAATGCTGTGATTTTATGGCTTTCGGAAAAAGTCTTATTTCATGTCTACATTATTACAATAAAAAGTATTAATATGAATGTTATAAAATGTATTTTGTATAAAATGCTACAGATTTAATTTTTGTTGTTAAAATTTTAGACATATTAATACAATAATTATATTTATTTTTTTATCGCACCAAGTGCTAGCTCTTCAGAAACAAATAAATGGCCAATTATTTTTTATAACATACTCAAAAACACCAAACACAATCGGAAATAGCTCGGGAAAGCTGGTATAGATCGTTTATAAGCCACGATATGAAACTTTCTGCAATACAACCTGCATCCTTGTAATTTAATAGGGTAGGCTGCTTACAATCTGAATCCGTGTAAGGGAAAACAGTTAGCTCAAATTTTTTTTGTTTATTTGTATACGAAAATTATTCAATCCTTTTGCTGCTTCTCAGTATAACGTTAGAGTAAGCACTTACATCAGCGCATTTGTATTATTATGCTTTTAAAAATACGAAAAATTTTTACTGGGAGGTTTTTAAACAAAATTAAAATAAATTTTCATTTATTGTAAGTACAAACTTTTGTCGATTTTACTTAATTTTCTAATAATCTTATATGGCAATAATCTCCGCCGGCTTTTTTCCCGTATTTTGTGAAAGTAAAAATGTGTGGGATGGACATATCTAGGAGGAGCTTATCCACGATTTTGGTATCAATCTCTTTTTTGGAAGATTCTCTACCAGATCTTCTTCTTCTATCTTCTATATATATATATGAAACAGGATGTGTGTATGTATGTAACGTATGGACTCCAAAACGGCTGCGCCGATTTTGATGAAATTTTCAGGGAATCTTCAGAATATTCAGGCGGGTGACACTGTGAAGTCTGATTTTGGTTTTCGGTCTGTGAGCGGAGGGCGTGGCAAAATATAATTTTCATATTGTACCACCAATGACATATACATATATTTCTTTTTTTTTGCTTTTTTTATTTTATTTTATTTCTTTAAAAGCCGTTGTCATGTTTTTCAAAACGAGATATCAAACTCTTAAATCGGTTCTGTAGTTCCGAAGATATTTACAAAAAGCCTATGTTAATCTTCAAGCTATCACCCTCGAATTTTTTTTTTTTACACTCACTCACGATAACGTCAGTAATTTCAACTTCCACTCACAATTTTCTGCTCACGTGCGCTTCCCTAATTTATACCTAACCGCAGTTTAACAAAATTTAGGCAACATGCAATTTCTGTTTTTAGTATTATTATCCTGCAAATAAAAATTTCTTTGAAAAAATATATGAGAGAAATTCTTTAAAATTGTATAACTTCTTTTTCAAAATTAGGAACTACTTCCAATAACGTCCTTTTATTAAGAAAAAGTATATGATTACTTCTTGAGTACAAAAAGTTTATACTTATAAGTTAATAACATTGTTATTTTCTTTTAAGTATATAATTACTTTGTTATTGAGTTCATGCTTTCTGGTTTAAATTTAAAGAATTGATTACAATACTACTTGCTTTTTTGACTCTATCGTTGGAATGAGTTTGTTATTGCAGTTACTAAATTTGGCAAGTGTGGGCATCACCTTCTTTTTGCAATGTGTAATTTTTTCCTGGGATGTTACACGAACACAACGGCCTCATCCGTCTATTCAAAACAGCCCTGGACCAGATGCCGACAGATGATTATACGGTTGTGATAAGAGCTGACAAGACACCGGCTGGTAAGCATGAGCGGCGCTTCAATACACCGGTGATAGGTGACGTCGCAGTTGTTATGACAGTTGTTTTCAGCTATTCATTTTATATAATTCAGCAAATAAAGACGATAGAAGGACAAAGAGGCGTTGGGCTTCCCATGAAATTACAAATTTTAAAATGATTTACTAATGTGAATTTATTTTTTTAATTATTTATTTGCGTAAATGTATTTGGATGTATTTGGATTTGAAATATTTCACTTAGTTTTTTTTTTTTTTGTAGCCCAAATACCACGTGTGGAGCCACATTAGAGTACATTCCCTTATAAATTAAATTGTAGTTTTCCGTTAAAAATGTAGATGATTTAAACTTAAATTAAGTTAAATGAAATCTTTAAATGATTTTTTCAGATGTAGTTTTCCTGATTTAAACATCTCACCATAAAGTGTACATTTTTATATATACAAACTTAATTGGAAATTACGATTATCTATTTGATATCGAGAAAATTTGAAGTGAAATATTAAATAGCGCAAAAATCTTAATTTTATATTGAATATTCGCACTATTATTAAAAACTTAAAAGAAATCTTTAATTAATTTAAAACTTCTTCAATTGCAAATGAACATTTCCAAAATCAATTGCAAAATTATCTTTATTACAAATGAAAAACTTTACTTCAATTTCAATTTCTGTTTTTTTTCAATTGACACATTTGAAACAATCTTTTGATTTTCATTCTTTATTTATTAAAATAAAACCTTGCAATTATTTTAGAATACCTCATATAAAACATATTTTTTGTAAATACTTTCAAGGCTTTAATTTGAAATTTGAAACTTCCTTGTTAAAAATTTTTGTTTTTTTTTTCTCTGGTTAGAATATTCAACTATAAACCAAAGCAACCAAGTAAAAAATGAAAATAAATTCAAAAGACAAAATGCACTTTGACACGAAAACTCTTAGAACAGGAAACAACAAACAAAATGAAAATTGTTCAAATTACTCTGTTTAAAAAAAGGAAAACAACAAAAACTAAAAAAAAAAATAAAAAATTACAAAATAAAAGCGACCAAGAAAAACAAAGACTTTTTTTATTGAAAAATACAAAGATTTTAATTATTAAAACATAGAAAAAAACGACTAAAATATCGTTAAAACTTATATAACGTTTTAAGTGATTTAGAGAGAGAGAAAAAAAAATACTTTGTAAAATCATGTTGATTTCATAAATATTTTTTTTAACTGGTTATTTTCATACTTAAACATTAATCTTCAAAACGATTTTGTTCATAAGTTTACTTAACAAAGCGTAAGTTGTAATGTCACCTAAATGACTTCCGTTTCCTTTATGTTTAATGTATATGTTTTACTCTGTTCCTTTTAAACAATTTTTTTTCTTTTTAAACTTTAATGTATTCTGTTGTTATATTTTCTATGTATACAATTAATGTTATTTACAGATAACAAGTTTTTAAATAGTTTATAAATTTGTTAAACCAGTGCAGAAACGGCAATGACATGACATTACTTTTCTCACTACCAGTAATGACACTAGCTTACTCTCTGCATTACTGTAACACAAATAATCAGGACTTGCTTATAACTTTTATTTAATACCATTTTAATACCAAGAATAATGCGTTTGAAAATCGGTTTATAGACTCATTATTTTTTCAAACTTTGAACTATGTATATTAGACCGACTCACCTTGTATGGAGCAAAAAATAGTTCTTTGTCCACGCTTCAAGATGTACGTTGGTTTGTTTTATGATGATTCTCAAAATATTTCCTGTCTATCGTTAAGATGCCGTGGAACAATTTTAAAACAGCTATTTTTAATAGAGCAATTTAACATTAAAAATCAGTTTGTTTAATTAACCACTGAGGAGTCCTTGGAGGGGACGAAACTGCGACAGTCTGGCATATCCATCGTGCCCGTTTAATTTTTCAATGAAAATGTTTTCTTTTTCTTAATGACGATTGTTATTATTTGACGGTTACAAACACACTTGGTAGTTTATCTAAACACAAGATGTACAAGATTAGTATCACGTGATGGGTTTTTTAAAGGCGCCTATAACGGTAAATAAAGGGACTGTGTCACGACGCTCTGTGACACGTTAATCCCCGACAGGGAACCATGGGTAAGTGGGACCTTCTTGGGGAACCACCCGGGGATCCACTTTTACACGGATGGATCGAAACTGGATGGGAAAACGGGTCTGGGCTTTTGGGACGCTGACTTCAATGTACGCAAATGCTTCCGTCTTCCTGACCATAACACCGTACTACAGGCGGAGGTATCATGGGCTTGACCGGTGATATTGTGATTTTCACGGATAGCCAAGCGGCTATCCGGGCTTTATCTACGGATCAATGACGATACTCAGGTGTAAAGGGGACATTAACGATTTCTCGGCACGGCGACGCATTGAGATTATATGGGTGCCGGGACACTGTGGTATAGCGGTAAACGAAGTGGCAAATGATTTAGCTAGGGGAGGATCTTCCCTGGAGTTAGTCACTTTCGGGAACGCTAAACCTTTTCGAGCTTTCAAGGCGGAGCTGGTGGACTGGGCTGACATAATGCATAGGACCATCTGGGAGAATACGGGTGTTGGCAGGACCACGAGTATTCTATGGGGCAACCCGGACATGGACAAGACGAAGGAAATTCTGAATCTCAGTAGGAAGGAACTGAGTCTTTTGATGGAAATCCTCACGGAACACTCTACACTAAGGGCCCATCTCCATTGTATTGGTAGATCGGACTCGAGAGTGTGCAGGGCCAGTGGGGAGGACGAGGAGACCTTGGAACACTTTCTCTGTGAATGCCCGGCATTTGCCGGGATCCGCGTCGAAATACTATCCAGTGACCCAATATCCACATCGTGGGTTCTTATGGGCATAGGATGGAATAAGTTGAGGAGTTTCGTCAGTGCGAAGGAGTTCCTGGGGTAGGACTGTGACATAGGACCGATTGTTTAGAGCGCGCAACAAGCCGACATTCTGGCTTAAGTGTAAGTCCTCAGGGACTTAAGTCGGATTAGGGAAGCATTTTCCCTTCTCCGAATCCTCTTTTCGACCTGACGATAAGTAAAACATCAGAAAGCATGTCCAAAGATATTCTTTTTTCCAGGGATATTCTGTAATAAAGAATGATTATAAAGTTTTTTTACGGAGATTATATTTTATTGTCAAATTGGGATAATTTATTTCTTGAGTTCTCTTGATGAAATGATGAAAATTTGGCTTAAAGAAAAAAATTCCACCAAGCGCTTTATTGAACACCTTACAAAACATAGATAAATATGTGGTCACCTATATGCTTATCAGTATGAAAAAAAATTGTAAGACAAAAATAAATTAAAAAACAAAAATTTTATAAAAAAAAAATTATTTTTCTTGAATTTGTTTTTTTATGAAATATTTTGGACTTGCACCCGGCTTCCAGGTTTCAGTCAACCGCTCTGTCATCTGAGCTATCACGTCATGTTACACTTCATAGATAAAAACAATAATGATTTGCTGGCACAAAATGCCATTACAAAAAATCAAAAATAAGATCTTATATATCACTCATTTACTGCAAGACTGACATAACACATAACTCAAAAAACACGATTTAGCAGAAAACGAATTTAAAGTTATCAATCCAAATCTGCCTCGCTCGACCCATTCTCTATTTATTTGGACACGTTTTTTATAAATATTAGGTTTTAAAGTATTTTTCTTTTAGTGAAAGTTATGTGCAAACTCGCTAATTATCGAGAGACTCATGAGTAGCACAGTTTCTCTATGAGTTATACTCTTTTCACCCACTTTAAAGAAAAAATAAAATATATAACTAGTAAATCTGCATCTTTAACTCAAAAATCACATTTTTTGACTTATGACAGTCTTGAAGTAAATGAGCGATATGTTCTTACTGGAAGTAACAAAACAGTGAATCTAAAAACAGATTTTCAAAAATATTTTAGATCGTTACTTTCTATTTAAAATAATGTTAAAAATAATTACTTATGCGTAACGCACTATTTTTAGTATTGAAATAATGGGAAAATTAACTACTTATTACACTTAGAGAATTATCTGCATAATATCAATGAATTTTTGCATTAGATCTATGAATTGTCAATGGAACTCGTCCATTGAAACTTTTCATTTAACTAATGTAGTTTTTCATAAAATTTAATGAAAAAATTCATATTATTTACTAAAAATTTCATACTAATAATGAAAAAATTTCATTATAAATAGTTTTATTAAAACTATGAAGTTTTTCATGAAGTTTAAGAAATTTTTCATTCGCATTGTTAGGAAAACTTCATTAGTTTAGTGAAAATTTTCATTAAAACTCGTCCAAAGGATTCTCTCTGTACAGTAAGTAATTATTATTTGTGTTAAAGCAATGCAGAAAGTAAGCTAGTGTCATTACTAGTAGTAGGAAAAATAATGATATATCTTTACCGTTTCTATATTGAGCACCCAGTGTAGAAAAGAATTACCATAAAACTGGTTATATAAGTAAATATTTGGTTATGGCAATTACTTACAATTGTCATTACAAATCTTATATTAAACACAATACGAAAAATCAAAAAAAAAAAAAATAAAAACTTGATAACTTAGACCCCCTCCTTTTAGTACTTAAACGTGAGATTGGACAGCAAAAAAAAATACATGACTAAAAACATATAAAATCAACCACTCGTTTTCCGGCACACTTCGTATTTCAACTAAACTTGGTACTCAGAAAAAACTAAAAACGGGTTTCATTTAAAAAATGTATTGAATCAATTAATATTTTAATTGATATTGCACCTATCAGTGCAATGATAATATCAACCAAAACTTTTATTTAAAATTAAAAAAAGTTATAAATAACTGCTACATAAAAAAAAAAATAAAAAAAAATATGATACTCACAAAAAAAAAGTGTGTGAACGATATGTTGGGATGTGTGTGTGTTTTTTTAATGATGCCTTTGTTTGTATGTTTGTGTGTGTGCTTGTTTTGTTTGTAATTGTAAACATCAAATGTATTTGGTATTTTTATACTGAAAATTTTCTATTGAAGCATACAGTGTATGAAAAACAAATTTTAGAATTATATCTAAAATAAAATATGTATTTATATATTTAAGAGTCAATTAAAATATTAATTGATTTAATTAAATATTTGTTTAGAAACAAATTTAATTCAAATCAAATCTTTAATTAGATACTTTAGGTTGATAATTTTTTCTGTCTATATAGAAGATGTACATCATATAATTATAAATCCGTCCGTGCGTAGGACAGCTAATACCAGCGAATCTTAAAATATCTCGTTTTAAAATTTGAAAAATATTCGAAAATTTAAAAAAAAAGTAGTCTTACATAATAATCCATAGCTTTTAAGGGTTAAGCTACGAGAGTCATTGATACCTTATTTGAAAGCTACTTAAATTGTGGTTTTACTTATATACACAAACTATTCACTTGTCCACAACAAAATGCAGAAAACAAAAGCAGAAATATGGGTGATATTTGATTCCACTTTTTAACCACTTAATGTGAGATTGAACAGATAAAAAAAGCATGGTTCTCCTAAATATAGATTTTTTATAACATATCGTAATTCCATCGCAATCACTGGGAAAACTTGAACGGGCTCGGCTTTTAAGTTTTTTTTTTTTTGTAATGTTTTAAACAATTTGTTATGCCGCTGATTATGACCTAGTCACTTAGGTCAAAAGTAGGGCACTCCCTCTAGCGCTGATTCCCACAAGATTTTTTCATCTTCTCTTACATTTAATAACAATTAGTGTTATCTACACTGATAGAAATTTGTGCGTAGTATTAAGGAATTCCTTCAGTAATTCATAAAAAAGTCCCCAAAGAAATGTTTCATTTAGTCAATGAAAGGTGTTTCATTAAATCAATTTTAATGAATGGTTTCATTGACCCAATGAAAATTTCATAGAGTATATGCAATTTTTTTATTAATCCTAGCCTAATCGTTATGAAAGTTTCATGTGTTTAATGAATAAAATTCATAATTTGTATGAAATACTTTCGTTGATATTTAATAATTTGCACTTTTGATGATTATTTTAGCATACAAATTACAAATTTTGAGAATAAAATTTTTTTATCCATAGAAAAAAAAAATTTTAATTATTGTACTTTTTTTAAGAACTTTAATGATTGAAAAAATCGTTTAAATGTAATTAACAGGCATTAAAATATTAAAAACTGAACTAAAAAAAAAAAATTTAATTTATTTCTGTTTTAATTGTTTTATTTTTACAAAATTGTTCAACCTTTCTTTACATTTTTTATAATTTGTGTTAAAAGATGACATATTTTCTTACATGTCGGTACAAAATATGTCATTTTTTATCGATCTGGTGTGGAATTCTGTAGAACGATCGACGATTACTTTTTGTAGTTAAATTACGACCATATTAGATACAAATGTTAAATATTGTTAACAATGTTGTTAAAAAACACAAATTTATTATCGTTTAGCATAAAGTTTTTGTGTAGCATCGTCAAAACGATAACAATTTAGGTCTCGTTTTGAAACAAAACTATACCGTTTTTCTTAAAGAATCTGTTCCCTGAAAGTTAGTGACCAACTATTCAAATTCGTTAAAAACTGTTAGTTTTAGGCAAACTTAAAAGAAAAATTATTTAAATCAAAGTTTTGGTTAATTCTGTTTAAAAGATAGTTTTCAGTTTTTATTATTTCAAAATGATAGTACAAAAAAATTTTTTTTTTTTTTTTAAATTAATTTTTAAAATTTTTATTGAAAAAAATTCGAAATTTTTCCATTGATATAATGAATTTTTTTTTATGAAATTAGGAAAAAATCATACCAAAAGTTAATGAAAAAAAATACCAATATTAATGAATTTTCATTCAGTTAATAAAATTTTTCATTAAACCAATGAATCGATTTTAATGAAATCGTTTCATTAATACTATGAAGGAAAAATCTATCAGTGTATTTGTAATAGTAACATTTAATTGTGATCTCTAGCAATTCATAATTAAATGCAATTTTTTTATATTTAAAATTATATATATCATGGGATTTAAGCTGATCCGATTAAATATCAAAATATTTTGTTCGAGCCACCAGAAATTACTTATCTTTTTGGATCGAATTATCAAATTAATACCATGGGATATTTTGGGATCTGTCAGGATACTAAATTATATATAATTGGATGCCTCAAATTTTGAGATAATTTTTTATCTAATTTAATCCAGTAGTATATTTGAGATACCTCATGTTAGATATTAACTTGGACAACATTACATATTGATCTATATCAAATAGGATGTGATTTCATACATGAGACATATAAGAATAACTTAACATAAATGTCCATATCAAAATAAAATTTGTTATTGTCTTTTGGGAAAGTTATCGATGACATTAGAAAATTCATTATATACTCTCATATATGTATACGTGCGTTAAAATTGTCTCTGTTCACCGTGCAACATGATGATACTCTTAATACAAGTGCTTATAATAAATTAATGTTTTTCAATTAAAACCGTAATTGCAGACAAATTAAAATTCACTTAGCCTAAAAGCCACTTGATAAAAACACACACAAAAAAAAAATAAAAATACCGTAAATGTTGATGTGTTTGTTGCATGCCATACATTCATTCACAGTCTTTCGGTGTATGTGTGGGCAGCTTCAGCATCATCAGTCGCCAACATCATCATCCTGAGATTATAAGCACCATTGAAAAGTTGTTGCAACGTGTGCTTGTTGTTTTTTTACATTTTTTTTTTATTTTTCATAATTAATATCATGCCATGGTATATTGTGTTGTCATCACAGAAGGTGTATGGTATGACATGGTTGTCATTTTTGTTTGACATAACTCCAAGTTATAGCAACAACAATAACAACATCAGCAACAACAAAATTGAAAAACCAACAACTTTCTTTCTATGTGTATTACGATGTCCCTCAAAAACATGAATTGTCGAATTTTGTTCATTACACCCCCCAGTTTTATTGCATAAGGTTTCAAATAAAAGTAAAATCTATTATTTTACCTTTTTGGAATACCATTTTTAGACTCATTATTTTCTCAATTCTAGTAAATACATAGATAACTATTTGTGCGAGCAAGTAATTTATGTTTTTATCTATCAAGTATAACATATAACATGTCGATATAGCGTCGTGTATGGGCGTTGTGGTGTAATGGTTAGCGCGTTGGACTGTTACACAGATATTCCCGGGTTCGATTCCCAGTGCCGATAACAACTCTTTAAAAAATAATATATATGAGTTTTCTATCCCTCATATGTATCGCAGCGCTTGCCTTTGGTGTTCCCATAGCACTAACCCCACCGAAGTCAAATAATGAATCAGGGCTATGAACCAACAAAAGCTGTAACTCTCCATCAGGTGGCGAGCAACAACTGTTCTAAGGCGTATCATCTCGTGCAATTACAGTGTTGCCATGGTGGAAGCCCTTCATCATTCCCCATCTTTCACCTCTCTACTATCCCCTTTCCAAAGAAAGCAACACATTAATTAATAAAAAGAATTTCCTGAGTGTTGCTGCTTTAAAAGAAAAAAAAAAAAAAATTGGTAGTGCCCTTGAGTAACAACCTTGAGTCCCAGGTTTATTTTTGGATACATTTTTTTTTTTTTTTGTTAATACTAGTATGAAGGCGTGGTTTCAAGGGGGTTTTTCAATGCAAAAATGTAAAAAAGATAAAAAAATTAATTAAAACTACTCTAAGTTCCCAACAAAACCTTTTCCTGGATCCACGCCTGATATAGGTAACCACATATTTTTTGTTTTCCATAAGTACTTGTATGTCAATATTTTGCGCGAAATCCACATGTAAAAGTAATGAGATTTGTAATGACAATTGTAAGTACTAGTTTTAAAATATAAAAGTTGTAATTTAGGAAAAAAATTAAATTGTTTTTAAAGCGACACCGTTCCAAAACATTTTATGAAATTTTTTTTTTCCAAAAGTTGAACAAAATTTAATGGTTTTCATTAAAGTTTGCATAATTTGCGGAAAAACAAATTTTCTTTTATTTAAAAATTCCTTGACCCTTAGCGGCCTGGGGATAAACATTTTATCAACATAGTAATAATGTTTCTACTTTTGACCAAAAAAGACCCATTAGAAAATTTACGGAATAATCTCTTGCAGATTTTGATTAAATTTAAATATTTGATGAATGTCAATAAACTAAAGAACAAACGGAATTCTTTATTATATCAATCTTTCTTTACAGGGTTAAAAAGTTGGTGTTAAAAATGGAACCAGGAACAACAAATAAATATATTTTCTTTAATTTTTAATTCTTTTATCTTTATTTTTATAACCAACTCTGTATTGTTTCTGTAATAAAGGTGAAAAAAGGGAATAAAGTTAGCTGGAGCCATTTTTGACCCCAACATTTTAACACTTAATAGTAAGGTTGTTACTAAAGGGTCGTTAAATTGTAAGGGCCGATGTTGAATGTGAACCACACCTAAACGCCAAGTTTTTTTCCGAATTTTATTTGACATTTCTCTATTTCAGACTTACTCAATTTGAACCATGGAGAGATACACAATCCAACAACGTGTTAAAGTTATCCAGACTTATTATGAAAATGGGCGTTCAAATCAAAATGCATATCGTGCACTTCGTGATTTTTTTGGTCAATTTGATCGTCCAAATGTGCGTACAATCGCAAAAATCGTGGAAAAATTCGAGCAAACCGGGTCTGTAGAAGATGTGAGAACACAGTGCATGCTCGTACAGCTCGTACTGCAGAAAATATTGCTGCTGTTCGCGATAGTGTGGCTGAAGAGCCGTCCACCTCAACTCGTCGTCGTGCCCAACAATTGCACCTCTCACGCTCGTCGTTGATGAACATTATGCATAAAGACTTGCATTTACACGCTTACAAGGTGCAATTGGCTCAAGAACTAAAGCCTCTTGACCATTCCAAACGTCGTGAATGGGCAGAATGGTGGCAAGAAATGGCAACAGTGGATGATAAATTTTCGAAGAAAATCATCTTCAGTGATGAGGCATATTTTCACCTCAGTGGATTCGTCAATAAACAGAATTGCCGCATTTGGGCGAATGAGAATCCAAGAGTGATTGTCGAAAAACCAATGTACCCACAAAGAGTGACTGTTTGGTGCGGTTTATGGGCTGGCGGCATCACCGGGCCGTATTTTTTCCAAAATGAGGCCGGTCAGGCAGTTACTGTGAATGGTGTTCGCTATCGTGAGATGATAACGAACTTTTTATGGCCCGAATTGGAAGATATGGATGTGGACGATATGTGGTTTCAGCAGGACGGTGCCACTTGCCACACAGCTAACGAAACAATGGCTCTTTTGCGCAAACAAATTCAATGGCCGTGTTATCTCACGTAATGGCGATGTCAATTGGCCGCCAAGATCATGTGATTTGACAACCGTTGGACTTTTTTCTTTGGGGTTATTTGAAAGAAAAGGTGTACGTCGAAAAGCCAGCAACAATTCAAGCGCTAAAGGATGAGATAATTCGGCACATTAACGGCATAGAACCTCCATTATGCCTCAGCGTCATCGAAAATTTGGACCATCGGATGGAGGTGTGCCGCCGTGGTCGCGGCGCCCATTTGGCCGATATTTTGTTCCATACATAATTGAGTAATACCAATATATCATAATAAAATAAAATTACAATAATTTCCTAAATAGTTTGTGTTTTATTCAAAATCAACAACGGCCCTTGAAATTTAACCACCCTTTACAAAGAATTTTGTTTCGTTAAATTTTAATTTTTACTATTTTTATTAATTTTCATAATATGTCCTGGAAAGTAGTCGCTCCTCAATCAATGACAAATAATTTTTTTTTATATTTCTCCAAATTAGGAATTTAAAAAATTTTTTAAATGTATTTAAAAAAAAACACGTTTTTGCATTTTTATCGAATTTGTGCGCCATTCCAGATTAAAGAGCGTTAGTGATATCCAATGTAGTCTGAATTACGCTTGTTAATAATGTTGAGTAATTTGAGTGCAGTTAATCGATAAATGAAATGAAACACACAAATTTTGGGAATTTTTTGTAAAACACACTTTTTCACAAATGAGACATTTTCGGCCAAATTTAGGCACGTTAACTTTGTGCAAAAAAAATTTTTGATTTCCTCCATTGGGAACCATTTCCGTTCAAAGTGGGGCGGAGGGGTTGTATTGTCAAATTTATTTTTAAGGGATACCCTAATGTGTATATTGAAAATGTATATAGCTACATTTAATTAAGGTCCATTGAATTTCCGGAGGATATGAAATGAATATGAAAAGCTATAAATTGTATGCAAAATTTATTTCCTGTTTTAAATTATATAGAAAAACTACATTTGAAGAAGACACACTTAATTTTTATGAAAATGTTCACTGTATTCTAATGTACAGGCAGCGATTTTCATGCAGATGCATGTTTGTAGTCAGAAGCCCAAAATCGATTTTCATGAAATACTTTTCCGAATCAATGAATTTGCAAAAAAATGGTGGGTGGTGGGGCGGGGCAAGGTTTATCTAATTCCATTATAAAACATCGCCTGGCAAAAAAGCAATAAAAAAGTCCTTTCATAGCAGATTTCGATGTATTTGCCTTTAAATATAATCAAAAAATTGTTTGAGACAGTGCAAACTAAAAATGAAGGATGTCTACACAGAAAAAACTAGAATTGTGTCTCAATTAAAATAGTTGTTGATTCATTTAAAAGTTTAATTGAATTCGGTGCTATTGTAAAAATTGTAGTAACAATTAAAATAATTTGTAATTTATTTAATTGATATTATTTTCAATTATAGTTTTATTCATATATATTAAAAATTTAACTGAATATTGCTTTTTATTTCAAACAAATTTTTAGTAGATACTATTAAGACATTAATTAAAATTAAAACACAAATCGCCATAAATTGGCGAAAAATTGCTTAAATTAAAAACAAATCGCCAAAATTACAAAATTTATAAAAAAAACACCAAAACTGTAAAAAAAATTGCCAAAATTTAAACAAACAATACTCAAAATTGCATAAATTTTAAAAAAATTGCCAAGATTAAAAAAAACCCAAAATTCGACAAAGTCTCTTTAATTAAAACAAAAATGGTCAAATAAAAAAAAAATCAATGAAAAATAAAAAAAAAACACGAATATTTACTTTTACCGATTTTTTAACTTTGGAGATTTTTTAAAATTTTTGCATTATTTGGCTATCTTGTAATTTATACGTTATAAACACTGGAAATTTTGGTTATACCAAATAATAATTTTTAATTATTTATTTTTATTTTTTATTTTATTTTATTTATTTCATTAATCAATCCGAAGCCTAATGAGGCCTAATGATTGATAGATACGTAATTACAATGGCAGAAAATTCATATATACATAGTTCAAATACAATTCAAACTGATAATTTTACCATAATAAAAATAATAATAATTACAAGAAAATTAAATGGAATATAATCATTTAAAAAAATATAAATTTAAAATATTAAAACATTACTTCATTTACACTTAAGCCAAAACGAAAAGATCAAAAAACACAGGTATTCCCCTGTCAAATTCCATATAATTTTAAAATTAAAAGCCAAACGTTACCAAAACCTACCCGTCTGGCCCAAGTGAAAAAGTAGTGCAAAAAAAAAAATGTATTGAAAAAAATTAAGTATAAGAAATAAAATTAAAAAAAATGTTTAAACAAGTTAAATTTAACACGAACAAAAGAGAGTAAACAAAAAGTATTAAATTGTAATACGCATTATAAAAAAAAGTTCAGTCAGATCAAACACACATTTTAATTAAACAGTTAAAACATTAAACATTTTATTGAAAGTGAGTTTAAAATCGCACACAAGTTTAATTAAAATTTTTTTTACCAAAAATTTTTCAGTGTATTTTGACATAATCTTTTAAAACGGAGATACCACTACGACTCAAACTTAAGTTTGCATGTGTCGTAGTGTGTAATTTCAGAAGTTGATACTTTACTTACAGTGCCATCTTTTTATTTTAATTTGGTTTACTACGCGAGGATCTGGCAACATAGTTTTCAGTATTTTTTTTAAATATCTCAAAATCCATTAAAGCGACTCGTGTTCAGCACACAGAGACTATTTTTTTAATTTTTTTAATAAATTTAAGCCTCAAACTGTGATCGATATGCATCATATGTTAACTTGGGTCAATTTGACTAAAATTTTCACAATTTTTTTAGACTAAATGTAAACAAATTTCGATCGTCACTCCTTGAAATGCGACATTTTAAAATTTTGCAGTAAAACTAGTGTTTGTGTTATAATGATGTTGTTCTTTTTTATAAATTTTAAAATGTTTTATTACAATGAAAATGAAATTATTCAAGTTCGAGGCCATACTCCATATTTCTTTATTAGGATATTGTCCTAACAAATAATCTATAGAGTTTTTTGTTTTCAAATTTATTATTTGACCCTTTTAGGAATGTGTTGATAGATCTATTTCGGGAATTTTCTAGGTTCCTATCATCAGAACACGTTTTGAAAGCAGTAACAATCCCATGCGTAACATCAAACATTCATATAAACTAGTTTACTCACTACATGAGAACTAATATATGAGCTTGAAGTTAAAGATTATCACTATAATCATTAACTTCAAGCTCATATATCACTATAATCTTTATAATCTTTAACTTCAAGCTCATATATTAGTTCTCATGTCAGCAAAATTTGAGTCAGGAAGGTTCTTGCAAAAAAATTTGCTAATGTCAGTAAAATCTTTTGCTGAAAATCAGCGAGCTGATTCTTAACAACAAAATTAGTGGATTCAGCAAAAGTAAGGCTAACACTTGGTTGATTAAAACTTAAAAAATCCTTGCTAAAAGTTAATAAAATTGTTGCTGAATATTAGTCGACCGAAAAAAAATCACAAAATTTTTTAAAAAATTATATATGAATTAATTTACTTTCTGAAAATCTTAGCAAAAATTAAATATGCAACCCTTTTTTGCAATAAAAAAAGGAATCATAAAAAAATTACCTAATATGTGTGTCTTTATGTTTCGCTTTAGTCTGTCTACCTGAACGTATATTTGGTTGTAATTTGACCATACTACATTAATAATCTCTGTAAGATTTAGTATACATTACATACATTTAATGTTTATTAAATTAAAATATTTTATTTTGTCTTTAATTTATTTTATAGACAATTACTTTGACAAACCAGTGACAACACAAAATTAAAGTTTTTAAATGCACATATGTATTCACATTTTTCGCGTCCTTTTGTATGAAAACAAATACAAAATTTTTCATGGTTAATATATGTTCCCATGGGGAATGGGACCGGTTCTGCGTGTGCTACAGGATCGGTCCCATCGTGCCAGAGACCGGTCCTCTGCTAAACCCTACACTCAAAAAAATAAGTTAGTAGAAAAGTTAGTAAAACATTTTGTAAATCAGGTATACTATTTTTCAGCAAATTTTTTGCTAAAATTATGTTTTAAACTAAAATTTTAGTTATACTTAGTCAGCACTTAACTGTTTTGAACTAACGCTTAACTACTGTTTTACTAATGTTTTACTAATTTATTTGCTAAAAAAATTGTGCTTATTAGCACATCAATAGTGTGAACGACAACCAGATTAAAAGTTATACGCAGATTGAATTAGATGTCATGATGTAGCAGTGACGAAGAAAATTTTACTAAAAGGTACAACTCTATTAAGGACACATACAAAAAAATCAACCATGGAAGATTTCGTATCTGTTTTTCATACATAAAACAAAATTGTGGAACTTAAATTTTGCGTTTTCGCCGACTTGTGAAAGTAATTGTCTATTAATTAAATAAAAGACAAAATAAAATATTTAAATTTAAAAAATATTAAATGTGTATTTGTAGTCAAATCGAGTGGTCAAGTTGATAACAAATATACAGCAGGTAGACAGACTAAAGCGAAAGACAAACATCTTATGTAAATTTTTATGTATCCTTTTACTTATTGCAAAAAAAAGGGTTGTTTATGTTACATTTTGTTATTTTTTTCACTTCGTTTCTATAATTCTCTGTGGCATTAGCGTTCCTTTAAAAGATAGCGTCATTGGTGACAACCATTGATGTAAGTAGTTGAAAGATAATTTTGTTTATGTTATGTATAATTATTTCTATATATTTGCAGATAATACATTAATTCATATTGTCAATGTGGGAGTATGAAAAGTTTTATATATTGTAACGTATTGTAAATTATTTAAAAAAGAATCACAAAAATATGTTTTATGATTTTCAGCACAATAAATTAACTAAAGTAAAAATTTTCTACAAAATTTTTGAGTTTTTTTTTCAGTGTACTAATATTCAGCAAAAATTTTATTAATGTCTAGCAATGGTTTTTGAATTTCTACTCTACTAAGTTTTAGCAAAACTTTTGCTGAATCTACTAATTTTGTTGCTAAAAATCAGCTCGGTGATTTTCAGCAAAAGATTTTGCTGACTTTAGCAATTTTTTTGCAAGCATCCTCCTGACACAGCAAAATTTTTTGCTGACTTTACTGACTTTTTTATTTGAGTGTACCCTATGTAAACAACTGGCAACTTAAACATTGGATTGTCATAGTAGGGGGTCATTTGTCCTGCTTTGAACCACATAGTGGCATGCCACAGGACTAACCAAAGATGGGCATACCAAAAGGGTCATGTCCGTATAAAATAAACGAAAACTAAACAGCTTCCACTGGGTACAATTCTGTGCAACTGGCTTTTTCTTGTTAATAAGCATTTTGGTTAAGTGGTATGTTCTCCCTTTACCAGTCACAGGATTGATAATATTAGGACAATTGACAATGCTTAAACCCACTTCAGTATTAAATAATACCAGTCCTGTGATAAGTCCTTCTTTAACCAGTTGCTTTTAGGTCAATTTAATCCTCATTCCCCATAGGGGTCTTACAAGAGTTGTTCTTTTTAGTACAATTTTCCTCGTCTCTACTACATATTGACATGCCGCAACATCTACATGATTCTGAGTATATCTTTCAATCTGGTTGTCATCCCCACTATTAATTTGTTTATCAGCACCATTTTTTTTAGCAAAATAAGTTAGTAAACCATTAGTAAAACACTAGTTCACCATAATTATAATTAAAATTATAGCTGAAATCACAATTTAAGCAAAACATTTTCTGAGAAATAGTATTACTAACTTTTCTAATAACTTTTTTTTTCATGTACGGTTGACACTGGGTGGTTTCAAAAAAATTATGAAAGTTTCTCATAAAGTTGAAGAAATTTTTCATTCACCTTTGTAGAAAAATACAATAGTTTAGAGAATATTTCCATGAAAACTCGTCCAAGAAAATTCCCTGTGTGTTCTATTTTCTATAATATATTTAATCTTTATATAAAGTACATCTTATAAAATACAATAACATGCTAATTAATTAATTAGTTATTAAATTACTAAATCATACATTTAGTTACCGATAGTAATTCTATTAAAAAAGGTACTATGTGTGTGTTTGAAATTTGTTATAAATCTTTCCCTAGAGAGAAATTATTAATGTTAACAATGACATTTAATCTTATTTGAATACAAATAAAAAACAAACAACTTCTAGATAAAGCATAGAAGGTAATAAAGATACAATTCCATAGAGAAAGTTGAATAATCATTATACAAACCACACTTGAGGGTAGATATACTAGAATACATATAGTAAGGCACATACATATGAGTCATTTCGTGTCAAACCGAACACATTTTAGATCACGATTTTTGATTGCTTCTTAATTTGCCAGACGTTTTCTTATTTTAAAATTTTTAACTCCCGAAAACAGCCATTTACACAAATAAGAGTATAAAAACTTAGATACCTGCAGAAAAAAGTAGTGTACACGACATTTAAAATAAGCCATCAACCAATCTAATCGGCGAACTAGTTTTTAAAATACATTAATTTAAATCTCGACATATCGGAACAGTTTTCATATGTTTTTAAATTTAAATTTTTTGACATATTTTGATGCAAACATAACTCGTAATGTAAAAAAGTGTTCGGTTTAGCATGGAATGACTCATATACCGATAGTTATTAGTTGAAACCTTTCAACTGAAAAATTATGCATTTTATCGCAAGTATTTTTAATGACTTTTGCATGATTTAAAAGCTTTAGTAGTTTTTATCTCAATTTGTTACCAAATGGAAGTTAAATAAAATTTAAATAATATTTAATTTAAAATCAGTGTTAATAAGCACAAGCACAAAAATTCCGGCATCTATTCAAAACCAATTTTATAGACTTACAATTAGGGAATGCAAGATCCCGCCCCTTTTCATTTCCTGGAAAGGCGGGAAATTTTTTCAAAATTGTAGATATCCCGGGGTCCCGCTCGAAAATTGAATTATATAATTTTTTCATATTAAGAGAATTTTTTTTTTTAAGCAAAATGTCTAGCACCAGCCGAGATTTTTTACAAAAATAAGTCCCTATTATAAATCTGAGGTATGTATCTGAATTTCAAGCTTTTCTGAAGTCTAAGAAAAATTGAGTTTCTTTAAAATATTGAAACCTGAAAGCTTAAAATAATAAAAAAAGCTAAACAAATATTTTAAAACTAGAATAATAAAAAAATCAATCAAGTTCGACGGAAGAGTTCGGCCCAAAAACAGCATTTGGACAATTTGGTAATTGAAAGTGTTTTGTACAAATTTTTGTAATGAAACAATTTTTTAGGAGCGGTTTAAATTGATTTATTTCTTTAGTTTACGTTAAACTGTGAAATTAAAGGCTGAAACATAATTGGCTTAAGTGACTTAACTCAGGTATTGGTATGAAACGAAAATTAGTTTTTTTTTTATTTAAATAATTGTATTTCAAAATATTCGTGTCATACCTGGCTTAAGTCCCTTAAAATAACCTTTGATATTTTTTTTTAAATTGTTAATTAATGCTTAAAAAATTTCGGATATTTAATTTTATATTGTATTTTTAAAATTCCCGTGATTGCGAGAACAGAAAAAGGCTAAGTTTCAAGGGATTTCCGGGATGCATTCCCTACTTACAATGATCTCATAAAATCTCACAAAGTTTGTTAAATTTGTTTGTCAAATTACTCAAAACTCAAAACTTAAAATTAAAAAATAAAAAATATTTAAAAAACAACTCCATAAAAATTTTTTATGCGATTTTCGAATGCGATGTTTCCACAATCGTAAGATTTAGACTATGTCATATTTATATGGAACCTACCTTCAATACTAAGTTTGGTTAAAGTTGAATACCATCAAGGTCAAAACTTCGATTTTTTTTTTGGGTTTTATATGAAATAAGACCACCGAAGTTAGACAAAAAAAGGAAAAACTTCGCATAAAAAATATAGGAAGTTCGAAAAATTCTTAATTATTTTTTAATAATTTTTCACGTTAAAAGTTACAATTCAAAATAATGAATTTATTTATTTATTTATTTATTTATTTAAGTCTATGGATACAATATCCTTACAGACTAGCATATAAAATTAAGATATTTAAAATAAATTATTTAACAAAATTTTAAATTGGGAGTGAGAAACACTTATGTCTAACTTATTACAGTAAATATTAAATAATCTCATAGATCTATTTAGTGGTTCGTTTAATACATATTCAGTTAAGTGTATATCAATATGAAAAAATTTACTTATATTTCTAAAACTTCTTGGTGGAACATATATTGAAATTAACTCTAATAGCTCAGGAGAATCAATAACACCACAAATAATACCATGTAAAAAAGTTAAACTTGCAATAATACGACGAGTTTCCAGAGTTTTTAAAGAAATAAACTCACACTTATCTGCGTAAGAAGGGATAGAAAAAGAAGGAATGTTAAAATGATTCGGATAGTTAAAACATGGTAGGGCAAACTTGACAAACTTTCTTTGAATTCTCTCAATACGACCAATATGAAGAGCAGCATTAGGACTCCAAATAATGAAGAATATTCCAATCTAGATCTAACAAACGAAGTATAAACCACTTTCTTCGTTATGTGATCAAAACATTTATCCAAATTACGTCGAATAAATGCTAAAAGCGAATAAGCTTTCGGAACAATAAAATTTAAATGACTGGTGAATGATAATTTAATATCAAAAACTACACCAAGGTCCAAAATTTCATCAACAGATGCCAATACATTACCAAACATTCTGTAATCAGAAATTATAATATTTCGACGTCTATGAAAAGACATACTATAACATTTAGAAATATTTTATTTATTTTACAAATGCCATAGTTCTACACATCTATAGAGGATTAAGATTTCATATATACCTTGATTTGAACGTTTTGAAGCAAAAACCATTTTTTAGTCATATTTTTCGGTTTTTTTTTGAAAATTTTTGATAACATCTAGTAACTGATTTTGCGAGTTATTAAAAAGCCATTATTATTTGTATTAAAGTAATTCAGAAAGTAAGCTGGTGTAATTTCTGTTAGTTCAAGAAATAGTATTATGTGATTAGGGTTTTAAACAGGGAAGATAGGAAAAACTTGCTAAAAATCTGCTTAATAAAAAAATAAAAAACCTGCTAAAAATCTAATCAAATTATTGACATTTTTTTTTTATATATACAGTGGTGTTCAAAACATTTGCAACTGAAATCATGGTTTAGGTAATTCGGCAAGTCAGAAAAAACATAACGTTACTTTCAATAATATCGCCAGATATGTTTTTGGTATTAAGCGGTTCTCAAGAATTTCCCGTTATGCAAAGCAGTTATACAACATATCATTTGATAACCTGTTAAAATGCCGCTGTCTATTTTTCTTACATAAAACTATCTATACAAAACAACCAGGCTATTTATACAATCGTTTTATCTTCTCTAGATCAAATAGAGGAAAAAAGATAAACAGTTTTCGATATCGTAATCAGATATCTGAAAGACATTTTTTTATAAGCTCCATTCGGCTCTGGAAACGACTACCCCACAATATCCAATCAAAAAGCAATGCTAAGCACTTTAAACGCGAAATATTTAAACATTTTGCTTAACTTTTTTAATTAAATTATTTTTTTTTTTAATACTATTGTTTTTTTTATTTTTTTAAATTTAGTATTTTCTTTAAATCATCAAGAACTGTTTTATAAAATTATTTATTTGTTGCCCACTGTATTTTGCCTAATTGTATATTAATTTTTTATTTTAGTCAAACTTTTTATTTATTTATTTTATTTTTTTTATTTTATTAATTAATAATAATATAAGTACAAATTATATACTATTACCCCTAACCGAGCACTAGCTACTATGGCCTTCGGCGCGTTGTAGCGAAAACAGACCAGTGCCTCTGGTGGGAATCGAACCCACGACCCCCGCACTGATAAGCCAGCACGCTACCAACTAGCCTACATTTGTGATTAAAGTTATATGTACAGTTCTATAAAAGACTCGTTCTTGTTGCACTGTGTACCAAATAAAAATAAATAGATAAATAATTATAACTTTTTTGATCAAAAAGATTTGTAGTATAATTTTTTTTTTTTTGTTAAATTCAGTTATAGCATATTTAGCAATATGCCAAAAAAAACAACTTTTTCATTTTCAAGCTATTAATGCCGAATGATTTTATTTGTTTCGGGGGGTAGAGTCAGGTACCCTACTTGCTTATTAGAATGCCCCTCACTTGTCCTAAAGCGGATATTTAGGGTGACCCTTAAAACTTGGATTTTTTGACTTTTTATGAATTTAACGCATTATTTATGTTAATAGCTACAAAATCAATGTTTTTATGTGTTGAATAGTTAGTTTGCGTAGAAATCTTCCATTTTTGGTTTTTGTTGGAATAATACACTGAAAAAAACAAAGTGGCAACAACAAAATTTGGAAATAAGAAAATACTACTTCTAACATTTAGCGCGGCACAAATTGGGCTGAATATTATGGCTTGTCATGCAACACAGTTGTTAATGACATTAAAATCTAAATTTCTGCCGTGGTGCTTGGCGATCGCATTTTTTGTTTACAAGAAAATTAGGAAAATGTAAAAAAAAGGCGAAAAATATGAAAAAAATGGGGTTTTTTGACCTTCATTCACTTATAACTTTTGAAGTAGGAATGTTATCTTCAAGCACCACGGCAGAATTTTAGATATTTTAGTCATCAACAACTATGTTGTCTCCCAAGGCATAATATTCAGCCGAATTTGTGCCGTATTACAAACAGTACAGATTATTTTAGACAAATTTTATTAATTGATTAAAAAAACAGGGTGAATTTTTAAAAAAAACGTCAATTTATGCTACTGAAATTAGTTATACATTAGTTATTAAGAACATAGACACTGTTTTCACTTTGGGAAACAAAATTCCTTTCCATGTGATAAGTAAATATACTTATATTTCATTTACTATTGCGATAAAGTGGCACTAGATATTTAGCCATCACCTTAGCGTGCTTATGAATTACACATCCTCACAAAAATATAAAAAGGTTCTGACCCAGAAACCAGACCCACCAATCCTTATGTATTATGACCTCCTGAATGCGATGCCGCCATAAGAATTGAATTATATCGTTGGGTTTTCATGTAATTTACAAGAAAATTCCGCAAAGTGAACTTACCTAATTTGTAAATTTGACCATGTTAAAAAGTGTTTGTTTAAATCCATGTCACTTTTAAAATTTTTGACAGATTTTATTCAAACACCTCTTATTTTTTTCGTAATAAACCAGACTTGATCTTATATAAAGAAATAAAATTTTAAAAAATGTTAACTAACAATAAGTCAAATTTACAAAGAAACCGGGTAGGTTCACTTTGTGGACTGTCCTTGTAAATTACAGAAAAACCCAACAATACAATTCTAGTAAAATAACTAAAATTTTTTTCCCAAAACTAAAAATGTAAACTTTAATGATCAATTTAATAAAATTTACATACATATTTTAATATAAATTTGGTACTATCTCATTATCTTATAGATCTTTTCTTTCTCATTCGGTTATTTTTCATCCGATTTTCAAGTTTTTTTTGGAAAGGTATTCAATTACCTTTCTAATTGTTGAATTTTGTTAGTACAAATTATTGCCGCTAGATGGCGTAAAATTCATTTCTTTTAAAAAATGCATCAAAACACCCTGTATTTGCAAATATTTTGAGTTCATATGTTCTGCAAAAGTACTCGCCATATGATTTTGTACAAAGTTGCCAAACAACATTTGGTCGAATTCTGGAAATTTAACGGTCAAAATTTTAATTTTCTTCAAGAACCTAAAAATAACGGTAATTTTGTAAATAACGGAATTATAAAAAAGTTGCGGAACAAAAATTGCTTCTGATACCCTAAAGAACCATTTTCAACAATAAAAAAGTTCTTTTTCGCAAAAAGTCGATTTTGGCATATTGCTAAGCATATTATTTGACAAATACAAAAAAATTATTCATAACTTTTCAGAACTAAAAAAAAAAAAAAATTTTAACAAAATAAGTCGATAGTGCAGTGTTCAAAACATTTGCAATTCTTAAAGTAATTAACAGGAAATACAAACAATGATTTTAACGCTCAGTATTTTGTAGCATAGCCATTATTTTTATAACTTCTGAACACCTCTTAGGCATTGAGGCAATGAGCTTTTTAATATAATCGTCAGAAATTTCATTCCACTGCTTCTCCAACTCGACGAAAAGTGCATCACCATTTCGGAATACTTTATTTCCGATATTCCGTTTTACAATCATACACATGTTCTCAACCGAGTTGAGATCGGGAGATTGAGCCGGCCACGACATGATATTAATTTCATTTTTCTGCAGCCAAACTTTTACAACCCCCGCCGTGTGTTTTGGGTCGTTGTCGTGCTGGAAGGTCCATGAGAGTGGCATTTCCCATTCAGCATACGGAAGCATAACTGAACTCAAAAGATCTCTATAGATTGTGGCCGTCATTGCTTTTCGGTTTTTTTCGGACACAAACGGTTTTATTGTACATCTATAATTTCTAAGACCATATTCTCGGGCTCTTCTTTTAATGGTGGAAAGACTGGCATCTATTAAAAGTTTAGTTTTAGCTTCTCTGGGATATTTCGAAAAAAATATCCTGATTTTCCGATCTTCTCTTACAGTTGTAATACGGGATCTTTGATTTTGGAACGGAGTACTTTATAAAAATTTCTTTTTGGGAAAGTCCATTTTGAAAATCATTTAAAACTTTTGATTTAAAATCAGAATTGTATTTTTTTCCTGCCATTTTTTACAAAAATTATTCTTACGATGTTTATGCTTCCAATATCTTATTACAACTATTAAAGAGTAATAATTATAATAATTGAGTTTGTGATTTAACATAACAAATATCTCTAGAAATTCCAATAACAAAGTCCCCTGAAGATTTCATTGGGCAGGAATGAAATCCGGATAGGGACACGCCTACATCAGATTGTTTTTCACAATTTGTTAAATAAGTTTTGGGACTTTAGCACATTTAATTACTATAAATGCAATTAATGTTTATCCCGATGAAAATAAATTTAAATAATAAATTTGTTTAAAAAATGTAACGTCCTGAATCTAATATTAAAAAGGAATGCGATTACCGTTATATCCTAGCATTAGTTAGTATAAATTGTTTCGTTAAGAGTAAGAATAATGAGAGTTGCAAATGTTTTGAACACCTGCATTTTGAATACATCTATTATTATTAATTTTTTTGTTGTTTTAATTTAACGAAATTAATTTGTTTTATTTGTTTAACACAAAACAATGTATGAGGAATATGTAAGAAATAAATTTAAGTAACTAAATGTGATTTGAAGAAAATAAATCAATGAAAACCACAAATGCGATATCAGTTCCAAATGTTTTGACCACTACTGCATGCTGCGTTTTTTTTTTACAACATTTTGTTGTTAAATAAACGTTGTTGGCAGATTTTTAACTTATAAAAGTTAAATAGTTTCAAAAAGTTTTAAAAATATATTTTTAAAAATCAATAAATATAAAATTTTGATTAGTAAAAATATGCTAAAAAGCTTGTTCTCTGCAAACAAATTACACTTAAAAGCATTTAGCGTATTAACCAATGTATCTTTAAAGACACGTTAACTTTAAAGTATTGTTAAAAATCGAAATAAAAATAATTTACTATTACATTATTTATAAGTAGATTATATTTAACTTATAAATATTTTCAATTAATATTTTGTTCGATATTTTGTAGTTTTTGCTCGTTTTCTCGTTCATTAAAGTACCAATAAAATTAAGTGATAGACATCTGAAATTTGGTTGACATATGTGTTTAGGGATAAAATCCGTCCTCAGGGAGAAATTTTTCCCTATATAGCAGTTGTCCAAATGTTATCCTCATCCAAATTTATTAAATTATATGTTCTAAATGCTATGAGATTATATCTAATTTAATATAATAGGATGGTCAATATATTATTTTAAATTTAAATATCGCGTAGCTTCTTTCACTTTTAAAAGCATTAATATTAGGTCTTCACATAAAAACACGCATATAGCTTGTAAATATGGTAAAACTTTGACAAACCTAACATTTGTTGTAGTTTTAAATCTACAAACAAATTTGTTACATTTATTTACAATTTCAGATGAAATCAAAAAAAAATTAATTTTTGTTTTGTTTTTTTATTATTAAACAGTATTTTAAATACAATTTACTTACAGACTACGACTAGCCAAAATTTGGGGGGGTCACTCGCATTTTGAAGAGGTAGATGGCCTACAACGATTCTTTTTAAAACGAATTCTTAAGTTATCTAAATTTACACCTAATTATGCTCTATTGCTTGAGTCGGGAATGGAAGACGCTCATTTATTTATACTTGACCTACATATGAGATATATTACACAAACGCTATTTGAGTACACGGAAATTCGGCTTCCTCATCAACTTAGTTTATTGGCATTAACGCATAAAGTTTCTTAGGCGAAAAATTTAAATGCTTTAGGTCAAGATAGCAACATTGAACTATCACCAAATCTATCGACGGCGGAATGGAATGAAAAGCTTATAATGCTAAAGAACTACATAAAAATAAAAGATCACCAAAACCGTTTAAACAGACTTTGCCAATCTGAATCGTTTTATAAAAACCTAACGCCAACAGTTGCTCACTTTTATTTTAATGATGAAAATAATCAGTCGAATATTATGTGAATATTCAAAGCACGTTGCGATTTTATAGACTTAAATGGATCCAGATTTTCGAGGAGAATTAATAAACGATGTTCATTGTGTAATATGGAAGAAAAGGAGAATATCCAACATTTTATTGGAATATGCCCAATTCTAAATACCTTTAGCCTGCGATTTTTTAATAAGATAACGTTATCAGAAGATGAAATAATTAGATATTCGAATGGGCTGAACCACTGGCCGATCTTAACAAAATACATTATTAATGCTTTGTTATATCGAAAACCTTAATATTAGAATACAACAACTAAATATGTAAAATAAAAATTATAGCTAATCTCTATTTTTCCGGCTAACAACATAGTCACAACCGTATATTCTTTAAAATTATTTTTTATAACGTTAAAAAAAAAAAAAAAAAAAAAAAAAAAAAAAAACAATACATGAATAAAAAATTACTACTACTACTAGCCAAAATTGACTAACTAGCAGTTTAGTTTGGATGATTTTGTGAAATTTATTTTACATAAACAGAAAAACGGGGTTTTATTATAAAAACATCCTACTGGTTGAAGCGCCACTTAAGATCATGTTGCTTGAAGCGGTTTAATCTCCTTTGTAGACCTGAAGTGTTTAGAAGGAGCGGGATTTCAGGATTAATGTGTTGTATCAGTTTAGTTTCATGTGTTGCAGATCTGGTTTGTATCTCTGAAGCTATTATGTTGATTTTTAAATCTCTGTAGATATCTGCATCTCTGGCATACCATGGAGCTTTAACTATGTTTCGTAGCACTTTGTTTTGTAATCTTTGTATGATTTGAAGCACAATATTCTTCGCACATCCCCATATTTGGATTCCGTAAGTCCAGACTGGTTTCATGATTTGCTTGTAAATCATAACCTTGTTATGAGTTGAGAGAGTCGATTTTCTACCAATGAGCCATTTATATTTTTTATATTTTATATATCCACACTCAAAAAAATAATTTAGTACAAAAGTTAGTAAAACGTCTTGTAAATCAGGTATACTATTTTTTAGCAAATTTTTTTCTAAAATCGTGTTTTCAGCTAAAATTTTTGTTATACTTATTCAGCACTTAACTGTTTTATACTAATGCTTTACTAATATACTAATGTTTTACTAATTAATTTTGCTAAAAAAAAATTGTGCTGATAAGCACAATAGTAGTGTGGACGACAACCAGGTTGAAAGATATACGCAGAATGAAGCAGATGTCGCGGCATGTCAAGATGTAGTAGAGAAGAGGAAAATGATACTAAAAAGTACAACTCTAATAAGACATAAAAAAATCAACCATGGCAGACTTTTGTATCTGTTTTTCATACATAAAACAAAATTGAGGATTAAAACAACTTAAATTTTGCGTTGTCACCGGCTTGTGAAAATAATTGTCTATTAATAAAATAAAAGACAAAAGAAAATATTTAAATTTAATATGTATTTCTATAATAAATGTTAATAGATTAATAATCTAGTGTGGTCAAATTGCAAACAAACATATACAGACATGTAGACAGAGTAAAGCGAAAGACAAAGACACACATCTTAGTATGGTTCCTTTTCCTTATTGCAAAAAAAAGGGTTGTTTTTTTCGTTTCGTTTGTTTTTGTTTATTTTGTAGTTTCGTTTCTATAATTATCTTCGGCAGTTGCGTCCTTTAAAAGAAAGCATCATTTAGATTACCATTGATGTAAGTAGTTATAAGAAAATTTTTATTATTTTATATATATTTATTTCTATATATTTTCAGATATTAAATTAATTCATGTCGTCAATGTGGGAAAATGAAAATTTTTTATTTCGTAATTATTGTAAGTTATTTTTAAAAGAGTCACAAAAATATGTTTTATGATTTTCAGCAAATAAATTAACTAATTACAATTTTTCTACAAATTTTTTGCGTTTTTGTCAGTCTACTAAAATTCAGCAAAAAATTTATTAATTTTTACCAAGGCTTTTTTATTTCTAATCTTCTAAGTGTTAGCAAAACTTTTGCTGAATCTACTAATTTTGTTGCTAAAAATCTGCTTGCTGATTTTCAGCAAAAGATTTTGCTGACATTAGCAATTTTTTTGCTAGCACCCTCCTGACTAAAATTTTGCTGACTCAGCAAACTTTTTTGCTGGCTTTACAAACTTTTTTTTTGAGTGCAGTTCTTCTCTTTTCTTTTTACATGCTCCCTCCAAAGTAATTTGGCATCGAGAGTCATCCCAAGATACTTTGCTGTATTCGCGACGGGAACTCTTTGTTGATATATGTAAACTGGCATGTAGTTATAATTTTATTTGTTAAATTTACATGTGTAGACTTCACCATTTGTTAGTCCATTGTTCTACTTCCAGCAGTGCAGCTTGTAATTTAGTAGTTGATGTATCGATGTCTTTGTCTATGGACATAATTACGGTGTCGTCAGCAAACGTACCAACAACACAATTTTCATTGACAGGTATGTCATACGTATACAGCAAGTATGTATAAAATAGGTCCCAGAATGCTACCTTGAGGAACACCTGAGTTTATGGGGTATAGATTTGAGTATTGGTCATCTTGTTTAACTCTAAAAAAATCTGCTTGATAAATAAGATTCTAACATTTCACAATATTGTTTTGGAAGAAGATGATTTAATTTGTGAAGCAAACCTTTGTGCCATACTTCATCAAAAACTTTAGAAACATCTAAGAATACAGCAAAGCATATTTTCTTGTTTTCTTGTGCTAGTTCAATCGAATGAGTAATGCGGTGTATTTGCTCAGTAGTTGAGTGCTTTTCCCGGAAACCGAACTGGTGATTTGGTATTATATTTCTATCATTAATAGTATTTTTAAGCCTTTTGCTGAACAGTTTTTCAAAAGTTTACCCAATACATGGAGGAGTGATATTGGTCGGTAAGAACTTGCGGGTTTTAATATCATAATAATTTCTGACACTTTCCAAAGGCTTGGCATATGTATAAGTTTAAGAGCAGCATTAAATATATTGGTAATTTTGACTACGCCTTGATGAGGCGAATGTTTCAAAAGGCCAGCAACAATGAGATCATATCCTGGAATTTTTTCCATTTAAAGACGACTTATTGTGTTTTTGACTTCTGTTATTGAGAAAACAGGAATCTCATCTTCTTCGTTGTTAAATACTTCTTCGAGGCCTTGGTTATTGCTCATATTAGAACTAAAAACTGTTGACAAATATTCTGCAAATGCATCAGTTTTCTCTAAATTCGACTTTGCCCAGTTACCATCATTTGTTTTGATAGCTGGAACGTGGCACAAAGGCTGTTTTAATTGGCGCTACGAAATAACCCCCAATGAAATAACCCCCAACGGCCAAAAATGAAATAACCCCCAAAAAAATTGTGTAAAATTGTTTGGGGGTTTTTTCTTTTTTTTTTGGATTATTTCATCTTACGGTTTGGAGATTATTTCATTATGAAGCAACCCCCAATGAAATAAAGCCCAAAATTTAAATTCTTTGGAGATTATTTCATATGCAATTATTTTGGGGGTTATTTCATATTTTTTGGGGGTTATTTCATTTTGCTAAAAGTGAAATTTTTTTAATATTTGTTACGATGGGGTGCAATAACGCCTTACGAAATACGGCCTTAAAGGCTTTATTTCTCAATGGAAAGTGAAATAAGGCCTTTATTTCCAAAAAGGTTTTATTGCACTTTGAAAGTGAAATAAAGCCGTAAAGGTCTTATTTCATTTCATTTAATTTTTTTTTTTTAAATGAAGCAATAAAATTTCTTATTCTTCTTATATTTTATTGAACAATTATAAAAAAATTTCATATTAGCAAAAATTAATAGAACATTAATAATTAATCCCACTTCTGGAAACGAAATAAATCCCACCAAAATGAAAAAAAATCACTTTAATCATTACACATTTTTGCAAATATGATGATAAGCAAAAATTAATAGAACATTAATAATTCAACAAAAAATTTAACTGCAACAATATTGAAAATCTTTGCTTTATAAAGTTTTTCTGCGTGGCGGCCTGCGGCAGCTCTTAGGGGGTTTCTCCTCCATAGGACGCGGCAGGTGGCTCCGCTGAATACAGTTTCCTGCGCGCGGCTCATTATCTTCCCTAGTGTGACGCGCGCAGGGAAACTTTATTCAGCGAAGCCACCTGCCGCGTCCCATGGAGGAGAAAACCGCAGGCCGCCACGCAGAAAAACTGAACAGTGTAACAAAAGAATCAAAAAATACAAAATAAAGGCTTTATTGCACCATTGGCTAAATTTCAATAAAGGCCTTATGTCACTTTCAAAGTGCAATAAAGCCCTTTTCGCAATAAAGGCCTTATTTCTCAATTGGAAGTGAAATAAAGCCTTAAAGGCCTTATTTCGTAAGGCGTTATTGCACCCCATCATAGAATGTATATAATCAAATATATAAAAACAAAAAATAAAATAAATTTGGGACATATTTCATTTCTTTGGAGCTTATTTCATTGGGGGTTATTTCATTTCTTCCTTTGGGAGTTATTTCATTACGAAACGACCTCCAAATTTTGGGTGTTATTTCATTTTCACCTTTGGGGAATATTTCATTTCTTTTGGGTATTATTTAATTTTTTTTTTGTTGGGACTTATTTCATTTTTTTTGGGATTTATTTCATTGGGGGTTATTTCATTTTGTCGTTTGGGTGTTATTTCATTGGGGGTTATTTCGTAGCGCCGTTTTAATTTTCTAGTTGCTTTCCATAGTGAATAATCTGTTTTATTATCATAGGTTAATTCAGATAGAAAATGGTTTAAGTTGACATTTTAATTTTTTCTATTTCTCGTCTTAGGTTCATAGTAGCATTGTTCAATATGGTTTTATCAAGTGGACATCGAGTTTGCTGCCATTTCTTACAAAGTCTTCTTTTATTTGCAATAAGGTCGCGAATGCTTTCTGGATAGGATATTTGTTTCTCCGATTTATTTAAAACAGGTGTACTTCCCCATGCTGATTGCTGCAATAGAGTCAGTATTGTTGATATTAGCCAAGGTGTTGAATTTTTCTTTTATTAAGGATTTATAGAGCTTCCAATCAGTATGCTTGTTGGTTAACGTGCTGTTTGTTTTATTTTTCACAGAAAAACGTGAGATAAATTGGTGAGTGGTCTGAACTGAAATCAAAACCACTTTTAATCTCTAAATTTGCCTAAGAACTTATGTATTATAAAGAAATCTATCAAATCTGGCATCTTGTCTCTGTCTGATAGCTAGTAGGTTGGACATTAGAGTGGGTCGCACCCCATAAAAAAAAAAAAGTTGTGCCGGTCACCCCCTAGAATTAAAGATAATTTGAAGAAAATTTGAAAAAAAAATTTTTTTTTTTGCCACTCCCCTTGACCCTGCTCATTTGGTTTTTATTTCCTGTGGCTCCATTTATAGTCCGATCGTAACGTGTGATATATCATTGTTTTTGGAATGACAACGGCTACATTTTCTACTTTGATCACTTTTGACTCCGACTTCAAATTCTAGAAGTGACTTCTGGAAACTCGATTTCTACCACCCTAATTCACGAGTTTTTCTAAACGATAAAAAAGTTTTTTAAATTCCATGAAATTTTGTCTTTTACAGTATATATATTTATTCAGTAACAAAAAAGTTACGAAGGTTTAAAAAAAGTCAATTTGAGTTTTATTCCAACAATTGTTAACAATAAGCTTTGGTCTTTTTGTGGTTATTGTTTTTGTGGCCATTTTTAAAGTGCTCTCTTTTTACTCTTTTTTCTATCAAATATTGTTGAGAGAAACTCTATTCTTAAAAGTATAAACAATAGTTTTTTTTAATGTGGTATTCTCCTTAAATAAATTAATTTAAATTTTGGCGAGACTCCAGCTGTTTATACTGCTCTCGACTTCTTATTTTAGCAAATATATACCCCATGCGCTTTTCGTCCGTTACCTTGTTTTGCGGATTCACTAACAACTCGAACAAAGCGTTCGGTATTTTGCGAATGACATGGAAATTCTAATAAATAAATTATATAGTTTAATTATGGATGCGTAAATTGTAAAATATATTTTGAAATATATATACCTGGAATTTCAATGATTTCATGAGGCGAATATTGATATTGAACCAATTGCTCATCCGTACAGAAAGTAAGGCATGGTGGCTCGGTTATTTCAAGATTGTCCCAATTTATTATTTCCGTGTATACGTTGCAATCAATATTTATTTGATGTTTTGGAACGTGGAACTCTCGAATCTTTGCGGGTGGGTCACCCCGAGCAGTTCTTATCTTCTCGTAAGCCTGTAATCTAACTGTTGGATCCGGATCTGTTATCATTGCTAGAAGTATATTTTCTGGATGTAAGTAATAATATTTTGTAATTGTAATGGTAATTCTCGAATCCAAAGTATGTACTTAAACATGTGTCGGCTTCCGTGTATGGACTGTGGTTGACTCTTTACAAGAAACCAAAAATTTTATCAAAAAGCTACAGCTGTAGACGCGAGCACTTGAAGAGGAATAATAACATGTAGGGCTCGGAAGTTAATGCATTTATATTTGTGTTTTATGTACATAAAATATGTATTTAAAATCGTAAAATATGTACTTAAAATTTAAAAATATGCATTTATTATTGATTTTTTCATTTTTTTCTATATAATTTTTAAATTTTATTA
Organism: Delia radicum; assembly: GCA_021234595.1. Lineage (NCBI taxonomy): Eukaryota > Metazoa > Arthropoda > Insecta > Diptera > Anthomyiidae > Delia > Delia radicum. The sequence continues at coordinate 92,750,508 of CM037853.1, forward strand.
ATTTCTGTTTTAAAAAGTCGTTACAAAATTGAGAATTACAATTAAAAATCTTCTTAAAGTTTGTAGCTGAATTTTCTATCATATTACATTTCTTGATAAAAAAAATTAAATGTATAAATTTGATAAGATTTTATTTCTAAAAAAATTTAAATTGTAAAAAATTTATTTTTAGTAAAACATCAAAAAAAATTTGCAAAAATATGCAAAAATATGTAAAAATATGCAAAAACATGTAAAAATATGCAAAATATTTAACAAAAAATACAAAATATGCATAAGAATATGCATTTATAGCAAAATATGCAAAAATATGCATTTATAGCAAAATATGTAAAAATATGCACTAACAAATCGATGCCATTTTATTGCAAATTTGTTGATTCGCAAAGATATTTGGTTAACATTGTTCTCTAGCTAACGACAACAGACATGTATTTACATGAATTTCCGAGCCCTAATAATATGTTTAACAAAAGTGTTGCCAGCTGAATCGGTTTGTGATGACGGTTAAAAACAGTACTATGTGGAGCAGAAAGATAATAGAAAATAGAGAAACAAGTGAGATTACGAAAAAGAGAACATTATCATAGTGCAAAAACAAATGCACACTAGCGCCACAAAAAGACCAAAGCTTATTGTTAACGATTGTTGGAATAAAACTCAAATTGATTTTTTTTAAACCTTCGTAACTTTTTTGTTACTGAATAAATATATATACTGTGAAAAACAAAATTTCATGGAATTTAAAAAACTTTTTTATCGTTAAGAAAAACTCGTGAATTAGGGTGGTAGAAATCGAGTTTCCAGAAGTCACTTCTAGAATTTGAAGTCGGAGTCAAAAGTGATCAAAGTAGAAAATGTAGCCATTGTCATTCCAAAAACAATGATATTTCACACCTTACGATCGGACTATAAATGGAGCCACAGGAAATAAAAAACCAAATCCGCGGGGTCAAGGGGCGTGGCAAAAAAAAAAAAATTTTTTTTTAAATCATCTTCAAATTATCTTTAATTCTAGGGGGTGACCGGCACAACTTTTTTTATCGACCCGGCCTATTGGGCATCCTGTGGAGATGGTATCACTTCCAGTTTCAATTAAAGCTTTATATAATTTCAAAAACTAGACATATGTCTATATTTGCTTTTTCTAGGATGGCCTGCAGCACGTTTTTATGTTTTAGCAGACCATTTGCATTCCATTCCATTATTCTTATAAACTTTTTCATTTTTGTCATTTTTGTGAATTAAGATATTTATTCTCCAAAGATTTTATTCGAAGCTCTATTGAATTGTTTGAAAAATAAAAGCTTTCTCAGTCTTGCACTATCATCTGATGTCTAAAGTCGTGTTTACCTTTGTTTCTTTGATTAATAGTAAAAGCTTACGGTTTATTTGTTTTTTATTTCGTCGTTGTTAGAGTTATTTTAACAATAGACAAATAGAAAAGAAAAAAAAAAAAACTTACTCTCAAAATTAAACGTAGTATAGAACATGTGGATACCTGTTCGGGGTATAACATGAGTCGAAAGAGATCAGATCCTAACGGTTCTCAGAGAACTGGAAGTTCAAATTATTATGGACCACTACAAACAATTGAAGATGAGGACAACGATGAAGTTGTTATTGAGCATACTGTTAAACAGAAAATACCACCAATTACAATATTAAAATGTAACATGGAAAAAATACAAGAAGCATGCAGAATCTCAAATGTAAAAGATTACTCCATGCGTAAAATATCAATTGGAATAAAATTATTCTTAACAAATAATGATGATTACAACAAAATGTGTGAAGTAATGTCTAAAAATTTACAGCTTGAATATTTCTCATATGCTTCGAAATACGAAAAGCCTCTTAAGGCTGTTCTATTAGGTCTTGACAAAATGGACCCAACTGTTGTTAAATCCAAACTCCTTTTATTGGGGCTTAAATGCCTTGACGTCAAAATCGTGACCATAGATCGTGAAAATAGAAACCAGCAGGTTATTTTTATTGTTTATTTTGAAAGAAAAACAATCACTATAAGAGAATTAAGACAAAACTACTCGGCCATAGATTATATTAAGGTAAGATGGGAGCACCAAAAACCCAATAAATCAAAAGTGACGCAATGTTACAATTGCCAAATGTTTGGACACGGTGCTAGTAAGTGCAGGGTCAAAATGTATTGTGCTCTTTGCGCGGGAAATCATAAAACAACTGACTGCAAGGAAAAAAAAAATTAAATGTGCAAACTGTAATGGTGACCACAAAGCTTTATCTCCCGAATGCCCTAAAAGGGAAGAATACATACAAATACGACAACGTACTCAGCCGAGAAATAGACTAAGAACTCAACAATTCAACACAACATCCAACTACGATGTTAACTTCCCAAATTCTTTAAACCAAAATCAGAGGTCTAATACAAATAGAATGGGTTATAATCAGCCACATTACCATAATACCAATAATAACACTGGTAATCTATTTTCATTTGAAGAAATCAAAAACCTTACGTTCGAACTTATTTCAAGTCTTAGAAATTGTAAGTCTCGTGAAGAGCAATTTGGGGTTATAACTAACCTAGCCTGTAAATTTTTATACCAATGAACAGTAACATAAAGATATTATCATGGAATGCCCGTGGCATTCGCTATAAAAAGGACGAATTATTCCATTTTTTGGAAAATTATGATATTGACATCTCCCTTGTATGTGAAACAGGATTAAACAACAAAATTTCCATTAAAAACCAAAACTTTTATTGCTACAGATTCGATCGACAAGGCAGAGGCGGAGGAGTAGCAATCCTAATAAGAAAAAATATTCAGCACCAGCTGTTACCGTTACAGAACACTACACTAATTGAAAATATTGGAGTTAAAATGTATAGTGGCAATGATTCCGTTAACATTTACTCATGCTATTTTCCTGGCGGATCTCCTGGCAGGGGTCAAACCCGGAAAAATTTATTTAAATCCGATCTTCGTAAATTAACTAGTTGTAATGATAAATATATTCTCGGAGGTGATTTTAATTGCAGGCACAGTTTCTGGGGTTGCCTTAGAGGAAACTGTTGGGGAAATATGTTATATGACAAACTGCAACTAAATCAAACGCAAATAGTTTTTCCTCACGAGCACACTTATATACCTACTGACTCAAATAGGCAGTCTTCAACGTTAGACATATTTTTAACAAATGTGTCACAAAATATGTCAGCGGTAAGGGTTATAAATGACCTAAGTTCTGACCACCTACCAATAAATAGCACATTAAATTTGTCTTATAATTTAGCAGAAAACCAATTTCACGATTTTAATAAAGCGAATTGGTCACTATTTTCCCAATTTATTAACAGACATCTTCCTATAGCTCAATGTATTGGTCAAATTTCCAATAGTACTCAAATTGATAATATGGTCTATACTTTTAATAATATCATAAAAATGGCAATAGAAAATAGTGTGCCTAAACGAAATATAAGGCCTACTATAAAACCATTACCAAATAATATTAAATTCATGATCCAACTAAGAAACGTGTATCGCCGAAATTGGAAACGTTATAGAGACGATTATGACCACCAACAAATGACCCAATTAAACAAAAATATTACCAAAGAAATAAATTTATTTCGAAACAATTCCTGGAACGCTATGCTGTCTTCGTTGGACAAAGCTTCTTCACCCTTTTGGAAAGTTTCCAAAATTTTAAGGAAAAAATCTAAAACCATACCAATATTAAAGCACAACAGCAATGTATATTATTCCCAGCAAGATAAATGTGAACTACTTGCGCAAACTTTTAGTTTAAATCACGGTATATCATCACATCTCAGCGATGATGCTACTATAAATGTAGTAGATGATGCTGCTGAAATAATACGAACACTTAGTCCAAATGTTCAAGATTGTTACCTTATTTCTCGAGAAAAAATTACTGATATCATAAAAAAATTAAAAAATAAGAAATCTCCTGGGTTGGACGGAATTAACAATAAATGTTTAAAAAACCTTCCAAATAAAGGAATTAATTATCTGACTACTATCATCAATGGTTGCCTTAAGCTTTGTTACTTCCCTACGGAATGGAAAATTTCAAAAACTATTCCAATACCGAAACCAAATAAACCTCCCGAATCTCCACTTCTTACAGACCGATTAGTCTACTCTCTTCTGTAAGTAAAATATTGGAAAAAATAATAAAGGAAAAACTAATACAGTTTATCGACTCGAATGACATTCTTCCATCACAACAATTTGGATTTAGAAGAGAACACAATACCACCCAACCACTAATAAAAATAAGAAATTTAGTTAAAAACAACTTTCAAAATGGCAGATCAACAGGAATGGTTCTATTAGACATAAAATCTGCCTTTGACTCTGTCTGGCATAATGGCCTTATATTTAAATTAAAAAACTTCAACTTTCCGGTAGAGATTGTTAAAATTATTCAAAGTTTCCTATCTAACAGACTATTTGCTGTCCACCTAGGAACAAGGTGTTCGCAACAGATAAATATTACTGCAGGATGCCCTCAAGGATCATGTCTCTCACCGGATTTGTACAATATTTTTACTGCAGATATCAGAACATTTTCAAATTGCATTACATCAATTTTTGCAGATGACACCTCCATTCTCTGCTCAGATATTTACTCAACTGACGTCATCATGAATCTGCAATCAGCTCTAACAAATTTAAATTGTTATTTTAATAAATGGAACATTCTGGTAAATCCAGAGAAAACTCAGGCCATATATTTTACCAGGAAACGTAAAGATTGTTTTATTCCACAAACCCCTCTCCAATTTATAAACCACAACATCCCCTGGGAGAATAATGTTAAGTATTTGGGAATTATACTTGATACGAAGCTGAACTTTAAAGACCACATACCTTATGTGGTCGACAAAATAAACAAAATTACCAGAATAATGTACCCACTAATTAATAGGAACTCGGAGTTAAATATCGAAAACAAAAAGCTCATTATAAAAGCTATCTTTCACCCTATAATATTTTATTGTGCCCCTGTGTGGGCCACCTCCGCAAGATGTCATCTCAAAAAACTTCAGGTGGCTCAAAACAAGCTATTGAAAATGATATTTAGATTGCCATGGCACTATTCAACACAACGCTTGCACACAATTTCCAACTTTGATCTCGTTAATGATTAAATAGTCAGACTGACCCAAAATTTCAAGAGGAGATGCCAGTTTTCCCAATATGCCCACATAAATGAGTTGATCTCAGCGTAATTTTAAATGAACTTATTTTTAAAAACTTTTTATCTTATACCCCTTGTTTCAAAAGGTTTTTGTTAAATTTTCTCCTTACGATTTTATAATAAACAAATATGTACTTATGCAAATTTTATTATATAAAATGTATTTCTAAGTAGAAAAGGGAGATAGTTCCTAAACTCTTTACTTTAATTAAATTAAAATCTAAAACATATTAATATTATATTGAATAAAGAAAATTTGAATTTGAATAAAAGCTTTCTATTTGAAATACAGAAAATTTGCAATTGAAAATTAAAACTTTAATTTTCAATCAAAGAAGCTATAAATTAATTACAGAATTCTTTCAAATTTTTAAACGATAGTTCCAATATTTAAGTTAAAATTAAGATATTCGCATTATTTACCATTTTATTTAAAATTTTCTCAATTTAAAATAGTTAATCACAATTTATTTTATTGCTTTTGCAAATTGTTATGGAATATTCCATTATGTTTCTATTTTTAAAAATTTCACAAAAATATTAATATTAAACTTTCTGTTGAGATTTTAAATAGAAAAATTACAAATAAAAATATTGTTTTTTTTCATATTTTTAAATTTGTTAAGGTAAACCACAATTAGATTTGTAATTTTTAACAGAGAAAAGCGAATTTTTAGTTTCAAATAAAAATTCACATTTGTAACTGATAATAGAGGTTTATTAAAGTAACTTTATATTGTCAGCAGAAGCAAGAACATTGTCAGATATTTCAATAGATTTATAAAAAAATTAAAAGTTTTAATCAAAGAATGATAACATTTTCTTGTGAAATGAAGTTTGATGCACAGTTAGCTTTGCTATCAATAAACTGCACCACAAATTTGTTATTATCGTGATAAGCACAAATTGCATTTATAGTAATTACCTTATATACAAATTATGAGAAACTCAATGAGAACTTTTTTTACTTCTCTAGAAGCGTAATTTAATATTTGAAATATCAAAGACAAGAGAAAAAAAAAACAACAAAAAATAACCGCAACGCTTTAATCTAAAACTAAATTTCAATATAATGCAATATTATTACACTTAATATTGCACTAAGCGATGTACAATTATGTATGAAATCATGCTAAATAATATATACCATATGTACTAATATATGCCACATTATCGTATATCAGTTAATATATATTTAGATATTAATATGTATGGGATTATATAAAAAAATTTCGAAAAGCAAAATCCAAGATAAAATTATGCGCCATCTCATATATCCACATTAAGCTATATAAAGCTGTATGTTTTTTATAATATTATATTAAACAATATATGATTGTATGTGAACGTTTTTACTTGGGCAAAATAATTGTTTTTTTTTAAATATTTTTTAAGTTTGTTTCAAATAGTTAACACATTTTACTAACGCGTCTTTAAAGACAAACTCTAATCCAATGGAACCAGATATTTGTTTCTTTTCTTTTATGATAATTGTTAATATTAAGAGCCAGAATAGCATATATGATGATTTTCATATCAAACCCGATATGCATTGAACCCGACCCTCTCAGATGTTGATGAAATGTTGCATACAGCTACATTTTACCTGTGCAAACACAACCTCATTTTTATTTATAAAAATATTTTCAAGGTATAAAAATGCTAAAACTATTACAGGAACTCAAAGCTTCCATTCTTTTATACCTTTAGATTAAACTTCACTAAAAGTTAGCAAATATTCCGAAAGTCAACAGTATGAGCTGCGAAAAGTTATATATTAAATCTAAAAAAATAAAAATAAAAAAAAAAAAAATGACCAAGGGTAAGTCCATATTTTGGGGGTGTCTGAAAAATTTGATAATACGATTATTGTTCTAATCTATTAGAATTACAAAAAAATCTGTATAACTTTCAAAGTATAGATACTTTATTCTTTTTTGTCACACAATGATATCAAAATATACGGAAGTTAACAAAAGAAAAAAAACGCCCTTTTAGTTTTTAGATATGTTATATATATTAAAGAGGCCTATCTAAAAAATTTTTTTTGGAAAAAACACTTGGCCTCTGAAGTGTTTTCCCAGTTTAAAGTTTTATTTTTCCAGTGTAATAGAAAATTTTTACAGTGTATGTTTTCGAAAGAAGATTTAAATACCTTTCTAATGGTATCAAGACATTTGAAATCAGTTCAGCCATTCCGTAGTAATCACAGCTTGAAAGTACCTATTACCGTCATTTTTCACATAATTTTATACTTTGCCACGCCCACAATTTTTCGAAAATGCAATTTTTAAAAATGAGGTTGTGTTTGCACAGGTAAAATGTAGCTGTATGCAAAATTTCATCAACATATGAGAGGGTCGGGTTCAAAATGTGCCTTTTTTATAGGTTTTGATATGAAATTCATCATATTTCAAATTTCAGCTAAATCCGACAGCGGGTTTTATGTTTGGTAAAAAATATGTTAATTTATTTGTTATTTGCAGGGACCGGAAGTTCATACAAATTCATGGTTTTTCCATAAGTCTGAGAACAGGATGAACAAAATATCTTTGCGAATGCATATATTTGCATAATTCGCTTTGATTCCATATTTTGAGTGCATACTTTTTCACATTTTTTTACTAATTTTGCACATTTTTATTGAATATTTCTTAGAGTTTCGTAAAAAATCACTTTTAATATTATTTTATACATGAATAAAGAGCATATAGCTCAAAAATGACTCAAGCTGATCAAGCCCTACTAAGTGTTCTCATAAACTTTTTTTGCAAAGAGATACATTTTTTTGGTTTTTTTTTTTAAATGCGTATTTGTATATACAAATAATTCAAATTTTGTGCTAAATGTACAAAAACGTGTGAAGAGAATAGGCTAAACAAAACAAATTAACTTAAAAACTTAATTAAAATTGAAAGTAATTAATTAAAGAAGCAAAATTAAGTGCATATTTTTTAGTATTTAGTGCATATTTTAAAATTTTTCATGCTTCTAAAATACTATTTTTTAATGCATGAACTACTTGTCCCTGCTCGCAGAAAAAACTGGAGGAATATTAGCGAAGTGCTAAGTAATTTTCTTCCAAAACCGGCAAACGCAACTTCTTAACTTTTTTATAATATGGCAACTTTTCAACCAAGGGTTTCAGCAAAATAACTAAGTTGTCAAAACTCGACTCATTTCAAAGAGAAAATGTCGTGGACTTAGTTGAGCAGAGTTCGATTTTTTTTTGGAGAGGCAAGAGTGAGGTATTACATCTCTTTTAAAGTAATTACTCTACACTCATATAAAAAGCCCGTACAAATAGTTGAAAATTTAGGAACGACAATAGAAAATAGTACCCGAATTTGCGCCAGCAGAATTTTGAATGAAGTTCAGATTGACAGGCTGCTAAATTTAGGTGACTTAAATTTTATTAGAACTAAATTTGAGTTACAACTTTTAGTTAAATTAACTAAGAATTTAGATAAATCAGTAGACTTTCTAAGATGCATAAACAGAAAATTAGAATACTTGATAGGTACGGAATAACGATTTTTTGTCTATTTTGCTCTATCTGCCTTACTTTCCACGATATTGCCTATTTCATGATTATAAAATAAAAAATATGAGAAAATAACGCTATCTGCTAATAAGACTGATAGCAGAGTCACAAAACAATAATGTTTTTAAAGCAATTGTAATTTAGATTAATTAGATTATAATTACGAATTACTAAATTTTAGTTCAAAAACTAAGTTCAAATTCGAATAAAATTTGTTCTTGAGGGATAACTAATAATTTCCCTATGGGGAATGAGTAGTCAATTGACCTAAAAGGGACTGGTTAAAGAAGGACTTATCACAGGACTGGTATAATTTAATACTCAAGTGGGTTAAGCAGTGTCAATTGTCCAAAAATTACCAAATCTTTGAAGGGAGGACATACCACTTAACCAGAAGGCTTATTAAAAGAAAAAGCCAGTTGGCCAGAATTTCACCTATTGGAAGCTGTTTAGTTTTCGTTTATTTTTTAAACTAAAAATTATTAATTTTGTTTTTTTTTGTCGATATTTATGTTTTCGATATTTATATTTATGTTTTTATTAAAAAATTATCGGCATGCGAAAATTTACCTAAAAGAACCTGGACTGCTGGAAAAGGACTTATCACAGGACTAGTATTATTTACAATTGATGTGAGTTATGTGGTGTAAATTGATCTAAAAAGACTAGTTCCGTGACTGGTAGAAGTAATTGCTATACATATTGACTAGAAAAAGCCAATGAGTTAGAAATTTATTGTTTCATTTTCTACCATTGATTTAAAAATTTATTTTAAAAAATTTTAAATTACAATCTAAAATACTTTTATTTTGTGTGTTATTTTTACCGATTTTTTCCTTGACTGAATTCTTTTACTAATTTATTTTTTGTTTGTTTTGTTTGTGTTCATTCTATTAGATTTGTTAATGTTAAATCATAAAAATACAAAATAAAATTACTTTTAAAGCAAACAATGTAACCATTGATTTTAATTTTATTTTAAGTAAGAATTAATTTTATTTTGTTGTAATAAAAAATATTTAATTTTCAAATATTAACCACAAGTACTTTTGGTAATTTTTGACGTACCACGAAATTTTTTTAGCTGTGACTGGTTCTGTGACGCGCCTCTTTTAGATAGGTCCTCTGGCAGGCTCTTTATGGATTAGTCCTTCTACATAGGTCCACTTACAGGTCCCTTTCGGGTAGGCCTGTGGTGGGTTCCATTTGGGTTAGTCTTCTGACAAGTCCCTTTTGTGCTAACCCTGCAGTATGTCCCTTTTGGATTCGACATAAGACATGTCATGTGGTTAGTCCGTTTTGATTAGTCCTACGACATGCCCCTTTGCGACAGTCTTGTGGTATGCGAATCTTTGGTTAGTCCTGTGGCATGCCACTATGACAAGCCCATGTTAAAGTTGCCAGTTGTTTACATATGGTAGGGCTTAGCAGAGGACCGGTCTCTGGCACGAAGGGACCGATCCTGTGGCACACGTACGACCGGTCCTATTCCCCATAGGGTTTAGCTAAATAACTGATTTAAACGATAACAACAGAAAATATTAGCTCAGCTGAAATAGAACAGGTTTAACATGCTCTTGAGCTAACTTTTATTATGAGTGTATATTCTAAAGTCAAAAATGTTAAATGTCAAGGTGTCGAAAATTTTTATTTTTACTCATATATAGATTTATTATAAACCCCATCAATTTTTATATCATTATACCAATAAACCAATATACATTATTCGAAACACTTTAAAATTCTCTAAAACCCTCTGGTGTTCTCATGTCTACTTAAAACGTTGTCATATTACTGTTAATTCGATAAAAACCATAGCCTTACTTTTGTACAAATTAATTGACAAAAAATTTTTGATTTTATTATCTCTTTTAATTGATGATTTTTAAAAAAAATTTTCATACGTTAATACATTGTCAAACAGAAAAAAAAACAGTTAAACGAAAAAAACCCACTATCTAATAGAAATTTCACTAATATGTCAACTACATGTGGTCTAGAATTTGGAATTGTTAAAAAAATACTCTACAAAAATTGAGTATAATGTTTGAAAACACTACACACTATATTTCCGATTTAAGAAAAACGTATTTAACAAAAATCTGAAGACAAATATCAAAGTAATGAAAAAACATAGTCCTACAAAATGTAACAGATGTCAAGAGATATCTTAACATAAAGTCGGGACGTTTTGTGGGCGTTGTGGTGTAATGGTTAGCGCGTTGGACTGTTACACAGATGGTCCCGGGTTCGATACCCGGTGATGACAACATTAATTTAGAAGAATAATATATATCCCATAGCATTTTGCCCCACCGAAGTAAAATAATGAATCCGGGCTATGAAACAAAAAGCTTCAATAAATTCGCCAACTCTACATCAGTTGGCGAGCAACGACTGTTCTAAGACTTATCATCTCGCGCAATTACAGTGTTGCCATGTTTGAAGCCCTTCATCTTTCACCACCTTTCATCTCTCCACTATCCCCTTTCCAAAGAAAGCAACATATTAATTAATAGAAAGAATTTCCTGGTAAAAAAAATTCCTCTCTAGTGTTTTTAAAACTCAGATTTGACCTTTCCTGTATCTTATCAGGTTTGCAAAAAAAATATATTACGATAAAATTTCAAAAACTCAGTTTTTGATATATTCGTCACTTTATAACATAGCGGGTTATGAATTTTTCACATAATTTGTTATTTCATCTAAAATTACTCCCTATTGTTTTCAAAACTCAGGTTTAACATTTTTGATATATTATTCTATTCCGGGAAAATTGGATATTTTTGATGCAGCTTTTTCGCTATAAATAAAACGTAAGATTTCTCAAAGAAGAAATAAGATATCAGAAAGGTTAAAAATGAATTTTAAGAAATTTGAGATTGTATAACAAATTTTGTGAAAAAGTTATAATACGCAATGTTAAAACCTCCCGAAAATAGCAAAAAACCAAATTTTTCATAACTTCATGTTACGAACCTCAAAACTTTAGAAAAGTATGTTTTTTTTAGATAAGTTTTTCTAAAATCGCAAATATAGTGTTTTTATTCCCTATACTCACTTTTTGTGGAGTATATTTTGTGGCAATGCCTAATTCTAGGGCACATGTGCAATAAACTACCACAAAAAAATTGAAAATGCGTATTTTTTTTAAACAACTACAAAATTAAAAAAGAAAAACAAAAAAATGGAAAAAGGTTATCCAATCAACACAATTGAACAGATGATTGACATTTTTAAAGGGCCTCTTATTTTTATTTTTTAATCTACCGTCATGAACAGATTCAATGACCATGACATACAAAAACTAAAAAGGAAATAAAACTTTTAAAAAATGATTTATTACCCGAGTACAAAAATACATGTATGTTTCTTATGTATCTTAAAATATATATTAATATGTGACTATCAGGGCAGCGACTTTCAGGGACTAAAAATCGATAATATGCGCTTAAAATATGCAGTAAGAATCCAAAATATACACTAAAAATATGCACTGAGAACCAAAAAATATGCACGAAATATCCAAATGTTTGAAAAAATATGATCTTAAATTGAATGTAGATTTTTTTTTAAGTGGATTTATAAAAATCGATTTATTACTCGAGAGCTTTTTTTTAAAATTTAAATCCAATATAAATGTTTAACAAATGACAACTAGAATCTTACTTTTTATAAAATATGCAAACATAACCCATTAAATTGAAAAAAATGAAAAATCGGCAAAAAAAAAATGTAGAAATAAGTATTAATATATGCATTTATAGCAAAAGATATGCATTTTCAGCAAAATATAGAAAATTATGCAACAAAAAATTAATGCCATTTTCTTGCAAATACTTTGTTTCGGAAAAGTCTTTGGTCTAAGCCGATTTAAGGCTACTGAATACAAACATGCATTTGCATGAAAGTCGTTGCCCTGCTGATTATATATGACGTTATGCATTGCCATATATTATTACATGGTTCTGCTGTAGTAACATATACTAGAGTGAAGATAGCCCATTTTAATATCACACTTTTTTTAGAACAAAAAAAAGTGAGTTAACTTCACTGCAGTACACACTTTTTTTATTTAAATTTCAAACTTAAATTTAGAAACAAAAAAATTCAGAAAAGGAACAAACAAACAAACTGAATAATATCAAAATGCTAACAAAAAAAAATTAAAATGTAAGCACGAGTGGGGCATGTAGAGCCCTTTTAATCCAAAAAGTGAGCCGGTTAAAAAAAAGAAAAAATCTAATTGACATTTCCTCATTTTAGTTTTTATATATGTAATTTAAAAATATATCAGCAAGTTGGTAAAAAAAGTTTCAAGGACGAAATCAGAAAACAAGGACTTCAAACTAAATTATATGTGTACCCTTCAAAAGAGGGAAATTAAAAAAAAAAATAAAAATCTTAAGATTATTTCCAACACCAGTTTTTATATATGTTATCAAAAAATTAATAGCAGATTTGCGCACAAAATTTCAAGGTCGAAATTAGGATGAAATGACATCAAACTGAACCATAGGGGTATCCTTCAAAAGAGGCAAATTTAAAAAAAATATATATAAATCCTAGGAAAGTTTCCTCAGTCCAGATTTTACATATGTTATCTAACAATATATCGTAGATTTGTGAAAAAAGATTTCAAGCACGAAATCATCAAACTAAGCGATGAATGTATCATTTAATAGAGTAGAATTTCAAGGATAAAATCAGGATACAAGGACATCAAAGTTAACCATGGGGAGGAATTTCAAAAAAAGTTAAAATTCTTAGGAAAACTTCCTAACTCCTGTTTTTATATATGTTATCAAAAAATATATCGCAGACTTGTGGAAAAAACTTCAACGACGACATCAATTTACAAGGACATCAAACTGAACCGTGAATGTATCCTTCAGAAGTAGGAATTTCTAAAAAAATTTAAAAATCTTACGAAAACTTAGTTTAATATCTTTTGTCCTTGAAACGTTTTTCCCAAATCTGCGATATCTTTTTTGAAAACATATCTAAAAACTAGTGTGAGGAAGTTTTCTTAAGATTTTAATTTTATTGTTTGAAATTTCCCTCTTTTGAAGGATATACCCATGGCTTAGTTTGATGTACTTGTGTTCTGATTTCGTCCTTGAAAAATTTTTTTTAAACTTTCTGATATCTTTTTCAATAGCATATATTAAAACTGAAGTTAGGAAATATTCTTAAGATTTTTAATATTTTTTTAAAATTTCACTCTTTTGAAGGATATATTCATGGTTCAGTTTGAAGTGCTTGTATTCTGATTTCTTCCTTGAAATTTTTTTCACAAATCTTCTATATATTTTTATAACATATATAAACACTAGAGTAAGGAAATTTTCATTTCTTTTTAAGGATACCCACATGGTTCAGTTTGGTGTCCTTGTGTTCTGATTTTGTCCTTAGAATTTTTTATACAACTTTTTTTTTAAATTTTCCTCTTTCGAAGGATACATTTATGGTTCAGGTAGAAGTGCTTCTATTCTGATTTCGTCCTTTAATTTTTTTTCGAAAATCTGCAATATATTTTTTGATAAGATATATAAAAACTGGTGTTAGAAAATTTTCAAGAATTTTTAATATTTTTTTAATTTACTTATTTTTAAGAATACCCTCATGGTTCAGTTTGATGTCCTTGTACTCTGATGTCGTCCTTGTGTTTTTTTGAAAAGTTTTTAATGTAGTTTTATTTTAAAGCTTTAAAAACTTGATGGATGAAGTTCGGTTAGGTTTTAAAAACAAATGCTAACCCACCAACTATTTCGAAAATATTAAGAAGGAGGGTTTTAATTAATTCCAGAACCATGGGCGCTTTAAATGTCATTTTAATTTAATTTTATTAAATATATTTGACATATTTCACATATTTCACTATTTCTTTTCGTTTTTTATTATTCTATACGTTTTGGTACATATTAGATTTTTAAAGAAATAGGGCCAGTTAAAGTGAGCTAACTTCACTTCGGTGACACATATATAATTCCCGTCCCTGGAATTCCTTTCAATCAATCCGTAAATTCTGTCCAGGATTCCCCGGAACATTTTTTATTATTTTAGATAAGTTTTAGTAAATATTAAAAATTTTATATTTTAATTTGTAGCTAAAACATTATTAATTGTTTTTTTTTTTTTAAATAAATCTTAATAAAAAAAAAGTTTAAATAAAAAAAAACAAACGATCAAATACTAATTAAAATTTTTGTTAAAAAAATATATTTATAATACAAAAATTACACTGCGTAGCTTGAAAAATAAAACAAGAGTACCCACCACTGATCCTAAATATTTCGGCCACGCTACATTTAATAGCGTATCAAGTTTTTTCATTTATGGGACAGATTTAATGCCAAATTGCATTTCATGAAGTTTTTTATACATACAATTTTAAAAATAATATATTTCGTTTAATTTTTTATAGTAAATACTTTTGAGACCATTAACAACATTTGTCTTTTCGGAAATGATAATGCAGTAAAAATTAATAGTTTTGATTAAATATGTTCATTAGGAGCAATATAGTCTTTATCTCCGAACATGGAAGCGTTTGGTGTATCTCCTTAACTAATAGAGCTAGACCATCGAAATTTTTCACGTGGATTCAACTAATGCCCAGAACAAAATTAAAAAAAATTAGTTTTGGTTATTCTAATGTTTTAGTTTTAAAAATGGGCTGAGAAGTTTCCAAATTTGAATCTTAACAATGTGAATGCAAATTCCTTAATTTTCATGTAAAAGCTTCATAGTTTTATTAAACCGTTTTTAAGTGGTCCTTTTTTTATTAGTCGTATGAAATTTTTAATAAATATAATGAAACTCCATTAACTTAATAAAAAGTTTCAATGCACGACTTTTAGTGACAATTCATTGAAATAATGCAAAAATTTATTGATAGCATGCAAATAATTCTCTCAGTGTATCGATAAATAGTATGAACCTAACAATTATCAAACTAATAAAAAAAAGATTTCTATTTTTACACCCACTAATTTCGCTACTCAGAGAGGATTCCTTGGACGAGTTTTAATGAAATTTGTTTACTAAACTAATGACGTTTTCTTCACACTGTAAATGAAATATTTCATTAACTTCATGAAAAAGCTTCATAGTTTAAATTGAACCATTTTTAATGAAACTTTTTCATTAGGCGTATGAAATTTTTTATTTATGAGCAATTCCATATGAAAACGATCAAAATTGGCAAAATTGAAGAATTCTTCATAAGGGACCTCATTGAAAGTTGTTTTAAAAAAACTACTAAAGCGATCGCAACGAGTGATAGCTCGTTGGAAAGGTATTGAATCAGGCTTTAATCGAAAAATAAAATTTTCCTAATTTTTCTTGTTAAATAATTAAAAATAATTCAATTATAAAAAATATAAAAACAATGAGAACAAGGTGGTCTCTTAAATGCTCTTCTCCTGTCCAAACAAGGAGTCGGGCCCCATTTTTTTATTGCTGATTCTTAAAGCAAAAATTATGAGAAATCCAAAAAAAATAAAATTTGCCGGAAAATTTAGGAGCTTCTGTGGAAAATCGGAAAATTTAATTTTCATGGGAAAATTTAATTTTCATGGGAAAAAAGGTAAATTTCTGAAAAAAATTAATTAAAGCCTGATTTAATACCTTTCCAACGAGCTATCACTCGTTGCGATCGCTTTAGTAGTTTTTTTTAAAACAACTTTCAATTAGGCCCCTTATGAAGAATTCTTCAATTTTGTCACATGACAGTGGTGCACACCACCACTAAACCAGTCACTATAAAAAAAAAAAAAATATGTAGGTACATTATTTTTTGCTGGGCAATCGATTGAGACTATTTATTTTAAAATCGGAGAGGGGTCGTCCAAAAGGTGATCGCTTTCATATGGAATTGCTCTTATACAATGACATTTTTTTTTTAATTTTATAAAAAACCGCATTAATTTAAGGAAGGGTTTCAATGGACAAGTTTCAGTGACAATTCATAGAATTAATGCAAAAAATTCATTTATATAATGCAGATAATTCTTGCAGTGTACTGACCAATAAATACGAAAAAATAAACCTTTTTTACAGTTTCCAATGTACTGTCACCTACTGTATTATAATACATTCTCATATATAATATAATATGGTAACGTATATAGTGATACATAAGAAAAATATGTTTTTTTTTTTTTAAGAGAAGAAACACTAAGGAAATTTTTCATATTTGCTTCCTTTGGAAATGGGATCAGGAGAGGTGAAAGGTGACAGGTCCGGAGACGTAAAGGGCTTCAAGCATGTTAACACTGTAATTGCGCGAGATAATAAGTCTTCCAACAATTGTTGCTGGGCACCTGATAAAGAGTTGGAGAACTTTACTGAAGCTTTTTGATTTATACTTTACTTCGGTGGGGTAAAATGATATAGGAAAACCGACACGTATAAGTGATAGAAAACTCATACATATTATTTTTATAAATTGATGTTGTCGTCGCCGTTTATCGAACCAAGGACCATTTGGGTAACAGTCCAACGTGCTAACACCCACGAGAGTTCGTACAGCTGCAGTTGTGTCCAAACTCATTTCGCTTTGTGACATCAAATCGTACATCAAATAAAATATTTTAATGAGCTTAATATTAAACTCGAATAGGCATTCAACAATTTTAAAGACAAATCGAATGTAAATATCACTGTACTAACTGAATTTATAAGTTGTTACCATTAACATACACCTTTCAATTACCATTAAAAACACCTTCGAATCTGTATGTAGAATTTTGAAATAAACCCTGTGATATCATACATCACTAGTGGAATCGTGGTTTTAAAATTTTCATATCGCCATTGATGTGAGCATTTTAGGCAATTAACGTTATAATGAAAAGGTAGTGCTTGCCAACCATGTGGGCAAGTATTTTTTTGTTGCGGCCTAATCTCACATTTAAGGGTGAGAAGGTTGGGTCAAAATTAATACAGTTTTGTGGTAAAACATGTCTTAAGCAAACGAAATTAAGATTTTTTTGAATGCACAATTGATATACTTGAGAATACAAAAATGATGACACCAATATTGCCTATGTAGTGCGTTAGGGTTGACATTTACTTAAAATATTTAACATATATATGTTCTTAAAAATTCGCATAAAAGTCAAGTAAATACGAATGTCGGAAAATGATGCCTCGATTATAATCCAACTATAATTCCTTAACAAAACACTATTTTTAATACCACTTAACACATATCTTATGGAATGACAAAAATACGTATCGTACATGTTTCCTATACCAGTTAATGCGTGTCTAAAAGCTCTTTCATTTGGTACACCATTTGTCTAAAATTTGTCCGAAACAATTCAAAATAAGCCAAAAAAAAACCACAAATGGGGTAATTTTTGAACCCACATCTTAATACCTAAACAAGAGATTGGGCTGATAAAAAAAAAGCGTGTCCTTAATTTTTTTTTTTTATCACATATTCAAATTTCGTTAAGATCGGAGAGAACGGGATAGTCATTTAGGTCAGTATTCTTTAATTTTGTTTTTAATTTTATTAATAATTAATAATAGGATTCTATAATATGCATGAAAAATCTTAAAATATGCACTAAAAATTACAAAAATATGAACTTAAATTTTGTTGAAATTAATTACAGAACAGAAAAGCTAATAGGAAAGAAAACTGCAATTCAGCTGCATTACATTCGAGACCATACTTGGGTGTGATCGATAAACGGTCATGACATGGTATTATTACGTTTGTAATGTATGAAGAAGTGTATGTTCGATTCTTACAGTCGCAGGTTGTTGAAGTATGTTTCATATAGAGACAATCTGACAATTATAAGACACAAATAATAATACAATTTAAATGGAAAAACGCCTGTCCATAAAAATGCAGAAACTGGTCTCGTCTGATTGAAAAATTAATAGTGTATATAATTTTTAGAGAGAAACGTTTATTCTTCTTCTTAATCTTAAAATTTTTAAAATTTTTTATATTTTTAGCAATTTTAAAGTTAATTTGTATTGGTTTATATATTCTGTGCACAAGTTTTGTACAATTAACACAACATTTTTATTATTTATACTGAAATATACGCATTTAAAAAGACTACTAAAACCTGTTTCTCTGAATCACAGCTAGCATATAAAATTTAAGAGTACTCGTAAAAGGTATTAGGCAGCTTGAATAATATGCTAGTTGGTCAAATATGAAATAAAATTTAAAATAATTTTTTACGAAAAACTAAGAAAAATTCAATAAAAATATGCAAAGTAAGTAAAAATACGCAATAAAAATATGCATTTAAAGTAAAATAACTAAAAATATATCATAAAAATATTCATTTACAGCGAGCTATATAAATATGCATTTATAGCAAAATATGCAAAAATATGCACTAACAAATCGGTGCCATTTCTTTGATTCGCAAAAATACATTGTTTATCCTGTTCTCAGACTTAGGGGAAAACATGCATTTCCATGAACTTCCGCATCCTAATAATTATATATGTCATGTGATTTACGTGAAGTCAATTTAATTTCAAAATATCATATTCTATCGACCAAAAATTAGTTATGTTTTTGTATTTAATTAGATCCAATTATATCTTAATTAATACCATCCGATATTTTAGAATCCATCAGTGTCTTAAATTAGATATTATTGGATCCCCCAGTAATATATAATATAATCCCGTAATATATTTGACATGAATTTGAAATAAGACTAAATATCGACCTATATCAAATGAGATCTGATTTTGTATTTGAGATATAACTTTTTTTTGTTCGGGTATTTAATCTTATAATACCAGATAAGGTTAATATTGTTGGAAATATATATTGAAATTCATGCCATTTAGTTTTACCACAAAATGGTTCAACATTTGAGTTTAGTATTGCATCCTTTTTTTTAAATTGTACAAAAATATATATTTTAAATTAAAAGAAAGTCAATAGCAACAGATTTATTAACAATGCCTGCCCAAAGAGAGTATGATGAATTTGAGTTTATATACCACTCATGTGTGCTAAACTAACAACTTTTAAAAAAATTTATTTTTTTTCAATTTAAATCTTGCTACTTCTAGAAATTCTTTTTCCAAAGTTATTTTTCCATACATTTCATTTGAACTTTTTAATCTTTGTTGTTGTTTTAAAACTTGGTATGAAATGCTGTGTCAAAACATTCCTCAACTGGCATCATGTGTTGTCTTGTGTGAATATTTATAATTCTTGAATGTACAGTGAAAAAAAATATTTTTTCTTTTATTGATTTTTTCAATAATGACGATTTTATAAAAAGTAAAAGCCTAAGGTCTTAACTGAAGTTAATTACTATGTCACTGACAGTTTGACAAAGAGTAGGATAAATGATTTTATATTTTTAATTGTAAATTTTATAAGATTTGTTTGTTTGATGTCGTGTATACCCCAGTGTGGAAACACATTACCATATAAGTGAATATATAAGTACACACTTGGTACTGGCAAGTGCTTACATTTCTCATTACAAATCTCATTACATTTATAAGAGGATGTTTACATCAAATCATAAAATATCAATTCAATTTCACATTGTTGAGTCGGAAGTCTATTTAAGTTCAAAAAATCATTAGATTATGTGTATTAATAAATATTTTGTTCAATAGTAAAAATTTACGTTTTAACAAAAACAGCAATTTTTACCTTCCTATTATTATAGCCAAGCTTTTATGCTACCAGGATCGCTAAATGGTATTCTTTTCAAAAATGTTATAATAAACAGTTAATTTCAAAATATACCAAATACTTATGTGATATGTGGAGTTGCCAATATTATTTTTTTGGTACGGTTGGCAATTTCTACCTGGGTATATTTAAAAATGAAAAACAATCAACGGTGAGTATTATGCTAACTTAATGCAGCTTTAAAGTGATGAAATTAAGGAAAAAATGCCGCATTGGTGTTGTTTCATCAAGACAATGCATCAATTCACACATCCACTGTTGCAATGGCCAAAATCAATTAATTAAAGTTAGAATTGCTTCATTATGTTCCTTATTCGCTAGATTTAGCTGCTTCGGATTATTTTTTATTTCCAATCTTGAAAAAAAAAAAAATATCAATAGAAAAAGTGTACAGAGCTAAAGGCAGATTATGTTGAGAAATAAAGAACATTTTTGCAAATTTTGTTGTGTTTTCTTTGTTAGGTCAGCTAATTTTGTAGGCGTCCAAATTTTGGGACAGTCCGTGAAATTAATATTTGCCTTAAAAATGTGGGAACTTTCACAGACTTTCTTAACCCAATTCACTTTTCCATGAAAAAATCTTTCAGATTAGTATGCATATTTTATATGTTTTGAAAGAAAATATTTGTCTGGAGGCAAAAGACAGTTTATGTTTTCTGGCGGAAAATCGCAACACTTTGATTTTTTATTTTTAAATTATTACTTTTTTTTTTTTTTTTTAATTCAGTTCAATTTTATTCATAAAAAATATAAATATTTTACACTAACCCGTCTAACCCGCGAAGCCGTCAGGTTTGGCTGCAGGAAAAAGCTAAATTTAAAAATTTTTATTTTATACATTCATTGCGAATTCAAAAAGTGTTCTTTAATTCATTTTTTTCTTCTAAATTTATTGATGGTGTTTACTATATGTACTGGCAGCGTATTTAAAATTGTTGGTAAGTTTTTTTTTCGTAGTTGTTTCTAAATCGTTCAACATTAAATCTTCCCCCAGCTCTACGTCTTGTGTTGTGCTGGTGGTTGATAACGTTGAGAAATCTTGTGTAGCCGAAAAACTCATTTAAGATTGTTGTAAAGTATATACTTTGCACATTCAATACTTTTAAGTCTCTGGCCAGGTTGTTAGAATTGTGCTTTGTACGGTTTTTTTACATTAGAGTGGCTGACATTGTTGTTGACGATGATGTTGTTATTAACGATAACATTTTGGTTAGCGTTGTTGTTGTTGTTGCCGATGTTGTTGACGATGTTGTTGTTATTTGCGCTGTTGCTGTTGGCGATAATATTTTGATTAATGTTGTTGTTATTGTTGTTGTTGAAGTTGTTGTTATTGTTGTTGTTAAACATTATGAACAATAGATAATGTTGCTTACGGTATTGTTGTTGGAGATAATATTATGGTTGACGTTGTTGACGATGATGTTGTTATTGGAGGTGATGTTGTTGATGATGATGTTGTTATTGGAGGTGATGTTGTTGTTTTCGATGTTATTGTTGTTGAAAATGTTGCTTACGATGTTGTTGTTGATACTGACGGGATTGTTGATCACAATGTTACGGTTGGCGTTGTTATTAATTATATTGTTGATGGTGTTGTTGTTTACGATACTGTTTCTGTCAGTTAAGTTGTTGGCATTATTGTTTTCTACGAATTTAGTTGAGAATGATTGATTTTTCCAGAGTATTTTTAATATTCTAGTATGTGTGAGTTGTAGATCTCTGCAATATGTTGAACTTCCACAAGCTGTTATTCCGTGCCTTAAATATTTCGAACAGAACGACGATTTTCAAAATAAATTTGCACAATTTGTTAGCGTTGTTCAGGCGTCAGTCTATCGCACCTTTTAATATTATTCACCTTTATCTTGTATATATGACTATATGAACTATATATAGATATTTATATAATCATATATTCTACCGTATGTGATCATATGTAAGTGTATATGGAACAATTAATCAAAAAATAATTCGATCACTTTTGTATATGACATAGCATATCATTATATATCGAGGGTTTATATTTCATATACTCTATCTTAAAAAACAGAACTTTACTGAAGCGCATAAAATCTGCCTTAACAAAAGAGTTCTCAAAATTCTATGTTCTACAATATTTTTTTAAAGCGACTACTGAATATCGCGTACAATTTATTTTTAAGAGCATATTTGATACTCTTTGAACGTTGCAGGAAAGTTGAATTATTTTCAAAAAGTTAATCAAAAAATAAAAATTAGCTATAAAAAAGTTTTTTTCAAATATTTCTTTAATCTGGCTCGTCAGAACGATTCTGCTAGTTAGAACCACACTGCGTATGATGAATGATATAAAACGTGCAAAAAATATTATTCATCATACGCACCGTGGGCTATTTAATTTTTTTTTACAATATTTGAGATGGACGATATTCAATTAATACTTTATTCAAAACGCACCGTGTTACGCTGTGAAACTTTCTGAATCGATAGAAAAACATCTGAGCCTATTATATATATATGGGACATTTCATGTCAAATAATCCAACTTTTAGAAACGATGTCTTCCGATCGGGATGAAATTTGCACCAAGGTTAGTGCTATTGGATAGTAGTTTAGACACAATTTTTCAACATGATCGGTCAAGAACTCTCTGAGTTAGAGGGGGTCAAAATTTGACATTTTGGCCAAACAGGTATTTTTTCTCATACATGTAAGTTATTAACTATTGTTCTTAGCAAAATTTGTCAATCTTTGGAAAAAAAATATTAAAAAACAAAAAAAAATTTTTGACTATTTTTTTTTTTTTCAAATCAAAAACTTTTTTGCCTTTTTTTCAAAATGTGAATATTTTTTGTTTTATTTTTTTTTTTTTTTTTGGTTTAAAAAAAAAAAGCTTAGGTCTATTCCTTTAAGAGTTTTTGGTCGCATAGTGGTATGCGAGTGGAATATCTATCAGAATAAATGTTTTGTAACTCAAGACAAAGGTTTTGCAATTTTTAGCATATTTTTTTTCGACAGATTGACACATTTTTTTAAGAACAATAGGTAATAAGTTACATGGATGAGATAAAATACACGTTTGGCCAAAATGTCAAATTTTGACCCCCTCTAACTCGGAGAGTTCTTGACCGATATTATTGAAAAATTGTGTGTAAACTACTATTCAATAGCACTAACCTTCCCGATCGGAAGACATCGTTTTCAAAAGTTGGGTCACTTGACATGAAACGCCCCATATATGAAAAAAAGTTTTTTTTTACCAATTTTTCTACTGCACTTATAAACTACACAACTGCCAATGAAACGGCTTTCAAATACAAATTTTTTAAAAGACTTAGGTGCTAAACCCAAATCTTTCAAACATTTTCTTCTCATTTCGAGATTTTTATATATAAATCTTTCACAAAATTATCTCTTATTTGAGTACAATCATGTCGGTTTTGTTTTTAGGATACCTTACCGGTATGGCTAGGAAGTTGAATATTTTTTAATATGCGTAAAATTTGTGCGAATAAAACTAAAAAAGTAAAATTTTCAACTTCCTTGCAAAACCAAAAACCATATCCTGATACAAACTCTGTCATGATTATAATCAAATCAAACATAATTATATTCTTAAAAAAAAAAATGTTGTAATTGCTGTAGATATAAAATCCGTAGATTTAAAAACTGAAAATCAAAAAAAAAATAATTTTGGAAGATGTGATTTCAGCTTACCTAAGTCTATTAAAAATATATGTACTTCAGGTTCTGAAAAATGTTAAATAATGTTGGTTAGTGTTCCTGAGAACTAGTTCAGAATTAAAAAAAAAAATATATGTATAAAATTTTTATTTTACATTCTCTGTAAGAAAATCCATTGATTTTGTCAAATTTCTAGCATTTTCCGCAGCATAATGTGTTATTTTTCGTTAACATAAAAATTGTAAAAATTTAAATTAAATTTGGACGCCAAAACCAGAGCTCGAAAATTGAAATCAAATTTTATACAAAGATACAACTGTTGTGTAATGGACGACGAAACTTATGTCCTGGCTGATTTTTCGCAGCTCCCTGGTCAAGAATTTTATGTTTCCGATGTTCGAGGAAATGTTGCGGAAAAATTTAGGTCGAAAAAGCAAACGAAATACCCTAAAAAATTCCTAGTATGGCAAGCCATATGTAGCTGCGGCCAAAGAAGTCAGTCATTTGTGACGTCTTGCTCTATAAACAGCGAAATTTATATCAAGGAGTGTTTGCTGAAGAGACTTCTTCCATTCTTGAGTCAGCACAATGTATCCACTTACTTTTGGCCCGATTTAGCATCTTGTCACTACTGCAAGAAAGCGCTGGAGTGGTATAATGATAATAATGTGGTTTTTGTCCCAATAGAGGCAAATCCACCAAGCTGCCCGGAGCTCAGGCCAGTGGCTCGTGTTAAAAGAGAATTAAAGGGCACAAAAAAGGTCTCCCAGGACATGCAATATTAACGTAGATCTAAAAAGGTGACAGAAACTACCACGAAAGCCTTAATGAGAGGGTTTCCGGAAAAAGTGGATAACTTTGTTCGTAGAGGTTAGAATTCCATGCGGGTTTTTTGTTTGATTTTGTATTAAATTTCATTTTGGTTTGAAGTCTTAAAATTCAATGGTTTGTTTTTTATTTAACTTTATGTGTGTTAACATTTTTATGATCTCACTCCATTTGTAATTTGTATGAGCTCTATATTCGAAAGTTGTTATCGGATATCTCTGATTCAAACAGCATTCGATTTATATCAATTTTTACACTTATGCAAAAAAAAACACATCTTAAAAATTGAAATTGTTATCCGTCTTTAAAATTTTTAAACATAGAAAAATCGAAAATTTAAAATTTTTTATATAAAATTAAAAATACCTCTTTCTGTGACTCCGAATATCATCTAATTTTATCTATTTTTTGAAAAAAAAAAAAACTTTATCCAATATGTCCATACAAAATTTTTCATTTGTTATATTTTTAACAGATTTTTAAACATTTTAAAACTCACATACATTCTTTATAAAAAAAAGTGATTTATTTAGGTTTATCTGTCCAAAAAAAGGACTTTTGATCCAAATGCATCCACGAATTGCAACTGCATCTAAAAGTATTTTTTTGACAAATTATCTTACATAAATCAATTTTTTGCATTGTTAATAGTGCACCCAGAGAAAATCAGGGATAAGTTAAATTAATTTTCATCCAATGTTACAATTTCATAAATGTACTTATGAAGCAGTTCATTAACAGCAATAATTATAATGACTATTTCATGGTCACTATTAACTTGTTCTACTCAGAACTAATGAAATAATTACTAACAAAACCTAACCATCATATACACGTATACACTCAGGGAACTTCTGCTGTAAATATTTGTAGTTGTTTGAGTTGTAATAAAGTATCTTTATTTAAGTTTGATATAATTTTTATTAAAAATAAAAATTAGGTTTTTTTCGACCTTTAGGACAATATCCTAATAAAGAAATATAGACTATGGCCTCGAACTTGAATGATTTTCATTTTCATTGCAAAATTAAAGGTCGGAAAAAACTTAATTTTTATTTTTAATAAAATTATATCAAACTTGTAGAAAAGACAAAGTTCAGTCTAGTTTACTCCCATTGTTTTTGTTTATAGACAAAACAAATAAATAAGAAGGACAAAAAAAACAAAAAAAGTGTATTGAATATCCACCAAAGGTGGACCTTGCACATAGCAAACAACCTTTAAATTTATTTTTTGATAAATGGTGATAATCTTTAACTTCGAGCTCATATATTAGTTCTCATTTAGTGAGAAAACTCGTTAATATGAATGTTTGATGTTTTGCATGGGATTTTCACCTCTTTCAAAACGTGTTCTGATGATGGGAACCTAGAAAATTTCCGAAATTGATTCCATTGATTGATTGAACACATTCCTGAAAGGGTCAAGTAATAAATTTGAAAACAAAAAAAACTCTATAGATTATTTGTTAGGACAATATCCTAATAAAGAAATATGGAGTATGGCCTCGAACTTGAATGATTTTCATTATCTTTATTTAATTTAATTTTAATGTATTTATGTGGTACAAATAAGACCTGAAATTTCTTACAGCATCTCAAACATTTTACACTAAAAATAGGTAAATAAATACATAAAGGGTCCGCCATCTAACGTTTTTTTTTCAACTAGTGCTTATTTCGTGAATGGTAACACTTGGCTCATGTCTGATTTGACAGATAATTAGTTTTATCCTTCCGCTGAACGAATATGGTTGTGTATACGCTTGAACAGCGCTGGGAAATATTGCGACATTACTTTGAAAATCATGGTAATGTTGCAGAATGTGGCTGTTACAGTCAATGGCGATCGTTACCGGGCCATGTTGAACGAATTTTTGTTCACAAAAATTGAAGAGGAGGATATTGGCAACATTTGGTTTCAACACAGCCGAAGCTACACTCGATGTTTTGCGCCCTGTTTTTGGAGATCGCATTATCAGCCGCAGAGCTGATGTCGTTTGGCCACCTCGGAGCTGCGATTTGACACCGTTGGACTATTATTTGTGGGGTGCCGTCAAAGATAAGTGTTACGCCAACAAGCCAGAGACAATTGACGCTTTAAAGGACAATATTCGTGAAGCCATTGGTGAAATACAGCTGCACACAATCGTTAATGTGCTTAAAAATTGGACCGATCGTGTAGGCTACTGCATGGCCATCCGAGGCAGCCATTTGAACGAAATTATTTTCCATTATTAACCGGAAGGATTGTACTTTCAAATAAAAAAAAATTTTGGAAAATATTCAGTAGTTTTTTTTTTATAGCGTTTTCAAAAAAAAAAGTTATTTGGCGGACCCTTCATAAAATAATGAAAACAACTTTTATAAAAAAAAACATATAATTATATAAATGAAAACTAAGTAAACGAACGAGAATCGATTTAATTGATATCACAAAACTATGCAAAATTCGTTGAAAAACAATAAGTTATAGAGTAAATTAAGTTTTTGACTACATTTGTAGTTCACTTAAAAAGCAAACCAACTAACTAGTTATTGTGCGCCCCGGTAGGCTAGTTGGTAGCGTTCTGGCTTATCAGTGCGGGGGTCGTGGGTTCGATTCCCAGCAGAGGCATAGTAGCTAGAGCTCGGTTAGGGCAATAGTATATAATTTGTAATTATATGATTATTAATTAATAAAAAAAAACTAGTTATTAGTTATCATTAGGGTTCGAAACTTCATTTAAATACATGTAAATATTTTTGCCAATCAACAAATTTGCTACAAAATATCATCGATTTGTTAATGCATATTTTGGCATATTTTGCAATAAATGCATATATTTTAATTTACATTTTGGACTTTTTTTATTTTTAAACAAAATATTTTTCAAAATTGTACAAATATTTTTTTTATAACGAAAATAAAAATAATAGAAAAATGAAATTTTTAAACAAAAATTTCTAAAATTGTGGAAATACTATTGAAAACGAAAAAAAAAAATCAATAAAAATGCATATTTCAAAATCTTAAGTACATATTTTACATTTTTAAAAACATATTTTATGCATTTAAAACGCGAATATAAATTGCATTAACTTTCGAACCCTAGCAACCATTATTATTTGTATTAAAGTAATGTATAGAGTAAGCTGGTGTCATTAAAAGTCCAAAAATAATTATATGTCATTAGGGTTTATACGCTGGAATCATTTTAACTAATTTTTAAAGGCTTTTTCTACTATTTAATAGGTTTATTTCTATCAGTGTACCATATAATGTATTCAATATTTTAAGAATTGTAAACAATAGGTTATTATGAAAATTCTTTCCGCGATAGAAAGACACAATATTAATATAAAAATTATAATTTCAAATTCGGACTATCATGGCAACCCTGGTGACAATTTCATTATATACCTTTTATTGAAAGCTAAAATTATGAGAGAAATATTTTTCTTTAAAAAGAATTCACATACACAATTTAATATCCTAAAATTGGTATCAGCTGGTTAATCAAGTACTAAACAACCCAGCAAAAAATTTCCAAAAAGGTAAGCGGGTTTGTAATCAAGCATTTTGGACAGAACGCATTCCTTACTAGATTACCTACTCGATTCTTTTAACAGAGCGTGAGACTAAAATAATTGATTCTTTAGAATTGATTATTTTTTTTACCGAAGAACCATTTACTTTATATTTTTAAGAACTACATACAATTTTTAATAAAGAAATAGTTCCATTGTAAAACTACGAAGTACTTACACAAAAAAAATAAGTAAGTAGTTCCCTAGAAAAAATAAGAAGTACTTACATTTAAAAGAAAAAAGAAGTAGTTCCATAAGTAAATTCAACTTTTACTCACACGTGATTCTCCTAGGTCACTCAAATATAACGATCTAAACTCATACGGAAATAAAATCCTAAAAAGTGAAACATCGAATTGTTATGATAGATAACATGGGTTTCTAATAATTTTGGAGCTTTTAACCACGAAAATATAAATTTTTCAAAAAAAAGAACAATTCAAAATTGAAAAACAAAAATATGACTCACGCACAATCACCCTCGAAATTTTTTTTACACTCACTCACGATAATCAGTAATTTCAACTTCGACTTACAATTTTCTGCTCACGTGCGCTTCCCTAATTTATACCTAACCACATTTTAACAAAATTTAGGCAACATGCATTTTCTGTTTTTAGTATTATTTTCCTGCAAATAAAAATTTGTTTGAAATAATATATGAGATAAATTCTTTAACATTGTATAACTTCTTGTTTCAAAATTAGGAACTACTTCCAATAAAGTCCTTTTATTAAGAAAAAGTTTAAGATTACTTCTTGAGTACAAAAAGTTATACATATAAGTTAATAACATTGATATTTTCTTTTAAGTAAATAATTACTTTATTATTGAGTTCATGCTTTCTGGTTTAAATTTAAAGAATTGATTACAATACTACTTGCTTTTTTGACTCTATCGTTGGAATGAGTTTGGTATTGTAGTTACTAAATTTGGCAATGAGATATGTAAGCAAGTGTGGGCATCACCTTCTTTTTTGAATGTGTAATTTTTTCTTGGGTAGTTGGCACCGCTAACAGAACATACATAGAAAGTCAGAAAAAAATAAACGTTAAGAGGATGCCGCAAAAAAAAATTGGCTTCGCCGAAATTTCGTTATCTTTGTCGCGTAAAAAATTAATGTTTATGCAACACTGTTTATGAAATGGGATTGGATCTATAAAATGACTCCAAGTTTTTAATTTTCTGTTGACGTGTTTAAAAGTTATGATAATCCAAACATTGTATATTTCTTACGCATTTGTTAAAACCCCCAAATTTGAGCAACTACTAAACGGGAACTATAACGAATTTAGAAGAAATAAAAAACATGAAAACTCCATATTAATTAGGAGAATATAAATATGATCAATGAAATTTAAAAGAGAATTATCTGAATAGTTTTTCAAAAGTTTTTAAAACCTTCCTTTATCATATTAACTTATTTTTCTACATTCATAGAAATAAACCTGTAAAAATAGCAAAAAAAATCTACTAAAAATTAGTAAAAAATGAGCTTGCAGAAACAAACTGCTAAAATTAGCAGACTTTTTATTTACTAAATATTATTAATATAAGAATATCAAAAATAAATCTGTTGAATTTACAAATACTTAGTTTTATTTGAGTTAAGTTTTAGTTGGTAGAAAGTAATACAATGATCCGCTAAACTAAAACTGTTCTTTTTGGAAACACTGTTTTTGGCAGCTCAGCTGTTTTCGTGTAACTGTTAAACGTGATCAGTTTGGTATATAATTTAACCATGAATCGACAAGCGGTATCAACAAGACGGTGACACATGCCACACAACATGAAACGAAATAATGCCCAAATTGGGGCCGATATGTTGAGGAGAGTATGCCAACATTGGACTCAGCGTATGAACCATTTGAGGCGTAGCCGCGTCAACATTTACATGAAATCATCTCTAAACATTGAATTATATAGACCGTTCTATCGACTCAAATAAAGATTTCATACATTTCTCTAAATTGTATATTTTTTTTTTAAATCAAATCCGAAAGCTCTTAAAAAATCAAGTAAAAATCATAAATAAATGTTAAATTTTTGCGATAAAATGCGATAAAAAGTCTGCCCTTATGTAATCAGCGATATACAATTACTGTTGGTTTTAGCAAAATAAACTGTTATTTGCATTCAACTAAATTTAAGGTAAATATAGAAAAAAATTTTGTTAATATTACAGTTTTTGTTTGTAATTTAAATCTACAAAAATTTATTAAAAGTTTTTTCTAATTTTACAGAGTAAAATCCTATTTTCAATTAAATAAAATTCATTTGGAATATAACTAAAATGTTGTCAAGTTAACAGATTTATGTTTGCATTACTAATATTTAGCAAAAAGAACCTGCTAAATTTGGCAGTTTTTTCTGCAATGAAATTTTTAACTAATTTTTATTAGATTGTTCTGCTAGTAGTTTCTTTAAAAAAAATAATTCGTTAAGAACAAAATTTTTGTTATAAAAATCATTCTGTTGAAAGTTCATACAAATAACTAATGTTTACAATTAAACCACTTATATTTCGAAATAACTAAATTGTTTACCTTTTCATATATTTTTGCAAAGAAAATATTTTCTATTTAGTAGTTTAATGGTATACAATAGAAACATGCTAATTAAAATTTTATGAATATTTACACAAAATTATATAATTACAATTAATTTAATAAAAATCATCATCAGCATCCTTGAAAAAACATCAACAGTGGCAGTAGCATTAACATCATGTTAAAGTGAACACTAAAGTGTTGTTATAAGGTCTTCAAAGAGCACCCGACCGACTAACTATCCATCCAACCAACCAACGAACCATTCAACCATTCACTAATTCAAACATTGTAATTGAAATAATATTAGGTAGAAGTATGTGCGTAAGAAAAATATAGCAGCACTTATTTTGTTTTAAAATTTGAGAAAAATAAAACACAGTTAGGAATTTCAGAAGAAGAAATGCAGTAAATCGGATTTTCAAATAAAACTAATAAAGTCTTCCGATGGATTTGCTGTGATCTTAAGGAAACTCGCATGTATCATAAAAGAGAAAAAAGCAAAGGGTGATTTTTAGGAACTTTCGGATTTGATTTAAAAAAAAGAAACACATGAAATTTTGATTTTTTTAGAACCTTTCGAATTTGATTTAAAAAAAAAGAAACACATTAAATTTGGAAAAATGTATGAAATCTGTATTTAAGTCGATAGAACGATTTATATAAATGAACGTTTAAAAATGATTTCACATAAATATTGACCGCGGCTACGCCTCAAATGGTTCATACGCTGGGTCCAATGTTGGCATACTCTCTCCGACATATCGGACGGTATATTACGAATAAATTCTTCAATATTGCCTTCCAGTGCGTCAACCATTGCGGGCTTAGCCCCATAGACATGAGCCTTACCATATCCCCCCAAAGAATAGTTCAAAGGCGTTAAATCGCACGATCTAGGCAGCCAATTAACCGGCGCAAAACGTGAAATAAACTCTTCACCGAACTTGCCTCTCAATTGGGCCATTGTTTCGCGTGCTGTGTCGCGTGTGGTTCCGTATTGTTGAAACCACATGCCACCCAAGTCTAGCTCTTCCATTTTGGGCTCGCCATTCACAGTAACTTTAATGTCGTCTTTGAAAAAGTACGGTCAAATGATGCCACCGGCCCATAATCCACACCAAATAGTGCAGTTTTCGGAATGCATTGGCAGTTCTTGCAATGCTTCTACCTGCCCCTCACACCCAATATGGCAATTTTGTTTGTTCACGTATCCATTAAACCAGAATTGAGCTTCGTCGCTGAACACAATTTTCTGATAAAGAAGTGGAACTGCATTCAGCTGCGCCAGCGCACATTTAACAAAAGTTAGCCGTTGTGGTAGTTTGCGTGGCATCAATTCTTGCACCAACTGTATTTTAAAAGGTTTTACATCCAAATCCTTCCGCAAAATTTTCGACGTAGCGGAATAACAGAGGCCCAATTGCTGCGAACGGCGACGAATCGATAGCTCCATGTCATAAACAACAGTGGAGGATACAGCTGCGATATTTTCCTCCGTCCGCAATCTACGTATGCGTGTTGATGGTTTGATGTCCAATAATGTAAATTTGGTGCGAAATTTAGTCAGAAGATTACGAAAACTGACCATAAATTGGAAGAAGTGCACGATGTACTTTCTTAACCGAGCATGAATTTTCGTAATAAATTTTAATAATCTGCGAACGTTGTTCGTTTGTAATCCGAATTATGGTTAAATTATAGACCAACCTGAACATGTTTAACAGTAACATGTTACACGAAAACAGCTGAGCTGCCAAAAAGAAAGTTGCTAAAAAATCACCCTTTACATGCATTAAATTTTGTTTTATCAACAGTTTTTTATACACTATACAGTTTACAAATGAAACATAAAATTCATCGTCTAAAAAGACGATGAATAAAATTCAAAAATCCCCAATAAAACATATCAAAAATTTGCTCCCTGGCAACTCTTCCCTAACTACGTGAATAGCCAAACTGCCGTATGTACAAAAAATACAGCATAGTTGTCGCCAACTCACAAAATGTGGGAAATAGTGGAAATTAGATTACATATGATTTTCTAACAATTGTGAATTGTTGTGGTGTTTGTCTTAGCTATCTTCTGCAATTACAATTAAATGTAAAAATCGACCCCGTATAATTGAAACTGGTTTTAAGCCACAGCAAAAATCGACCTGACTTTAGCTCAAGCGGATAAAACGCCTGTCTAAAGTGTAGTGCGAAGTGCATGTGGCAAATGAAAGCAGGTTCAAGCCACGGTCAGGATTGCATTTAATAAATAAAAAAAAAAATTTCATATAGATGCAATCAAACAATAAAAACCATAACAAATAATTACAGTATTGTCAAAAGGATTACTGATGAAGGTTGTGTTACCAGAAACTGCGCAGTCTAATTCAATAAAAATTTACAATGTAGTTATGATTTTTAGAAAAGTATGCTTAATCTTCTCTACCACGCCTATCTCGAAAAAAAACATTATAGAGGCGAAGAAAATATTGACGTAAAAACATTTTTTATGTGAAAAATGTTTTTGTGGTGGAAAACATTTTTTAGGCGAAAAAGTGTTTCTGTGGTGAAACAGATGTGTGTGGTGAACAAATAGTTAGAGATGAAATACAAATTTCAGATGAACTTAAATATTATTAACCTCTTAGCGTCAGGTGAAAAAATATGACGTATTATTTTAAATACCATACGCTATTATGAAATTGCTTTGTACTATTGTTCTGACGCGGGTTTAGGAAAAAAAAAATTAACAGAATTTTAAATGAAGCAATGAGTGCTATGGAAACACCTAAGGCGGGCGCTGCTATACATATGGGGGATAGAAAACTCATATATATTATTTTTTTTTTAAATAGTTGTTGTCGGCACTGGGAATCGAACCCAGGAATATCTGTGTAACAGTCCAACGCGCTAACCATTACACCACAACGCCCACAAAATATCCTGGGGAGAGCCTCAACAATTTTTGAGTTTAAAAAATGCTCTAACTTCGGAACGGTTGCTTTGGTGCCATCATATTTGACATCAGATCTTGATTAATTTGAGTATGGGACGTTCGAAAATGCTATCTATTTTACTGGATCAGTTATAGTTTTTGAGTTGTCTCACAAATAAGCATAAATTATTAATAATACTTTAAAAATAATAATAATAAAAATAATTAATAATTAATTAAAAATAAGACCTTAGTGACAAAAAATGTAGTGACAAGTTTATTTTAAAACAGCTTTAATTTTGTTCAAATCTGTCCAAGTTTACGAAATATATCGTTTTAAAATTTTGCCAAATACTATTTTAAGCCTTTTTAAAACCAACTCTAGCCGACACTGTACTCTCATAAAATTTTTTAAGTTTGATCCAACCGAATCGATTTGGTTGTTGCAGCCTCGTAAAGTCGGTTGTCAAGACCTAATTCACTCAACCCCCATTCCGGTTACAACAACCGAATTCAGTTGTCACAACCGAATTTACGAGGTGGCAGCAACCGAATCAATTTGGTTGGATGAAATTCTGTTGAGACAACCAAATTTGTTATGTGAGTGTGGTTTCGATTTGACTCCATTTTTTCACCTATATTATAAATATTTTCAATAAATGGCACCCCTAAGTTACTACATAGGCAATATGGGAATACAAATTATTGGTTTTTTAAGAACTTCAATGATATGTACAAATAAATTTGACCTTCGTTAATTTCAGACATGTTTCCATACAAAAAAGTAATTAATTTGACCTCTCATTTTAACCATTAAACGTAAGATTGGACAGTTGAAAAAAAATTGTATTCTTCATTTTTTTCTCCTTTACCACGTGCCCGAGTTTAATTAAGATCAGAGAAAACTCATCGGGAGACTCTTCTTGTAAGTTGAACAATTTTTGTTTTACAAATGAGGACGTCCCTAATGTATCCTTGGAGTTAAGCATGGCAAAACGATAAACAATATTTATTTTTTTTCCAATCTAATATAAAGTTATTTGTTTCTAAGGTAACAATTTCCATTGTGTAACAAGTAAATAGAAGCTGTATCTTTAGTAGTGGAGTGTTTGGTTGATGGTGTCAACCATCAAACAGACAGACAGAGAGCCAGCAACCATCAGCCATAAAAAGGAACATAAACTCAAAAGGTTGGCATTTTGTATAATAAGTACATGAAGCCTGCAGCTCAGGGTAAACAATATAGAAAAAGTTAGTGAAAAATAACAAAAACAAAAAAAAAAAAAAAAAATTCCCTAACTTTGTAAGCAGTTACACAGTGGGGTATTTGAAAAAAATAATGCTAATAAAGATTAAATTTCTAAACTACTAATACGTTCAGTATAATTCAAAAGCACCCTGTTTTAGTGCTTACAGGCTGTCAAAGTTGACTACCTCAAGTACAAAAAAATCCCTTGTGTGGTGTAAATGTGAGCGATTTCACAATTTTTGCGTAAATTTTTTACCTGTTATAACGTTAAAATATACACCGATAGATTAAAAAAAGTGCAATTGAATTTTTTGTTCAAGTGCTAGTTACTAGGGTATTCAAATTACTCGGGTTTGCTTTTGTTCGAGTGAACGAGTAACTCGATTTTGAGATTTTTAACTTACTCGATTAAGCGAGCAAGATCTTAAAATTACTCGAGTAACTCGAATAATGTAAAAACTTTTTATTCATTAACTTTACTTAAAAAAATAAAAACATTTGTAGGGTTTTATATTTTATTAGTTATATAAAAAAATGTAAAGTAAAATATCTTTTAAAACATAACATAAACATAATAAATAACATAATAAATAAATTTTGTAGTTTTCTAAAACACTTAAAATGTTTTTCTTAGTTTGGAATTTCATAACACAAAAAAATACAACATTAAAAATTCATGAATCTTTTTTATGAAATAAAAATATACATAAGTTAAGATTTATTGTACGAAATTAAGAAGATTTTCTGAAATAATCTTTCAAAAATAATATACTGTTAAAGTCTATCTATTTTTTTTCTTTCGTTTTTATAAAGACCGACTTTGAGAAACCATCTCGTTGGTCCAAATCCAAATCACTTTCGTTCGCTTTCTTCATCTTTATCATACATATGTATTTTTTTCATATACATATTTATTTCTGATAAGAGTAATGCATTTTTTTTTACCAAACAACTTATCAATCAAGCTCGATATGGTCTCTTCACTAGATGGCATTTTTAAGCCTTTTGAATTTAAGAATAAAGAAATCACTTTCGATTTTTTTCAACATCGTACAGACAGACATATTCACCCCTGTTACGGCTTTGAAATCAGAGCGAAAGTGAAAATTTTAGAATTTTTCGGTGTTCTTGCGATTAAATCAGAACGTTTTTCCCTATTTTTTATTCGTTTTAATTCGGGTAAAAAAGCCTGGTCGAAAGTAAAACGAATGTCCTTTTTTCTAATAAATTACAATTTAGGGTCAAAAATGGTCCTTAATATTAAAAATTTAGAACTTTTTTTACTTATTTCTGATTTTATCGTATTTTTGGCTGTATTGTTTATACTCTAAAAAACTGTTTTAAAAAACATTTTTTTGTTTTGATATTCTAGAAAACACTCAAACAAATTGACAACAATGTTAGAAGCATTTTTTAAAAGCATTTTACTTTTCATATGTTTTTTATTTTCCATAAAACCATATGTTTTTGGCACTTCGATAATAATTTCGAAAAAAATTCGAGTTTTCGAAAGCTTTTAGGATTTGAGAACACAAAATTTCAATTTCGTGTGATTTCACAAATTCGTTCTAATTGCAAAACGTTCTAAAGTAGGGACATGGGCGATTATCTCCAGCAACACATCTACAAAGTAGATAGCAAAATGAGGTGTTTTTTTTTACACATATTTACTACCATTCACGGGTTTTTAAGTTGTTGGTAGCTCGTCTTGTTCTATTGTGATATTGTGATATTTGCGTAAGTGATAAATAATTGAAGTGGTGCACGAACTGGAACGTTTGTGACTCTTAGGACATCTCTTGCTTTTTTCAATATTTTCGTCTTGTGGAAAATGTTTCCAAACTACACTCATTCTAAATGAACAAAATATATTATCCATTTATATTATTGATTTGTTCCAAATTATAACACTTATTATTTTACAGCTTTTTAACTTTTTAAATAACAAATTAGTTTAAATCAATAATTCTTTTATAAATTTTCTCTGAAGATTAATGTGTTTTATTTTGAATGTGTTGTTTGACTCTACACTAAAAAAAAGTTTAGTTCAAACATAAACATAACAAAATGCGGAAGAAATGCGTGCGAAATCATAGTAATTTAAATACTTGCAAAAGTGCTCACTAAACATTTCTTAAATATAAACTGTAACTGTAACAGTCACATAACTTTATACTTCATAAAAAATATTAAAAAATACAAAAAAAAATTAAAAGTAAGCTAAAATTTATATATTTTTTTAATTTCCTCGAGTTACTCGATTAATCGACCAAAATTCTTCGAGTTATTCTTTACTCGAAATTGAACATTTTAAATTACTCGAACAATTGTTCGACTAGATTTCATCGATTAATCGAGTAACGGTTAACCGATTGAATACCCTACTAGTTACTTTTAATATCTTGATACCTTTAAATTATATTTAAAATAATTTTTCCAACATTAAAGTTCTAAATGTATCTAATTCAAAAACATTACCATCAGTTTCAAAAAGTTATTAGAAAATAGCTTCTTTAGGATCAAACCATTTTCTGTTCAAAATTTGTAATTTTTTTATTAAATCTTCTTTCATGACTTTAATTATAATACGTACGTCAAGATATTCATAATAAATATTAAAAACGCTATTCAAGAAAGTTCTGAAATCAGAGTGCAATTTTTTTAACACACTCTTAAAGTAATTTTTTTTTTGGGGAAAAGTTTGCCATTTTCGACAAATACCTGAGGTAGAGTGCAAGTCCTTAAACAGCACTCATATAAAACCCGTGCAAATAATCGAAGATTCAGCTAGTACAACAGAAATAAGTACCAGAATTTGCGATAGCAGAATTTTCAATGTTGACCAAAATTTTAGATAAAAAAATTAGTTAAAAACTTTAAACTGTAAACACATTGACAATACTATGTACATTAGCTTCAAATTTAGATAAATCAACATAAAATTTAGGTTATAATGGTCTCTTCGGATTTGATAAGACGGTAGATCCATATTTTTTACCGGGACTATGTGGGTAGAAGGTGATGATTTCACCTCTGGGACACATATCCTCCCACCGATTTTTGCTGTATTTAAAAAAGTTATTAAAATGTCCCTTTCCATAATTTGTGCAGTCTT
The DNA here is from genome assembly GCA_021234595.1 of Delia radicum. NCBI lineage: Eukaryota > Metazoa > Arthropoda > Insecta > Diptera > Anthomyiidae > Delia > Delia radicum. Next base: position 92,788,884 of record CM037853.1, read on the forward strand.
TTATGTAATCAAATTTAACCCTTGTACTTCACATTTGGTCGAGTATACACATTTCATTTAAAAATAGATTTGTCATTACACCCCTTACTTTTGTTACAAATGGTTCCTGTTGAAACGGGTTAGAGGGGTAGGGGTTTGAACGAGATTATGAATCTGTATAATTTGAAATAAATAGATTTCATTTTTTGTATACTTTTTTTTCCAAAACGTTATAAAATGGAGTTTATTTCACTTATAGGGATTAGTAGAAAAGTTTAGGGTTAGGTTTTTACTTAGAGTTAAGTTTTAACTTAGAGTTAAGTTTTAATTTATTATTTTGTGTAGGTTTTATTTCACTATTTATTACTTAGCTGTTAGATAAGCTTTAACAATTTTATAAACCTGTAACTTTAGGTTTTATGTAGGTTTCAAATAATTGCCGATCTTTCTTTCACTATGGTGGTTGTTTTATTTGTTGTTGTGTAGTTAACGCACAAGACGAGTGATGTTGTTTCTACTGGTGTTAGAGAACAAGTGTTAGATCAAAGCTCAAATGCCAACAGCTAAACTTTATGCTGAGTTGCATTTGCGTGGGGTTTGTACACTACAGGGCTCTGTTTAAATTCAGGGTTGGGACTGCTTCATCGTTCACCAAAGTGAACAGTTCCAAATGGAAGAAATCGATTTTTTTTTTTTGTAAAACCTTAATCCGCACTCAATGCACTTTTTTAGAAAAACTTTATTATTATTCAAAACTCGAAGTTTCGAACAAATTTATTTTTTATTTCAATTATTTATTTAATATGCCAAAAATTATTCAGATATGGAATTCTGTCTTCAACGGACATCAGTAACAAACTTCAGATTGGAATTAAAAATGACCCAACAATTTGATAAAAATGCAAAAACTTTTTTTTTTAGCAATTAATTTAAAAGATTTTTTAAATGAAAATGCAAATTATTAGCTTTTCTAAAACTTCGGGTTCTGATGTGATCTTTGGCCAGATCGAAATACTAGTATCAACCTAGCCAATATATCTGATTTGATTTATTTTTGTAAATATACGGAGGTTGGAAGCTCATTATAAATTAAAAATAACATACAAATAATCTCGATGTATATAAAAACAAAAAAACTAACAAAACTGTAGAAAATTATTCAAGTTCGAGGCCATACTCTCTTTTTCTTTATTAGGAAATTGTCCTAACAAATAATCTATAGAGTTTTTGTTTTCAAATTTATTAGTTGACCACTTTCAGGAATGTGTTGTAGATCTATTTCGGGAATTTCCAGGTTCCCATCTTCAGAACATATATATATTAAATAATAAAATACATATTTTTTCGAAAGTTCGAAACTTCGAATTTTGGAATTTTTAATTATAATTATAAGTTTTTTCATAATCGGTCATTTTCGGGCAACTATAAGCACGGGTTAACGCTTTAAAAAAAAAAAAAAAATACTTTTTTTCCATTTGGAACCATTTGTAATAATACTCGGGGGGTGTAATAAACGAAAAGCTGCAAATAGTTATTTTAAAGGGCATGTTAATGGACATGTTTTTGTGATGCAAAACTAGGTTGCACTTTAAAAGACGTATACGTAATATTAATTAATTGCATAGTTATATGTGTTGCATGGGTTAGAAGTAATATTGTTTCAAAAAATTCGCCGAAAATAATCTTTTTTTCACATTTGTTTGCAGAAATTAAAGCTATTAATATATAAGTTTTCCACCAGAATCTCTATAATTATAGCTGACAAATGTGCAATATCAACTTGGCAAAAAAAAAAAAAAAGAAATAACTATAATTAATAAGCATGATTTATGTTTTAAACATACAAATTAAAGTTAAGATATGTACATTTTCGATAAAACATAATTTCTAGTAAAGAAATTGTGGGTTGAGTAAAGAGAGCGCATTAAAATAAAGTGGCATATGATCGCCCTTCTACCCAATTACTTATTAAGTACATAATAACGATTTTTGATCCATTTTACTTTATCTCGCTTAGTTTCAGAGATATAACCTATTTTATGATTATATAATGAAACCAGTGGAAAATAGCGCCATTGAGACGATAGCGTTAACACAAACAAATTTTTTTTTTAAACAATTGTGGTGAAATAAGATAGCTAATAACTTAAGCTACATAACTGAAACACAAGCAATAGAAAAAATAAACTCAACTGAATTACTAACTTTTTTTATGAGTGTATTTAAAATTTTTGTTTTATTCCGTTTTTATTTCCGTTTTTAATTAAAAAAAAAATAAAAATAAATGTTTAAAGTACTAAACTTTGAATCATATTTTCCAAAGTTGATGTACTATGTCAAAGATTTAAAAAGCATATTTTTTCATTTTTTCATTTATAAATTCATCTTTATTTACATTTTGTGCTTAGCATATAAATTTACAATTTCGAGATTTTATCTATAGATATTGCAACGAATAATTATGATAACAAAAGATCTTGATATTAATTGTTTAATTATAACATTATTCAAAGGAAAATAGGAAAAACCTTTATATGGTAGGGAAATAAGATTAAATACGTTAGAAAATATACAAGTATACAATGAAATTATCTAAGGATAATACATTTATACACGTCATTTTCAATTAATAATTTGTGTTTCGGAGCTGCAAATTAAGCCAATTGTATGCATTCCCTTATCAGTTGATAAGGAGAATTTTGAATGGATTCAAGATATTTATTGTTAAGTTTTTTTATGAAGTCGATAATTAGTTCGTAACCAGTTTCGTTGTGGAGAAGCTGAGTTGAATATCTCCAATTTTTGTCATTTATGATTTTGAGACATTTATTTTGAATGATTTGTAGTTTCTTCAGATGTGATTTTGCTGCATTGTACCAGATAGGAATGCGTAAGTCAAGGTTGGTCTAATCACACTTTTGAAAATTAAGTTTTTGTTCTTAAGGCTCAGGGTTGAACGTTTATTAAGAATCGGCCACAAAGCTCTGACAGTTTTCATGGATTTTTTACAGATTTCGCTGATGTGTTTCGCAAAGTTAAGTTTCTTATCGAGGCAAACACCAAGATATTTGATATCGTTTTTAATTGTCAGGTTCTCATTTTGGAAACTTAACTGACGACTTGGTATCCGTTTGGGGGAGTTGTTGTAAGGGAATATAATAGCCTGAGTTTTAATAGGGTTTATTTTTATTTTCCATTTGTAGAAGTACTTGTTACAGGCAGAAAACCCTTTTTCCATTTTCTTTAACAGTGCTTTAGTGAGTTTACTAGACGTTATGAGAGCCGTATCATCTGCATAGTAAGCAACTTTCATGTATGAGGGTGGAGAGAAATCCGATGTATAAATTGAGTATAATAATGGTGATAATATTGAACCTTGTGGCAGGCCTGCAGTAATTTGTTTAGGAGACGAAAATGTTTTGTTAATAGCTACTACGTACGATCTGTCAGTGAGAAAATCAGCAATAAGTCTGCACAAATATTTAGGTATATTAGCTTGGAGCATTTTATAAATAAGACCGTTGTGCCAGACGGTATCAAATGCCTTTTCTACGTCCAGAACTATTAAGCCTGTAGATTGTTTAATTCGTTTGTTGGACTTTATAATGTTTGTGATACGGTTAATTTGGTGAACCGCGCTATGTTGTTTTTTAAACCCAAATTGTTCATTTGCTAATATTGATGTATTTTCAATAGCACTGTAAATTCGATTTTGAATAGCTTTCTCATATAGTTTGCCAAGGTTGCTTAATAAGCTTATCGGTCTATAACTATGCGGACTGTGCTTAGGCTTATTTGGTTTAGAAATAGCGATGATTTTAGCCTTTTTAAAATGTTTTGGAAAGTAGTTGAATTTAAAACAGCTGTTAAAAATTATCAATAATAATTTTACTGCCTTAGGAGGGAGGTTTTTTATTAGAATGTTGGAGACGTCATCTAGCCCAGGAGATTTGGATGTTTTGAGAGTAGAAATTAAGCAATTTAACTCATTATGTGATATCAAAGAAATATTTTCAGAAAAGGCGTCTCTGGAATTGAGTGTATTTACCTTAGAGTTAACGGTTTTATCGATAGAGTGCTTATATGTAGACGTGAGACTGTTAGATGCATAGAAAGTGTTGGCTTATAATTCTGCCTTTTCTTTATCAGTGTTAATTTTCATATTTCCTTCTATGAGATGTGGAATTTTACTCCTTTGTTTACCTCTTAAGCACCGGCTAATTTTCCAGAACGATTTATCTCCTGGCTTCAGTTTTGATAGCAACTTTTTCCATTTTTCATTACGATGATTATTTATATCTTTGTTGATAATTTTAGTCAGCAGTTTGACGCATTGATCGTACCAGTTTGCATCCGAAAGGTTCGATGCTCGTTGCCTTCTTCTTTTAAACGTTTTTCTAGTTTTTATAAAATTAATAATATTATCTGGCAAAACTGACTTGCCACAAGGCTGCAATAATGGAGTGCAGTCGTTCCTAGCTTCTAGTACAATTTTAACAAATCTGCTTATCTCTGAATCAATTGAATTTTTTGAGTTATATGCGGTTGTGTTAATGGTGATTTTGTTGTTAATTATATTTTTAAACGCCAACCAGTCTGTAAGTTTGTAGTTATAGTGCCTCATATCTATTTCACTAACTGTTGAATTTTTAATTTTACACACAATAGGTCTGTGATCAGATGGAATTTCATATTCGAGCACATCCATATTAATATTTAATGAGCTATTGCTTAATACTAAGTCGATAGTTGAGGGATTTCTGTTTCTTTGAGACGGGTAAAAAGTTGGGCTGTTGGGATAATTTATAAAAAAGTTGTTTGACTGCTCAAGTTGAAACAATACGTTGCCAGCAGTGTTGTTAGTGATGCAATGCCAAGCAGAATGTCTTGCATTAAAATCACCAAGTATAATGTAATCTTCATTAAATGAAGTTAGTTTTATTATGTCATTTGCAAAGCTATTTTTATATTTCGGTGAATACACAGTGCAAATAATAAGCTTCCTGTTATTTACTTTTAATTCAATTGCAAGATTTTCTATTCCTAGTGTGTTTATAATCGGGAGAACTTTGTGTTGGACTGACCTGCGCACAATTAGTGCTACGCCTCCCCCTCTTTGATCTTGTCTATCGTTACGATGAATTACAAAATTTTTAAAATAGGTTTTGTGTCTTTCATTTAGGTGAGTTTCATTTAAAGATGCAATATGAATATCCTCTCTTTCAATTAACGTTTCAAATTGAAGTAAATGTGAAAAGGTAGAAATGCCATTCGCATTCCAATGAAGAATTTTTAAGCCATTGTTATTAGTGTAAACCATATGCATATTTGACCATTGACATTACAATTTGTATTTGTTGTACTTTGGTTGTGCATTTTTGTAAATCGCTTAACGCAGTTGTAAAAATATTAAAGAGTTCATCTATGTTAAAGAGGTCATTATTTCCTCTCACGCAATTTGCATAAGAGAGAGTATTGCGATTAGAGCTGTTGTTGAGGTTGGTTAGGTGTACATCATTATTAAAGTACTGTGGTGAACTTTGTTTATTGTTGTAATTGCGTGTATTTTTTCTTGTTGCTTTAGCTCTTGTCTCTAAATAAAGAGATCGAAAAGGGCAATTAATGTCATTTGCAGAGTGATCTGTTCTTTCTTTACCGTGCTTTTTACAATTGAAACAAGAAAATACTGCAGGCATTTTATCTTGATTCTGAAGTGGGCAAACTTTAGTATGGTGTTGGTTGGCACATATCATACAAGCTGGAAGGCGATTACAGTGTTCACCTCCATGGCCATACATAAGACAATTCCAACATTGAGTTGGGTTGTCGTTCTTTCTTGGTTTGTATTTTTTCCAAGATACTATTATATTGCATAGTGATGATACATTGTTTAGAGATTTTGGATTGAAATTTTTTCTAGCAAATTGTACCTTATACACAGCATTATTTACTGAACTGAATTTTGTGTTCACTTCCGTAATAGATGAAGGCGTTAAATTATATTCTTGAATATCTTTTTTGATTTCATCAATACTTAGTTTTGGAAGTCCATACAGAAACATAGTGTAAAGACGATTCTCTTTCGAGTTAAAGGTATGAAATTCAATTTTTCTGCCCAATAAAATATTTTTGCATTTTTCGTATGAGTCGGAATTTGGAGGAAACACCTTAGTTCCAATGGACGTACGTTTGTAGATTGGATCCTTACCCAATAATGTTTGGAGATCACTTAAATTTATTTTGGCATCGACTACCAATGGTGGAGGTTTTACTATTTTTATATCATTTATGTTGGATACTGTATCCAAGTCCATATCATTAAGTTTAGCTAGTTCACTAAATCGATTTTGAGATGTTGTAGGTAAGTGAGATAACATACCTAGTGGAATATTCACTGACTTTTTCGATCTCTTCATGTTAGATTTTTTCAAATCTAGATTATGAGATTTGGCCCCCGGGGCCATTTGTGTACTGCTATCCCAGCAAGTGTTTTGCAAAACGGCACGTACTAAAGTTCAATATGAACAAATACCGAGGTTACAAAAATAAAAATAATTGTTTTGTAATTGTTTTTAGATTTTAAACGTTGATTTGTTTGTTTTAAATAACTATCCGCTATTCGGTAAGAGACGACCGTACTCAACGAGATCAAGTATCGAACTGGAAAAAGCATATGAAAGCTAAAGTTGTCTACTTTGTGAAAATACAATCATTATTTTGATTTCGTTTATTCATTCTATGGATTGTACTTTGCAATTTTGAAAAGTTTTGTTTACAAAAATGCGTATTAAATGCAAGGTTCGTTAAAAAAAAAAGCATTTGCATTTAAAATGCATTTTAGAAAAAACTTGTGATTTTTGAACCGCAAATCATAGACTTAACAACTGCAGCTGAATTTAAAATTATGGAAATGGTATATATACTTTAGAAGATAATGCTCTTCAAAGTTCAGTGCTGCTATGATTTTTTTAAATTATAAGAAAAAAATCTTTAAAAAATAAATACTTTATTGTATGGAAAAATGTCGCAAGCTATTATTAAAAAATTATTTAAAATTATTGGCATTCTGGTCCCAAAAAATTCGAAGTTTTTATTTATTCCAAAAATATAAGTTTGTGAAAAGTGACAACGTTTCAAAAATCTAAAAAGTGCAAAATGCATTCAAAAATTGCGTTTGCGTTATTAATGCATTTTTGGTGTTTTTTTTTTCTTATTACAAATCATACAGAAGACAATTGAAGCTTTCATATGCTGATCCTTGAAACAGACCATCTACTTTGGGACCTTTCAAATCCCACTACTTTTAAAAGTTTTTGGATTTTTTAAAAACTGAAAAACGGCAATAAAACCACGAGTTTACAAAATTCTTAGAAACTGGAAAATGTAGTGACTAATAGACATCTTAGACATCTTAATAGATCAGATTTTGCTGATCTATTGTGGGACGGACGATATATATTTTTGGCCAAAAATTAAAAATTGTTTAAATATTTTAAATTATGAACTTTTAGGAATTTTCACAACTAAACAATAAAATCAAACTTAAACAATTTTGCTATTTTTTATATTGTAAAGTATTAGAAATTCCGAGAATTGTCTTGTTTTTAAATGCATTATTTATGGCCGTAATTTCAAGCAATATATACCTACTGGTGCTTAGATACCTACCGTGTACACGAAAAAAATCGGGTAGGTATCTAAGCACCCGTAGGTATCTATTGCTTGAAATTACGGGCATTAATAAAGTTTTTCTGGTAGATAAACCAAAAAGCTCTAGTGGATGAACCAAAAAAAAAAATTAATAATTTTTAAATTTAAATTTAAATAGCTTTTAATTTAAAGGGTGATAAAATATCACTAAAAGTATGTACATTACTTCTGGACAAACATTTTAACAATCGATTCTCATTTGCAAAAGTTACAACCAAAAAATATCTTTTGTACACGAGGCAGTCAACTTTGAAAATCTGTAAGTACACCCTGTATACACCCTGGATACCTACTCACAATACTTCAAAAGTTTGACATCTTTTTTAAAATTTTCAGTTTGAATTATACCGAACGCATCAGTAGTTTGAAATTTCAATATATACTACAATTATTTTTTTTTAAATACCCCACTGTGAGTTGGTCAACAAAATAATATTAAGTATAAACCACTTTTGTAATCAGCTCCTGGTAAAAAACAACAATGTAAATGGAGCAAACAAAATTCAAAATCGTATATTAATGTAAAGTATGTGTTAGGGTGTCCAAAACCAGCGCATTTTGCGACGAAATTGCGCGAATTATTTAAAAAAATAAATAAAATTTATGAAGAAATATCATAAATAAAATTTATGAAGAAATATTGTTTTATTTTCTTAGCTCCGTGGTACTCAAACATTTTTTTGTTTGATGTCCCACTGTAAAGTTTTAAAAACTAACGTGTCCGCCCTAGTATAACATCATTAGTAATATATCGATGACCATAGGTGAAGATCTTGTAATTGACAATTTTTTACACATTAATTTAATGATTACACATGTTATCCTTTAAAGTAATTTGTATTTACATTTATATAGCTGGTGTACAATTTATAAAGCTGGCGAAATCTTACTCCTGTAGTATGATATTTTCACGATAACAATGGATGTATTCCGACGCAGACCATCATAAAGAAATCTGAGAAATCTAATGTATGTTTGTGTCTAGCTGTCAATCTCATATTTGGATGATTCTGAGATATCCGCCTAATTTGCTGTCCATGTGTATTTAAGTTGAGAAAAATAAACCTTATTCCACTTTATTATACATTTTACAGTAAAGCTTTATAGGTCCTTTGCGGTCACTAAAATATTTTTTCCAAAAATTTGTTTTTTTTACCAAAATGTTGAAAAGTCATTCTCCTGGCTCTCGCTCACATATCTCACACTTAATTTTTTATAAATTTCTAACCAAAAATTATAAACAATTATTTAATTAAATTAGGGCGAAGTTAAAGATAATATTAAATGATTTCTTTTTTCTAGTTACGTTTACAATTTTTTATAAACTAATATTTTTCTGAATGATTATTTTTTGTCCCTGAATTCACACATTATTCCTCTGTAAAATCTTATATACGCTAAAATTTAAATTTTCAAACCATTGTTGATTTGCAAATAACTAAAATTTTAAAGAATATGAATATGATATCGCTCATTTTCTGCAATAACGCCATAACTCAAAAATTTTGATTTTGTAGATGAACATGTACGATGATGTACAATGAAATCATATCGCTCATTTACTTCAATAACGTCATAACTCAAAAACTCACAATATGATACTTGAGATAACGAATAATTCTGGGTCATTAACTTAAAAATCATTTTTTTTTTTTGAGTTGTGACGTTCTTGAAGTAAATGAGCGATATGCGTTTTGTCTTTCATAATGAGCTCTCATACTTGCGTTAGCCCTTTGCTTGTGTCGTTTTTTTTAACAAAGGTATAATACACTGAGAGATTTATCTATATAATATCAATGGATTTTTGGAGTAGATCTATAAATTGTCACTGGAACTCGTCCATTGAATTTTTTCATTAAGTTATTGCAGTTTTTCATAAAATTTAATGAAAAATGTCATATAATTTATTAAAAATTGCATACGACTAATGAAAAAGTTTCATTAAAATTATGACGCTTTTTCATGAAATATAAGAAATTTTTCATTTACATTGTAAAGAAAACTTCATTAAATCTCGTCCACGTAAGAAAGTTTATTTTGCATATCAACTTCCGATTCATGTAAGTTTTTCAGAGGTAAGCACTTGAATTGACATTTTAAAGAGTTTTGTAGAGATTTGCGACCCTGTTAAATATGAAGAGCAAAATAAGAAAAAAAAAATATATTAAGAAATCGGTGTGTACGTTCGATAAGAATATCTACTTAATATTCTTAAAGGGCTTAAAGAAAAAAAAAAACTTCGATGCCATAAATGGTGTCGAAAGTAGCCCATAATATCAGAAGCAACAATTTAGAAGTTACTAAGTTCTGTTAAAACATACCCCATTTAAAATTTTTTTTGATTACTTCATTCTATTTTAAAATAACTATACACAAAATGTAAGCTTTTTTGAAAACTGACGCTTGAACAACGCTTACAAATTGTGCAAATTTATTTTGAAAATCGTGGTTCTGTTCAAAATACGTATTGCGTATTTTTCGCGAAATTTTGTTTTGCCTAGAAGCTCGTTTTTGGTTAAATGGATACGTCAATAAACTAAATTGCCATATTTGGAGTGATGATAATACTCAAGTGTATGTTAAGACACCGTTACATCCAGAAAAACTGACTGTTTGGTGTGCTTTATGGGCTGGTGGAATCATTGGTCAGTACTTCTTTAAAACCGTGCCTGGTCAGAACGTTACAGGCAATGGTGACCGCTATAGAGCCATGATTACTGACTTCCGTTCATCAATTGAACAACCATGATGTGCAGGAGCTGTGGTTTCAACAAGACGGAGCAACATGTCACACAGCTCGTGCCACAATTGATTTATTAAAGGAAACGTTGTGTAACCGCAATGTTGTCACGTTTCGGACTTGTGAATTGGCCTCCAAGATCGTGCGATATAACGTCGCTAGACTATTTTCTGTTTGGAAATGTGAAGTCGCTAGTCTTCGCCGATAAGCCCGAAACGATTGACCACTGGGAAAACAACATTATGTACGGCCACAAATGTTGGAAAAAGTAATCGAAAATTGGACTTCCAGATTTGACTACGTCCGAGCCAGCAGTGGAGTGGCGGTCATATGCCAGAAGTCATATTTAAATTATAATGCCAGAAGATTATCTTTCGAATAAAGTAAATTGCATGTCCGCTTTAAAAAATGCATCTTTATTTTATTCCACTTCAAAGTTCTACACCTCTATAAAAAAACACCCTTTACAAAGGAACTTTTTTGTGCTTAATTAAGCAAATACTAATTATTAAGTATTTTATTTTGTTTTAGCCTATTTTATTTGTTTGAATATATTTTTAAAATTTAATTTATGTGTTTGTTCGATAAACAGGGAATAAATGAATGTTTTTTTGTGCCAATTTGATGAATTCAAAAAAAAACTAGGGCTTTTTTAAATCAGGGTATGTTAAATCGATTATTCGTTAAAACCGTTAAACCGGAATCCCACTGCATATTAAATATACAAATTTGAATAGAATTTCTAACTTAAACAACATCGTAAAACAGTACTGATAATGCATTTTATGAGTGGTACTGGCATTTTTAGAAAAACAGTGTTTTCAAAGCACCATTTTATTGTATAGTGGGCATATGGAGAAAGTACTATTTGATTTACATCGTCGGCAATTTCTACCTGGGATGCTTTATGTAATCTTGTATTTTTTTAATTTGTGTCTTTATTAGGGTTGTCACTAGAATAAAATATTATTCGATTAATTGAACGAACAAACAGACAATTCGAACGAACAACTTAAAACACATAATTTTCGAATAACAAATACTTCAAATAAATTTTGACAATTAATCGAAAAAAAACGAATAATAATGATGAAGGAATCAATGAAATCAAAACTCTGTTGAAGAAATAACTGAAATTTCAAAACTTGTATTAATCGTTTTCCAAGATATGTACTCTTTAATAATGGGTTAAGATATATGATATGACTTTCAAGCAAGCAATATGAAGGAGTTCACACTTAAAGTGATGTCGTTGAAATATAGCATGATTTTTAAAGTTTAAACTATACAAAACTATCAAAAATGTTGCTATATTACAACGATAGCACGATGCCACTTAAACTGTGAGTTCCATTTATGTAAAAGCAGATCTTTACAGCTCGACTATCACCGATACAGCTCGACTATCGCCGATACATATTTAACTTTTCAACGATTTTCAATACTGTAATTTTTTACTCAAGAGATAACGCCAAATGGCGTATGATTGTGAAATATTTTTGCGTTAATATAGTCTAAAATTATTGCATTTGAGCATTAGTATGATTGTAATATTCAAATTTGAGATGATAGAGTAAAATAATCTAAATATTTTTGTTCGTTATTCGTTCGATTAATCGGATAATTTTTAAAAATTAATCTTTTGAGCGTTCGATCAAAAATTGTTAGATCGTTTATTCGAACAAAATAAAAACAAGTATAAATGAGAACCCTAGTCTTTATACAGTTTCATACAAAACATGGGCCCATGTAATTATATAAGTTTTAATTATTTTAGTTCTCATTTGATACTATCAGATTAAATTACATCCCATACAATTTAAACAGCTCGTATATAAGGATAACAAGTTATATCTTAACTGATACAAACATATACAAAATCAGTTATAGTTGTATCAAGTTTTTCCATTAAAAACTCCTTAGAAATCCGAAATATTTGCAGAAATAATTTCCTTCAAATACAAATTTTGCTTTAACGTTATGGTCCCATTCAGAGGTTTCCTGTTTAAAAAACTTAATATTCCGATTTAAAAAAATTGGTATGGAGCTTTAGGCAGTCATATAAATTTCTATGTTATGCTATATATAATCTTTTTCAATTTCATCTGGAATATGGGTCCATACAATTGTATCTGCTTGTATGGGTTTAGATCTAATCTAATCTGCAATAGATAAATAAATGACCACTACAATTTTATGCGTATTATAGCCCAATAGAATTGTATTAGACTGTATCAGTTTTGTATCAGTTTATATCTAAACTGATACAATTTGATATACTTATATGAAAACCAGATATTTTTGTATTCGGATTTCGAACTGATATAATTGTATATGATTTTATGTAAACTGATGCATCTAAATATAATTAGATCCGAATTTTAGTCTGGTAAAATTCCACTAAATGTAAGATTTTTGTATATGATGATTGTATGAAATAATACACAATTTGCATACCATCGAAGTTTCACTGCGATTTCATCCCTTTTGGAAGGTTGTCAAAATAAATGCTAGCCTCTTTCTAATATTTATTATAAAACAAGCCCAATATAGTTTTTTAAATGACTACATAGCTTCTTTACCAGTATAAATTAAGAATGTGTAGTAGGCTGTCCCGACAAAAGGGTATTTTTACGAATTCGCTTTAGTAAGATCACTCAAACGATGCTTTTTGCTGGGTACTTTCAGGTTCTGACACAAAACTTAAGATGTCACAAATGAAATGTTTTGTTAAAAAAAAGTTGTCTTACCTTATACTTAAATTGGGCTCACAAGTTTCGTTATGTAGAGTTGAAAAAATATGTATAATTTTATTTTTTTTTGAAACATTTTGATCCGCGGCAGCATTTTTAGTTTTCATCAAGTATATAATAACTAAATATTTTCTTAAATTTTGTAAACAAAAACCCTCCAATAACACTTTACGACTTTTTTGAAATAACAAGCTGCAAACTTAAAACTGCTGCGCTGAACTAAAAATTTTCTAAAAATTATTTTAAATAAATTTATAATTAGCATCACATAACGAAAGTTTTGAGCTCTATTTCGATAAATATACTACTTTTGGAATCTTAAATCGAGTGTCGGAACATAAAAGTAGCCTACAAAAAAACGTTGTTATATATTCCGTATTCAGCTCTTCAATATGCATTTAAAAAACACGTGTACTTTATACATTGCTATTAATATCCGAATAACCGAAAAATTAATTGTTGTCATGTTTACACATATACAGGGTCTTCCACAAATAAGTCTACAAAAAATGTTTAACTAAAAACTTCAAAGTTTTATAAATGAAAGTTTTTATAAGTTTTGGGTGGAAAAATAAACTTTTTGTATTAAGGATGTTACTTTTCTATTACAAACCCTATTATTTTAACAAACACATGTCCATCGAGGTAAGTACTTACTTCGGTAACATGTTACTCTGTACTTACAGGTAAAGAGTTGTAAAATTGTTTTTATTTAAATCCTTAACCCTACACTGCATGACATTTTATATTTGATCGAAAAAAATGTTTTATAAGGGGGAATTACCGTCTGAGTTCAGGAAAAATATTCAAAAAAATTTTAAATCACTATTTTAGTAAATATTATGCAATTTTCATAAAAAAATCATTTTCATAAAAAATTGAAAAATAATATTGATTTATAAATGAAAAATTTTAAATCACTATTTTAGTAAATATTATGCAATTTTCATAAAAAAATCATTTTCATAAAAAATTGAAAAATAATATTGATTTATAAATGAAAAAAGAATAAGTTATATAATAAAATGTTGTGTGATAATAAATATAGTATATTATTACGCAAATTTAATTCAACTTACGCTTTTTACGTAAAAAATTGAAAACGTGCAGCTGATTTTTGTCTAAGCACTCCGGACACTTTCACTTAAACTGTTAGACGTTTTAAAAACTGAGTTAACAATACAAAACTATTGAGAATCACATTACGGTTCTTTTTTTTATTGTGCAAAAATGATCAATATAATTTAATATGAGTTAATATTTTTCGAAAACAAGAGCGAAATAGCCGTTATTCTAATAATAAAATTGTGTATCAACAGAGATACAATATGAAGTTTAGGGTTAATTTATAATTCCAATATTATTATAAAATTTTCAAACTTGCAAACAAAAAATTTATTTTTCATTTGTTGTTTTTGAATTGTCGCGGTTTTTATATTTAAAATACATAGACCATTTTTTACATACAAATTTTCTTCTCTTCTATATTATTCACTAAATTATCAATATACTTGATAGTACAATTTTAAAAATGAGTTAAGTGGAATGTTCAATTTACGCATAATGATAAAAAATAATTTTTTAGCATACATCACATTTATAAGAATAAATCTAAACATTCGAAATTTTCAACTTCCTCGCAATACCGGCAAAATATTCAGAAATAAACACCGATTCACAATTTTTGGGTCAAATTTCGAAAAATTTAGCAAAATATATGAAAAAATTGGTGGAGTGATGTAAAAAAAAACACGATATTTCAAAATCTTCGCATTAAAATAGAGAAAAATTTCAACAATTTCCAATTTGTGAATCAAAGCACCGTCATTTTCATATTCAAATTAATTTCGAACAAATTCTTTATTTAAAATGCTTGTAAACTGTAGTTTTTCATATAAAAATTCTTAAAAAACAAACATTTTAAATTACAAAAAAAATCAACAAAAATGGTGTTTGTATTTACAAATCATCATTTTTGGTGAAAATACAATAATTTTTTTTTTTGTGTTTACAAAAATGTTCTTTGACACTTGTTTTATATTACAAACATAATTTTGTAATTTATGATTTGTAACGCATCGAAATAAAGTTCTAAGACCCCATAAAGAATATACGAGGGCGGATCAATTAGTCCGTGACTTTTCGAACTACCCTCGTAGTTATATGAAATACAACACTGCTCCCATCAAGTACCACCTGTTAACAGACTACTGTCAAATTTTAAGCAAGTTCCGTCATTTACTTTGCGTTTAACAGCTGTTCAAAACATACAACCTCGTGGATTTTTTTTAAATGGAAAAAAGTGAATTTTGAGTGATCATTAAAGATTATTTTTTGCGTAAAAACGTCAATTAGACCAAGGAAAAACTTGATAAATACTATGGGGACTCTGCACCATCGATTTCAATGGTGAAAATGTGCTTTACTGACTTTCGTTGTGGTCGCACAAGTACAAATGACGCTGAACATTCTGGACGGCCAATTGTGGTCAATACACAAGAAAATGTCGGAAGAGTCGACGATATGGTGTTGGCCGATCGAAGAGTAAAAGTGCTTGAGATTGTTTATGCCATAGGCATTTCATATGACAGTGTGGTTTCAATTTTAAATTATCAGTTGGGTTTAAGAAAGCTGTCTGCAAGATGTACGCGATATAATCTGTTGAAATAAAACAGTAGATGTCAACCCTTTTTTCTACAATGTGCATGCTGCTGGTTTGCTTTTATTATTCTATTAATTTTATGTCGATCTCACTCTCATTTAAACTTTCTTAAAGAGAAGACGTATTTTATTATTCTCAAACAATTAAACAATATTGTTTAAAATTCAATTATATATAACTAAATAAAAACTTCAATTTATATAAAACAAAATATAAATTTTTTCATAATCCACATTGATTACCTTTAAAAGGGAAAAACAATAAACGGCGAATATTATGACAATTTTTTGGACCAATTTAACGAGGATTTAAACAAAAAACAACCCCATATGGCCAAGAAAAAGTTCTTTTTCATCAAGATAATGCACGGGTGCACACGTGTGCAGTCTCAATGACAAAATTAAATGAACTGGGCTACGAATTGGTACCTTATCCGCCATATTCTCCGGACGTAGCCCCCAGTGACTATTTCCTATTTCCAAACATAAAGAAATGACTCGGTGGAAAAAGACTTAGCTCCAACGATGAAATTATTAATCAAACAAATGCCTTTTTTATGGACCTCGAAAAATCCTATGTTTTTGGAAGGGATACAAAAGTTGGACAAACACTGGACTAAGTGTATTGAGCTAAAAGTAGATTATGTTGAAAATAAATTCTTTTTTTGAAAAAAAAAAAAAAAAAAAAACTGTGTTTCATTCAAAAAGCCCCGTATATATTCTTGATCTATATTCCATTTTAAGGTGATTTAGCGATGTCGATCTGTTGAAATGGTGATCACAGCGCGAAAACGCAATTGGGAATGGTCAACCTTATGCACATTTTTTCCAAAAGTTTGTTATTGAAAATGAGGGAAATCGGTCAAGCGGTTCAAAAGTAATGAGTGAAAATGTGAAGGTATTTGTACCTCCAAATTTCCATACAAATTGGTGTATACTAGAACAATTTCATCGTTGCGTCTGGTTTATAAAGTATAACATAATATTTGTCCACCAGACGCTAGAGGTGAATAATATATTAAATTCACCTAAAATTTTTATTTCAACTCAAATTTTTTATTTTTTTTTAAATGTACCCACACGGGATTTGAACCTGGGATTCCAGGTTGTCAGTCAAGCGCTCTACTATATGCGCTATCTCGACATGTTATACTTGATAGATAAAAACATAAATGAGTGGTTTTCACAAAATGTCAATACTTTTCAGCTTAAAAAAATCAAAAAAAAGTAGTTATATATGTACTTACTGGAGTTTAAAACATAATGAGTTTAAAAGTAGATTTTCAATAAGTTCTGAGATAATTAATTATTACGATATTTCAAATAATGATAAAATAAGTTCTTGTGGGCAACGCATTATTTTTTGTACGCAAATGATGGAAAAGTTAACTAGTTATTAGTAAATCTGTCATTACCGTTTTCACACTGGGATATAAACATAAAACAGTACAATTTTTATTTTCAAATTCTGAATGCAATATTTAAATGTTTTAGCGAAAACTGAATTATTCTAGATTATAAAACATTGTATTCTATTGAAACACCCTGTCCCGTTTTGATTTACACTTTACAAAATACATATATAAAATAAATATAAGGATAAAGTTAAATTTTGAAAACAAAGGGTACTTTTAATCCAATTAAAATGAATATATTGTTGCATAAAGATTTTAATTGCATACGTTTTCATCCAAAATGAAATACAATTTATTTACAAAAATCCTTTTACCTTTATATAATTTTTTTTTATATAAAATTCTGTAAAAGTTAATACATTCCACTTTAGAGTTTTTATAAGAAAAATGTAAAAAGTAAGTTATACAAAAATTCTTCTTATTCTCTATCTACAAATTACAAAGTTCTGTTGGTAATTTTCGTTAATAATTTTTACAAAATATATAAAACAAATCTTTTATATCGAGTTGCTTAAATCAGCAGTCATTTTAAGTAAATTTGTATAAGCTTAAAACTTTGATAATTACGACATATAAAGTCAAAGGATATTTGAAATAAATTTGGTTTTGAAAAAAATGTATATAGAGCAATTCCATATGAAAGCGATCACCTTTTGGACGACCCCTCTCCGATTTTAAAATAAATAGTCTCAATCGATTGCCCAGCAAAAAATAATGTACCTACATATTTTTTTTTTTTTATAGTGACTGGTTTAGTGGTGGTGTGCACCACTGTCATGTGACAAAATTGAAGAATTCTTCATAAGGGACTATTTATTTTAAAATCGGAGAGGGGTCGTCCAAAAATTTACCAATTTTGATCGTTTTCATATGGAATTGCTCTATACTAATTATTTCGTAAAAAGATCGATAGAGCTTTTAGCAGACTGATTTCCATTAAATTTTAAATTTAACTAAATTTTATTATTAGAGCGTATAAATTATTTCTACAAATTTTACTTACAGCTTAACTGTCTGTCTGCTGGACTTAAATTAGTTAACTTTTCTATAGCAATTAAAGATGTTTCTATAATTTTTAACAGACTTTTTTGTTCGAGTGTAATTAAACAAATTATATGTGTAATATTGTATTGCATAAAAATATAATCAAAAACAAAATTTTAGTTAAATTGTATAAAATAATATTTGTCTAGTACGCTAAATAAAATAAATCTGCAATAATACACACATAGAAAAAAGCCAGTTCAAATAAAGACTGAGATCAAAATATGCAAAACATAGTTATTCACTTATAAGTTTTCTCATATGTAAAAATTTAAAAATTTTATAATGAGGGTTACTTTGAAAAACGCGTAAAAAATTCTGTACCAGAAACCAGTCTTATCGAAAGTTTATAATGCTTTTAATTATTATTATCGCATAAACAAATAAGACATTAAATCATTTGCAAAAAAAGATTACAAAATTTTTAATCGGACTTTGAAAGCAAGTGCTAAGATGCCATAACTGTCTAAAATTAGGTATTGGAGGTTATATATAAGAATAGCGACCACCATTTTATAGATATGTGGCAAACAAGTTAGCCATTTAATGTGACAGGAAATATCAATGAAAATTTAAGAAATTATAATTTTTTTATCACAATTATTTGCTTCAAAATAGTTTTTTTTTTTGCATCACTATGCCTACAAAATTTAGTCTTTATACGGTACAGTCAAAAAAAAGTTAGTAAAGTCAGCAACAAATTTTGATGAGTCAGACAACATTTAGTCAAATTATTACTTGCAAAAAAAATGCTAATGTCAGCTAAATCTAATTTTTAGCAACCAAACTGGTAGATTCAGCAAAAGCTTTACTAACACTTAGTTGGTTAAAAAATAAATACGCCTTGCTAAAAGTTAACTCAAAAAATTTTTAAAAAAAATTTTACTATAGTTAATTTATTTTCTCAAAATACTAAACATTTTTTTGTGATTATTTTAAAAATAATTTACGATAAGTTACAAAATATAAAATGTTCATTAGGGTGATAACTTTTTTTGGACAACATTCTCCCCAGGGGTTTTCTAATGGCAAATATTGTATTAATGATAAAAAAATCTATTTCAGTTCAATTTGGTAAAAAAAACCTTCCGCACCGACAGCGATTTCTAAAATGCCTTTAGTATAATTTTTTTAAATTTTTTTTAACAACAATTTTTTTAAAATATGGTTTATACATATGTAAGTAAGCAAATTTGGAAGAAAACTATTCCATTGACTCGAAAACGGACTTAACTATTGAAATCAGCATGCCTTAATTATATAGATGTGATGGTCAGACGTTGAGGCATAAAAAAAACTTTTTTTTTTTAACTTTGTTTGATTCAAAACTTTAACGCGTTTGGTGCGCAACCTTTTTCAACGATAGCGAAAAACTAAAAACGCAGTTCTTAATATTTGTCCATGCCCTACACGATTTTGTCTGGGGAGATTTGATATTTGCAAAAAATGCAAAAAGTTATTACCCTAATGTTCATACTCCCACATTGACGACATGAATTAATGTAATATCTAAAAATATATAGAAATAATTATATATAACATAAATAAAATTATCTTTTAACAAGTTACTTGACTAAATGATGGCGTATTTTAAAGGAAGACAAACCTTATATAATTCTAGAAACAAAACGAAAAAATAACAAAATATAACATACATAACAATTTTTGCAATCAAAAGTTTGCAACATTACAAATTACCGAATATGTGTGTCCTTCCTTTTCGCTTTTGCTGTCTACCTGAACGTATATTTGTTTACAATTTCAAATTACAAATTCGACCACACTACATTAATTATCATTATAAAGAATAAGTTTATAAATACACATTTAATATTTATTAGATTTAAAAACTTTATTTTGCAGTTAGTTTATTTAATAGACAGTTTCTTCACTAGCCAGTGACAACACAACATTTAAGTTGTTTTAATCCACAATTTAGATTCGTGTATGAAAACCAGATGCAAAAATCGTCTATGGTTGATTTTGTATATGTCTTACTAGAGTTTTACTTTTAGATATAATTTTTCTCTGCTCTACTACATCTTGATATGCCGCCGCATCTACTTCATTCTGCGTACATTTTTTAATCCGGTTGTCGTCCACACTATTAATGGGATTATCAGCACAATCTTTGTTGCAAAATAAATTAGTAAAACATGTATATAATATTAGTAAAACATAAGTTCAAAACAGTTAAGTGCTGAATAAGAATAATTAAATTTTTAGCTGAAAACAACATTTAAGCAAATCATTTGCTGAAAAATGGGATACTTGATTTAGAAGACGTTTTACTGACACTTTCGCTAACTTATTTCTTTGAGTGTACTCTGCATAATCGGCATGCTTCTTGTGTTTGTTAAGCCTCGAGTATTAAATATGTTAAAAATCATTCTTTTTGTCAAAAAATCGAGAAAATTTATTTTACGTTGTAGAATAATTCCGACGGTTAAATTCTACACAGAGAAAATAATAGTGGACGAAAAATAACGAAAATTCTTAGTAAACTAATGTAATTTTTTCTTTGTAAATTGAAGGAAAAATTTCTAACAATTACGGGAAAGCTTATTAAATGAAGATTGGGTGATTGGAAGATGACAAAGCCAATTGTGACAATATTTTGTTGTTGTTTTTGTTTTTTCTTTGATATTTTAAATTTTGAATCTCGCTCCTAGACGAGGACAAGAAATTCTCATTGAGTTTGTGATTTAACATAACAAATAACTCTAGAAATTCTAATAACAAAGTCCCCTGAAGATTTCCTTGGGCAGGAATGAAATTCGGATAGGGACACGCCTACATCAGATTGCTTTTCACAATTTGTTAAATAAGTTTTGGGACTTTAGCACATTTAATTACTATAAATGCAATTAATGTTTATCCCGATGAAAATAAATTTAAATGAAATGATA
Source organism: Delia radicum (assembly GCA_021234595.1). Taxonomy (NCBI): domain Eukaryota; kingdom Metazoa; phylum Arthropoda; class Insecta; order Diptera; family Anthomyiidae; genus Delia; species Delia radicum. The sequence continues at coordinate 92,810,095 of CM037853.1, forward strand.
TTTTTCATAAAACTTTATGAAAACTTGCATTAGTTTAATTAAAGGTTTCAATGGATTTAATGCAAAGAAATATCTTCTTCTTTTTTATTTCTTCTTTATTTGGATATTCACGTCTGGATTTTTGCTATTACATACATTTAGTTTTTTTTTTTTTTTTTACATGTTACATATTTTCCTCTTATTATATGACCGAGGTATGCTGTTTTTTTACGCTTGATGTTTTTTAAGAGCTCACGGTCTTTGTTCAAAGCCTTTAATACTTCCTCGTTTCTTACTCTATCGGTCCATTTTATACTTAAGATTCTTCGATAGCACCACATTTCAAATGCTTCGAGTCTGTTCATGGGACCAACTTTAAGTGTCCATGTTTCTACACCATACAGCAAGACTGACCAAACGTAACATTTTGTAAACCTTAATCTTAGGTTGATGTTGATATCGCGGCTACTTAAAATCTTTCTGAACCTGCAGAAAGCACTTCTGGCCATTTCTATGCGACATTTCATTTCCTTATCACAGTTCCAGCTGTCATTGAACCAACATCCAAGGTATTTAAAACTGTATACCCTTTCTATTTGCTTGTCTATATTCATAGATGAACTTGCGTACGATGTATTATTTCCTCTACAAACGATCATAAATTTAGTCTTTGAAATGTTTATATCGAGACCATGTTGTTTACTGTAATGACAGACTTGATCGAGAAGATGTTGTAGATCTTGTTGATCAGGGGTGCCCACGGCCTATGCGCTTGGTACTCATTTGTTTTTGTAAAAACACTTAGCTATAGGCTGTGTGTTTTAATACACATATAGAGCGCTCAGCACTAGCAATACGAAATACACAAACAACTTTGTCTTATTAGTTTTTTTGTCGTTATTCACTTTATACACGCAAGCGCAAAGCAACAACACTTTCGTATGCTTTGCTGGTAAACATTGAAATATTTTTTTCTTTTTTCTTTGCATGTATTGGTTTTTACAACAAAAAATGTTGAATAAAAATTAGTTTTTCTTTAAATGTATTGGTGTTTGCTCTTCCATAAGGAACTTTTGGGCACTCCTGTTGTAGATTATCAGCAATTAAAGTCGTGTCATCAGCATATCTAATATTGTTTATATATTGGCCATTTACTTTGATGCCCAGTTCTATATCATCAATAGCTTCGCCAAATATTTGCTCTGAATAAACATTAAATAATAAGGGTGATAAATAAAACCCTGTCCAACGCCTCTATTTATTGGGATATTGCGAGTAACAATATCTCCTACACGAACTTTTGCCATCTGATTCCAATAAAGGTTTTGGATGCATCTAATTATTTTGTGATCGATGCCCAATGTTTTCAAAATATCAATTAGCTTTTTTTTTTATTATTTAATAATCATATAATTACAAATTATATACTATTACTCTAACCGAGCACTAGCTACTATGGCCTTCGGCACGTTGTAGCAAAAACAGACCAATGCCTCTGGCGAGAATCGAACCCACGACCACCGCACTGATAAGCCAGCACGCTACCAACTAGCCTACCGGGGCGCACAAATCAATTAGCTTATTTCTATCAAAAGCTTTTTCATAATCTATAAAGCACATGAAATATCATGCAGAGAATTCTTTCAGTGTATGAATGAAAAAATAAAAGTATATTTCGATTTTTTCTCCACTTTCTTTTGATGCTTCTATCAGAATATACGTGTATACCAAAAATTGGCTCAATCGGACGATATCTAGAGGTCACTAAAAAATGCGCTAGAATTTTTGTACTTGTTTATATATTTCTGGCTGTGTATTCTGTCATTACAATCTATTTATATAATTTGGTCATTGTAAATACTATCCCCATTCTTTTTATGCTACTAAATACTATAAGATCAAGAAAGTTCAAATATATCTCTCCCTCTATATAATTAAATAAAGTATATTGAAGTCATAATTAAAAAGAATAATAAGTAATAATAAGTCAAGTGTGATTATTGCCGATGAATTTAAACTTTATTAAAGTAGTTTGATTTCTTAAACCCGAATATGAAGTCAAAAATATACCGCCGGCTGGCCTTTCCATTCTTTTTTTGACCCTCTTACCCTTTGAGATTTTCATAGCATGCTTATAAAATGCACCTTATTAAATACAATAATAGGTCAAACTTTAAAATCCATTGAAAAGAACCAGAACTATATGAAAATTAGACCAAAGTTTTGAAACAAATTTATTTCAAATACACAAGGCTTGTATTTTGGAAAGATGGTTTAGCTCAGATTTTTACTTTCGATTCATGTTTACTAGGCCAAAATACTTAAAAAATGTTTTAAAATTGTTTATTTACACTGTGCATCAAGAAATTGTGTCCCTGAAGAGACCAACGGGAAATAAAACTGTACTATTTCAGTAGACCAAAACTTCCAAAGGATTTTTAAAACTTTATATAATTTTTATAGCTTTATGACCTTTAGCGATTTTTTACTCGTTATTAAATGATGGATGAAAATTAGAAGTTAATAGGTTTCAAAAAACTTCTGGACTTCTTTTATAAAAATTTTTTACTCCAAAAATGCTAACAAAACATTTAGACTTATTTTATACATGTTAAATCGAAAAAATGTCAAAGTGGCAGAACCGGCTGTTTCATACTTTAGCAACGCTTATTATAAAATAAAGAAAAAAAAAAAAACACCAGTCTTATGAGTGATATATAAATAAATGATGGAAACGACAAAAATTTATCATTTTTAAATGCGTATTTTGCAAAAGTTGTAATCGACAGGAATTAAATTAAAATTTTCTTAAATTCTGTGAAATGTAATGCAGCAAAAAACATAAAAATTGAGAAAACTATATTTTGATAGTTTTTTTATTGAAATACGACATTTTGAATAGATTTATGAATTTAAGAAGGAAAGTCGACGAATTAAAAAAGGGGTGTTATAAATTATATTTGGGGTGCATGGTAGTTTTATAAAAAATGGAAATTTAATTCAGAAATAGTTTGCTGCTATGTAAATTGGCTAGACGTGAGTTAACTTTTTCATGTCAAAATTTAACATTTTAAATTCTGTTTCAGTCAAATATTTTAAACAAAATTTTCAGACTTGCAAAAAGGTACATGTAGATTAAAACTGTATTGTATTGTAATCTTTATTTAATAAATGAAAATAAATAAAGTAGGTAATTCATAACAATGACTTATAGTCGTCTGTTATAAAAATATATCTTAACAAACCTAAGTTTAAACTTGATTAAAACTTGATTTAAACTGAGATCATACAGATTCAAAAAGCATACGTCTCAAATACATAAATTTGGTAATAGTATCCGGAAGGAAGAAGAAAAATTGTGTATTTCAATTACACATAATTTTATAATGCCCTTTAAACAGATAGTGAAACCGATGTATAACTGGTAATTATACTGATTCCTGATATCATTTTGGAATTAAGATAGCACATGTTGCCAGCACTTGCACCACCTTTAAAGTGCATTGCCAGCGGTGGTCCGTTTGTCTTTTTCTGAGTGGTTTATTATGAAAGAAAGTTCAGTGTCGTACACAAAAGCAGTTGTAATCAAAATGTGTGTCAGTTTTATAACACTCCTAAATTAATTTTATAAATTTTGTAAATTTACCAATATTTAGCAAAAAAAAAAACTGTTTTTCTAATTTTAGCAGCGTAATTTTTTCTGCAACGTAATTTTTAATAAAGTTGTACTAGCTGTTTCTGCTATTTTAACAGGTTTATTTCTAAAAGAGTAGTTATTTAGGTTTATGAGAACATAAGTTCCAGTTAGTTGAATTAAGGTAATAAGGAGTGAGATCAGTCAAACTGGTGCACAAATACATCACTCAATATAACTTTTGATCTAATCAATCAATTTTAATAAATGTAACAGTATATTAAATGGTATTTTATACAAATTCAGCATTACAAAATTGTTTGTTTTTTATTAATATTTTAAATTTTTCAGAACTTCCAGCCATTGTATATACCCTGAGGGAAATGAAGGGTCGATTGATCCAAAGTGGTAATTCAGTAATACATGATTGGGGGGCACGTCACGAAACTGTTGAAACCAATATTGTGGTGCACCAAAAAGTGTTAATTTGGGTGAAATTACCAATCACGTGACTATAGTAATAGTGACAACACATTGACAAGTTGGTACCAGGTATACCATAACATCCTAGTGTACTGAACATAACATCCTAGTGTACTGAAGCAACTACGGTCGTTGCAGTTGAAGTTGTTACTGGTCATTGTATGGGTTCAAAACCGTTAGCAATGCAATTAGTACCAAAGGCTGCAGTTCCTTGAGTGCTACAAAGCGGACACAACACTGCAAGAATTGGTTCCGGACAGGATATTTAGAAACCAGTGAATAATATGACATACGCTGTGTAAAAAGTGACAGGTTACTTGCTAATTACACGGTGCTACAATGAAAAAAAACTTGGAAAACGACCTAGCGTGGGTTATAGGTCTTGTTGAGTACATTACAAATTGTGTCAAAAAATTTCAGAAACACCCTCAAATTCAGAAGTTATTCTAAAAAACCGTTTCAAGTGATGTTCGTCAACTTATCGTTCGTCAACTTACTCAGTCAGTTTTTGTCCGATTTACATTTTTTTAACGGGTTTGGAAAGAAAACTGATTAGGCTTTAAAATGACGTGCATTTCTTATACATTTGTAAGTTATAAGTATTGTTTTTGTTAAGAATATCTACAAAAAAAAAACGAAAATTATAAACTTTTTTGATTTTAGTAGCTTTTCATTGCTTATTTTAATATGAAAGCTTATAAAAATTTATACCAACGTATAAAGAAAATTTAGTTCTTAACAAAACATGGTTTTAATTTTTCAAATCGGATGAAAATTGTAAAAGTTATTCAACTTTTCATTAACACCTGTTTTTAGCATTTTCTCCCCCAGCGCAAACCATATGAATAAAAAAAAATAAAAAATTAAACAAGCGTTTTTGTAAGTCAAGTGGCTTACCAGAAGAAAAGTCTGCAATCTTAACATTTTACTTTAGAAAAAGTTTAGTAACTTTTGCAAATAGAAACCGATTTTAACAAATAATATCTCGTTTTTTTCTATATAAAATTGTCTTTAAAAAACAGTGCAAAAAAAGATAGGTTTTCATAAAAAAAATTAAAATAACTCTTGTTGAATTAGAAAAATTTGGAAAAAAAAATAAAAAAAGAGAAACTTTTGCTAAACACTTACCTAGTGTCTTGGAATAATTCTTTGTCTTTCCAAAACTGTTTAAAATTTTGAAATCGGTCAAAAAATGTGTGAGTTAGAGGTACTAAAGTGCTACGACCTACCCTAAAACAGTTTTTTGAAAATAACTCAAAATTTTGAGGGTGTTTCAAAATTTTTGAAAACGGTTTTTGTATGTCCTCACCTAGGCCTACAACCCCCACTAGGTCGGTTTTCAAGTTCTGACAAAAAGTTTTTTTTTGTAGCAGTGTGTTACTTTTCGCATGCCCTGCGACATGTACCACTTAGACCAGTGCAGTGGTATGTCGCAAAACTATTCCACTCATACTACCCCTATAACAGAACACATTGCGCTAGTTTTCTTTCAAAAATTGTTCTGCAGTTCTAAGATAGGTACACCTACACGAGCATATCACATAAATCCTAAAATGGTCATACTTTGACATCACTTACTTCTTACTTGTCCCGTCCTATATTTATATCAGCCGGTACGGTGATAAGTTACCTTAGTCAAGTTATTCGCCACGTCACACAGTGCTTATTGTTTCTGCAGTGACGTACTTGTTGTGAGCTGACGATTTAGTTTTAAAAGTTTAAGCAATTTTGGCGACTTGTTTTGTGTTCATCATAATTCTTTTAACCAGAGCCCAATATCTTTCTATTGGTATCAGTGCTGGACAATTAATTGGTTTTGCTTATCTTGGTACTCTAACGCTAATTCGCTATAATGACAAAATGCAAGGTCGGGCCTTTAACAAAGTTCGCGAATAAATAACTAAAGTCGTTTTTCGGTCGCTCTCTTATATACAAAATCGGTGCTTATTGTGGCTGTTGTTATGTTAAAAATACTTCTTTTGTCGCAAATGCAAATTGTTTGTCGAACTAAAAATTTAGTTGTAAACTTTCCAAAATTTCCTCAACATCTCATTTTTCATCCGCTATATAAAATTCCTGCACTGAATGCTGGGAAAAGCTACCAAGGACGTGGGTTTCGTCATAAATGATATATCAATCGTATTCTGTTAAAAAAAAAAATAAGAAGCAGTTTGTTGTCTCGCTCTTTGGCCTCCTCATTCTTCCATAAATTTCGGATTGGCAGTTTTTGCACTTTATATGCTCTTTATTGTGCAATCTTTTTACCTATTCTATAAAAATATTTGAACGTTTGGCTTTACAGCTAATTTTCTCCTCGGCTGTCAAGGATTTTTCTTCAAAAGTCCTACTATTTTCTTAGCATTATTTGGTTCATAAATACCAATATCTATTCAGAATATTGATCTCAAGCCCAAAAATCTATTATGATATTGTCATAAAAGATTTTACTTGTTGCTTTTAATAAAGTTTAATCATTTTCATGTTAGACAATACAATTGTTTCATTGGTATCACCCAAATCTTTAGTTGTCTGAGATAACATACAACAAACAAAATAAACTCTATGAGAACCTTTTTGTCTGCCTTAGTGTATAAACTGCCTGATCTGGTAACTCTGACTATAAAATCAAAACTATTTGAAAAACAATAATTTTACATAACGATACACTTTGTACGCCAGTACATGTATGTGTGTTTGTTGTATTACAATTTGTAAAAACAACATATATCCCAACAAACAGTATTTGTTGAGGAGAGCCGTGGTATGACAATTGTCCAATAATGTTTTAATTTTGTTATTAAAAATACAAAAAATAATTTTTCCGGACTTTCCATATTTTCATATATTATAGTTAGAATATTGTTCTACCTCAAGTCCAAAAATCTTATATGATATTGTCATATTAGATTTTATTTGTTGCTTTTCAAAAAGTTTGATAATTTTCATGATAGACAATACAATTGTTTCATTGGCATCACCCAAATCTTCAGTTCTCTTTTTGTATTGCAGGTTTTTGGACTTGAGGTAGAATAATATTCTGACTAAATATATGAAAATATGGAAAGTCCGAAAAAACAATTTTTATATTTTTAATACAAAAATTAAAACATTTTTGTTTATAAATACCCGTTTTAATATCGGTTCGCGGATTTCTATTAGCAATACGAGTCTCATTATATTTTTTAACAATTGTAGAACCCGTATTTTGCAAAAATACTTTGATACTTTTTATCCATAATTTAGGTATTTTTTAAAAGCTCACTTGATAGAAAAAATATTTCGTTTGAAGTATGTAAACCAACTTTCATGGTAAAATACGTGCACTAGTTTGACTGATCTCACTCCTTAGAAAATTTCAGCGATAGGTTTTTGTCGAATATTTAATTTTGGATTATGTATTTTTTTTTTTTTTTTGTATCATCCATCCATTTATTGTTAAAGCAATCAGCGCTGTATCGTCATTACCTTGCAACAACATATTCATTATATAAATTCCCGTTTGGCATTGCATTCATATTTGTTGAATGACTGCATGAATTTTGTATAAGAACTATTATTTTAATTTTTTTTGTACTATTTTCTGTCTATTTTCTGCATTAGTTTGCTGAGTATAAATGAATAGTTAAAAACGTGCTTCGAATACAACTCGAAAAATATTTTGTTTTTAATGGATATGCATATTTGTGTATGTGTATGTGCACAAATATACATATATACAAAGATACTAATACAAAAAACTATGCATTTGTAGAATACTTGCTTAGTTGCAAAAAAGGCCTAACTACCCTGCGGGAAACGAAGGGTAGATTGATCCAAAGTGACAAATCTGTGATATATGAATTGGGGTACGTCACGAAACTGGTGAAACCAAAATTGTGGTGCACCAAAAAGTGTTAATTTTGGTGAAATGACTAGTCACGTGGCTATAGTTATGGGGACAAAATATTCACTGGTTGCTACCAGATATATCATGTAACTGGAGAGAAAGTAACATAACATCAAAGTGTACTGAAGCAACTAGGGCCGTTGCAGTTGAAGTTATTACTGGTCATTGAACTGGTTCAAAAACCATTAGCAGTGGATGAAATCATGGCAATTAGTGCCAAAAGATTCAGTCACTTGACTGCTACACAGCAGACATAACACTGAAGGAATTTTATCTGTACCGACTATGTGACAGTAGAAATGAAGAAATAATTCTCCATTGGTTTAAAAGAACTGAACACGGAACTGTGACCAGGGTTGCCAGATATATCAATTTCTCGCCAAACGTCGCGATCTTAAACTTAGTTTTTTGTTGGGTATAGGCAAAATAAGCCAATTATAAAATTGATTTTTGTTGTTCCCTTTTTTAGGTTTTTTGAACAGTGGGTAAGACACACTGTTTTGAAAAAGTACAGTGATTGGTTCCGGGCGGGTTATTTAGCAGCTCGTGTATAATATGAGATACGCTGAATAAAAAGTGACAGGTTACTTGCTAATTACTTTTCGCATGTCCGGCGACATATACCCCTTAGACCAGTGCAGTGGTACGTCTCAAAACTATTTCAGTCAAACTACCCCTATTACAGATCAAATTGCGCTTGTTTTCCTTCAAAAATGGTGACTAGTTTTCCTTCAAAAATTGCTCTCCAGTTCTAAGATACGTACACCTACACCAGTCACGTGATCATGTTTTTCCCACTGGTTGTGTTGCATATCACATAAATCCTAAAATGGTCATACTTTGACACTACCTACTTCTAACTTGTCCCGTAGTATATTTATTTCAGTCTGTATGGTGATAGGTTACCTAGGTTACCTAGGTTACATTATTCGATACGTCACACAGTGCTCCACGGATAGCAAATTGTCACCTCCTATGACAAGCCCATGTTAAAAGTACCGATCACTTTCATATAACAGAACCGAAACTAAGACAGGTTCATACACACAAAGTTCTAGTCACATGACCATACCAGTGATTGGTCCATTTCCCGCAGGGTATATATATTGTAATATTGATGGATGAATGCTAAAATGTATTTTTTATTTAATATTGCCCCACTAAATTTTTCTTTATTTAAACTAATTTTGTTTAAAGTTTAAAAAAAAAAATTCTTTGAGTTTGTTTTTAAACTATATTAAATTAAAGTTACGCTCTTTTACACTTCATGGCAATATTCGTATTTAAAATTTGTATTGCATATTGTTTTGTATTCTCTATTAAACATTGCAAGTCTATTGTATATCCTTGTTGAAGTAACATAAATTGCAATGAAGCTCATTCTTTAATTTAAGCCCAACAAGAGGAAGATACATGGCAGTTCAGGAAAACAAAAAAAAAAAAACAAAAAAACATTTTGTATGAATGAAAAATTCAGCATTTATTTGCAACTATGGATACAAACAATTTGAAAATTTGTTGTTTAAAACCTAATTGTTAGTTGGAGTTTAGTTCGTTTGTGATTTTGTATAAAAATTAAGTTCGATTTTGATTGTTGCTAGAAATGGATAAATATTGAAATTGAAAATAGTAGAATCGTTTAAATAGCTTAAATAAAAAAATATATATATTTAAATTCTACTTGAAGTTAAATAGAAATAAAAATGTACATGAATATTAAATTTCCAAAACTTGTTTTCATATAGGCCAACGGTACGTATGATCTATATTCATTTTATACTTTTAACACTCATACGCCACCATGGCCATACAAATAAATCACTAACCCTCTTAGCATACCTCTGTGCGAGTATTATAGAATTGATTGATGATAATTTTAAACTAACAAGGAAACTACACAGGGGTGAATCCGCAGATTTCAATGAAACTTAGATATGATGTAGAGGACAAAAAATATGTAAGAAACATTAAAATTAAAATTTTTTGTACGCAGTATTAAAGTACTCAAAAAACAAAACCCATATTGCCTATGCTGTGGGGTGGGGGTTGCCACTTATTTGAAATATTAAAAATATGATTTTTAAAAAGTCTTCGAGAGAAGTCGAGTTAAAGGCGAACGATTTGGAAAATAGAAAAAGCCCAGGTACCCACTTAATAAAATTAAATAAGCATTGTTATATGTTAATTTTAACTTAAACCATAAACAGCTTCCCCTAAATATGTAGTATTCGAAAACTAATTTTTGAATATTAAAAATGTTCGAAGGTGCACTAACATGTTTATACACCAGCTGATGCTGGTATAAAATACCTTTCATTTGATACCAATTTGCCTATGGTTTATTAATTTATATAAGAAATATATTAAAAAATTGTTTCATGCTTGACCCTAATTTTTAACCAGAAAACTGGAAATTGAGTACCTACAAAAAAAAAAAATGACTCTTTCCACACTCATAATAATCTATAGGTAAAATACACGAAAACCGTTGTTTATTTTACGAAAGTTTTGGTTATTTTGACATTACGAAAAAATTTGTAGAATATACAAATCACATTTCGTAAAGTTTTGTAAAAACTTTTTTAAATAAAAATGTGGTGCATACCTTACGGGTTTATTTTAAAATTAAAAAAAAAAAAAAATGTGATGGTGCCACACCAGAATCGAACTCACGATTTCAGCGACGTCCTGCTGTGTTGAAGTAGACTCCTCTACCATTTGCACCAAAGTAGCTGATGCAATACAACAAACTAAAAAGGAACTTAAGTCGAAAATATTATGAAATTTTTATGAAAACTAGAAAAATATGCTACAAATATTTAATTAAAAAGGTAAAATGGCAGTTATATATTTTTATTATGTTTATTGAACTAAATAAAATAATATAATTTTTTTATAAATATATCAAATAATATATTAAAAAACAAAATAAAAAAATAATAAAATAATAATAATAAAAAACTTAAATAACGTTTTCAAACTAATTGCATTTTATTATTAAATATTTTATCTTTTTAAATATTTGTTTTATTGAATTTCATACTAAACCCGGCAAATAAAGTGGAAGTAGTGTTTTCGGGTCCTCTTTAACTTGTTTTAGGATCCTCTTTATTAAACAAAATACAAAATATCCATTTATATCAAAACACAAAAATAGTAATAATGAAATAAAAAAATAAAACATAGAAATTTAAAAAACATTAATAAACAAAAAAAAAAAAAAATATAAAAACTAAAAAAAAAATTGTCCTGGCCAGGAGTTGAACTCGCAACCTTCTGATTGCAAATCCGACCTCTAACCACATCAACATCCATATGTAATATTTGTAACATTACAAATTTTTGTACAATGTACTAAAAAAATATTACGAAATCATGTTTGTATTTTTTACGAAATTTGTAAATTTATATAATTTGTTTTATACAAAAGTTTTGTAATATAAACAAAATATTTGTACATTCTACGAAAAAAAATTTACGAAAAATATATTTGTATTTTTAAGCATGGATTATTATGAGTGCATATAAAAAAAAAAAAAATCGAATTTTTTACCTCAATTTTATCAAATACAAATTTTTGTTTGGCAGTAGTGTTTTCAAATTCCCGACATTTTTCAACTTCCGGGTATTGGGATTTTTTTTTTTGCATATTCCTGGGAATTCCCGAGATTTCTGACATAAATATTTATTAAGATCCTATATGATATTGTCATATTAGTTCGATCATTTTCATGATAGACAATACAATTGTTTCATTGGTATCACCCAAATCTTTAGTTGTCTGAGATAACATAAAACAAACAAAATAAACTCTATGAGAATCTTTTTGTCTGCCTTAGTGTATAAACTGCCTGATCTGGTAGCCCTAATTATCAAATCTAACTATTTGAAAAACAACAATTTTATATGTCGATATACTTTGTATTTCAGTACATATATGTGTGTTTGTTGTATTACAATCTGTATTTTGCCTGTTGTATGTAATGTCTCGGCTTGAGTGAAGTCAATTATCTTTTTCTATTGCATCTAATATGACAATAACATATAAGATACTTGGACGTAAGGTAGCACAACACAATTGGTAGACAACACAATTGTTTCATTGGCATCACCCAAATTTTCCGATGCCTGCAATAGAAAAGGATAATTGGCTTAACTCAAACCGATGCATTACATACAACAGATTAATTAAATAATATGAGAATCTCTTTGTCTGCCTGATCTTGTAACCCTAATTATAAAATCAAACTATTTTAAAAAGAAACAAAAATTGTTGTATTGTCTATTATGAAAATGATCAAACTTTTTCAAAAGCAACAAATGAAATCTAATATGGCAATATCTTATTAGATTTTTGGACTTGAGGTAGAACAATGTTCTAACTCTAAATATATGAAAATATAGAAAGTCAGCAAAATCAATTTTTGTATATTAATACAAAAATCAAAACATTTTTGGTAAATTTTCTTTCGTTTATTTTTTTATTTTTTAAATTTCAGGAAACAACTATTTTTGACAATCTTATTATTACTTAGATACCATAGACTACATAGATCTCTAACTCTTTGACATTAGCTGTCAGTGTACGTAAATCATGAATACGTGTATGAAAAATTGTGTTTGTTGCTATAAGAAGAAGAAGAGTTGGATATCTATGTAATTTATTATTTGTACATTTACACATATTATGCCCACAAGTTTGATAAAGTATTAATTAAAAATAAAAATTATGTTTTTTCGACCTTTAATTGTGCAATAAAAATGAAAATTATTCAAGTTCGAAGCCATACCCTATATTTCTTTATTATAATATTGTCCCAACAAATAATCTATAGAGTTTTTTGTTTTCAAATTTATTAATTGACCACTTTCAGGAATGTGTTGATTGACCCCTATTTCGGTAATTTTCTACGTTCCCATCTTCCTAATATTTGTTTTTTTAGCACAATGTACTAATAGCAGACACAAAGTGTGTAATTATAAATATAAAGTGCGTTTAAATACATTTTATATGTATTTTTGTACACAAAAATGTTCATACAGAAATTTTACACATTTGATGTCTACACATATATTATATTAGCACTTTTTAGAGTGTATGTACGGCTACTTTTGTGAAATTTTTCGAATATTTTTCGAACTAACAAGGAGAGTCTCCCAGTGGAGACAACTTCGTTATCATTTTCGCGAAAAACAATAATTTTTGTGCAACTCTGTTTAAAGAAAAGTACACTCACAATATTTTTTCCGTAAAGACTACTGAGTATACACTTTGAATAAACTGAAAATCAGTTAAAAACAGGACTACTTACTTTTCGTTTAAAAGAATTGTATTTTTTAGTTTATTTTCAACTGCTGAATATTAATTGATAAAATCCATAAAAACAATAGATTGTTTTCGTTCATTTCAATACTCAATATAATATAACAACTTTTTGCTTTGAATAGAAAATTTTAACTGAATATTTTAACTATTACGGAAAATCCGTTTTTTTTGTTTATTTTTTTTGTTGAATAATAGACAGAACGTTAAAAAATATATTTCTTTGGTAATGTAACTGTATATTCCATATTTGTGGGCGTTGTGGTGTAATGGTTAGCGCGTTGGACTTTTACACAGAAGGTCCCGGGTTCGATCCCCGGAGCCGGCAACATCAAATTAATATATATGGGTTTTTTCTATCCCTCATACGTATCGCAATGTCCACCTTCGGTGTCCCCATAGCAATTAACCCCACCGAAGTAAAATAATGAATCAGGGCTATGAACCAAAAAGCTTCAATAAGTTCGCCAACTCTCCATCAGGTGGCGAGCAACAACTGTTCTAAAGACTAATGATCTCGCGCAATTACAGTGTTGCCATGTCTGAAGCCCTTCATCTTTCCCCACCTTTCATTTCTATACTATCCCTTTCCAAAGAAAGCAACACAGTAAATATAGGAAGTATTTCCTGAGTGTTGCCTCTCTTTAAAAAAAAAAAAAAAAAAAAACAACTTTACCGATTAAACTTTAAAATAACTGTTGATTTTTTATGGAAAAGTTCTTGTGAGTGTATTTCGTCTTTCAAATTACACGAAATTTGTAATTATTTGTGGACGCGTTCAAAAGTTACAATAATTTAAACATTGTATATAGCTAGCTCCCAACTTAAACAGCAATTAAAAGCGAACTATAACGAATTTTGGAAAAAGAAAAAAAATGTAAACTCCATATTTACTTGGAGAACATAAATACCAAGTTCAGTGAAATTTGAAACTCTGTTATCTGAAAGATTTGTCGAAAAGCTCCCGAGAGGTTTTGTTAAACAGATTTTTGCAAACATTCACTTTTTTGGTTGTATGTCGATTAATTTAATTTTTAAGCGATTTATATAATATACTCAAAGAAGAGCTCGCATATCATCCTTTTTCGCTATGACATCGGATAAATTGTATGCGCTTTTCGCATTTTTTCCATGAAACGCCATTTTTTCTGTAACGAAATAATTATTCATATTTGTCTTTTTGCTTATGCACAAAATTGCTTTGATCTTTGCCGAAATTGGATGATAAGTTTTACAAAAATAGTAAAATATACTAAAATCTGAGAAAAACCGAGGATTTACTTGTTAATGCTGCATATTTATTAAGCAAATTTGATACCCAAATGGCTTTAAGGGTCTCATCAGTATTTACCACACACAGAAAAAAATCTAGCTATTTGCCAACTGAAATTCGGTTACTACGACTCAAATTCGGCTATTACAAATTTCAGATAGCTGGCCTAACTTTATGTTGGTTTTCACAACAAAGTTCTGTTAATACAACAGAAATTTAGTTGCAAAACCCTTTAGAAATGGAATACAAATATCGTTGTACTAACAGAATTTTTAAGTTGTTGCCATTAATATACACTTTCCAATTCGGTTGGTACTTTATTTATTTGTGTGTATAAAAGATTAAGAGAAAATATCTTATTTTTACAATTGTATGTATAGAAAACTTCGTTGAAACATGCAAACATAAAACAACTGGGTACGCCATTCAAATAAGTGTGGCCGAACTATTTAGGATCAGTGGTCGGTACTTTTGTTTTATTTTTCGAGTTTAGAAGCGTATTTTGATTTAGGTGTTTTCTGAAAATTTTATTATTGAGTGTATTTTTGAAGACAAATAATAGTGTATTGAATTAAATTTTTAGAAAGGTAAGAGAATGTTCTCTAATGTGGTGCTTTAGCTAAAATCCAAAGTAATTTTGTTTCCGTGTTGGTGTGTGAATATTTTAAAACTGTCGACTGTCATCAAGTTTAATTTTCATAATCTCTATTAAAAACATTTTGAGCCAAACGCACTCCTTTCTTTGGCTTTATTTTATCGTTGCAAATAATCGTAACAGATCAGATTTGTTTATATTAAATCTGATTTTCGCTACCGATAAACATTTTATGCAAAAATTTAATAAAAATAATTTATAAGTTTGATATAATTTTTATTAAAACAAAAATATATTTTTTCGGCCTTTAATTGTGCAATGAAAATAATAATAACGAAAAAGTTTTTAATATATTTTTGATCAATGGTGATAATCTTTAACTTCGAGCTCATACATTAGTTCTCATTTAGTGGGAAAACTAGGTTATATGAATGTTTATGAATGTACAGTTAAATAAATTATAAATAAGAGCCACTGAAATAATTTCTTATCATTTTTTTTTCTTTTGTGGGTGTAAATTTTTATGGCGAGTAAGTTTTCTAAAAATAACCAGAGTTTAACTTTAGTCCCAGAAATTTTCATATAAATCTCACATTCATATATATGGTTAAGCCGTAAACTTTTTTTATTTTGAGATAAGTTAACAGGCCTTTGTCTCTCACAAATGTTTTATACATCACTTAAGTTATTTTTAACAATTTTTCTACATGGAAAATAACAAAAAAAAAAAAATTGATTGTTGGAAGCAATTAAAAAAGTTATCATAATAAAATATACGCAACATTGTGTTGCTGTTACATGTGGTATATCCTACTTCAACTCTATGCGATAGATAAATGCTTTAAATAAACAAAATTTAACATTTTAATTTAAATATAAATGTTAGTCGTTTTTACATAAATTTATAATCACTCTAAGAAAGTTTTTATTATAGCATCACTTTAGCAAGCATGTTCACTAAAGCGAGCCTTTTGAGTTGTTCCGATAGTCCATATATGACGAATTTGAAAAATGTTCGACACTATGTGGTAAAATCTTTTCAAAAACTTTTTTTGAATGGTGCGAATCACATTTTATGTAAGTACATGTTAGCGGATGTTTAAGTACGCTAAAGCTTTTCGCGTTTATCGTTTATGTATAACGTAGTTTATGTATAACGTCGCAGTACACCACCAAAAAACCAAAAATACACTCAAAACAATTTTTTGTCATATATTGGAACTTAGAAAAAAAACGAAAATATTGGAACTTAAGAAAAATAAATTCTTTTGCATTCGCAGAATTAAACATTTTATGTAAGGATGCTTTTCGAGGTTATGGAAATTTGGTTTGCTCCATAAAATGTTTTTAAAGCCTTTTCGATTTTCTTATTAAGCTCATTAAAATATTATATATACTTTTTTACTGAATTGATACAGCACTTACGTTGTCACAAAGCTAAATGTTGTTGAAGAAAACTGCCGCTATAAAAAATAAAAAAATATAAAAATAAATTAAAAAAAAACTTATTGCTTTTCATCAATTAAGGCCGTCGCAAAGATTTACTTTAGCTAACTAATTATATTCTTAAGCCATGTTTTGTTTTTTAAAAATGCGCAACAAAGTAATTAAATTTAGTAGAATTTTTAAAAAGTTCATTCAATTTGTTCGTTTAAAGTTTTTAAAATTAAGAAATAAAAAAAAAAATAAAAAATAAAAAAAAAATGTCTTTTTGACTCGAAGGTCAAACTCAGATGGAAGGTCTTTCATAAGATGGTCTCCGATTTTGATGAAATTTGAATATTTTCTAGAGAAAAAATTATAAGGTTGGGTGTCTAAGATTATCGGCCATAGTCGGATTTAAGGGTTTAAATGTGGGGTCAAAAATTACCCATTTTTTTAATTTATTTGATCAAATATCCAAAGAAACTATATGTAAATGATATATTTTTGGGTAGGCTCCTGGTTCCTTTTTTTGTACTTTTTTGTTATTGAATATTTGTAATTGTAAAATAGTGCTTCTTTTATGGTACTTTATATGGATATTAGACCATTTATTATTTTTTTTTTTGTATTGATTGCCGGACCGATAAAGTTTCCATTTTGCCTACAAGCATCCAATAAAAAATTTGGGGCCGATCGGATAACGTTAAGGTCTGCCCAAAGTTCATTGAAAAATTAAAACACACTTTATATGGTGAATATGGAGATTTTAATCAAAATACGTATGTTTAAGCAACTAGAAATAATTTTTTTTTTGGATAACTAGACTTGACTTCGTTTTTAAATACAGTTTCTATTGTTTGTGGCTTTTTCAATAAGCTTTCCAACTATATGTAACATGATATGAAAATAATAAACTTTAGCAACAAAAAATTAAAAAAAACTAAAATTCACATATGAAAAGGTACCAAAAGGTACTGTTTAAATGTTATAGTATAACAGAACAATATGAAAAGGTACCAAGAGGTACTGCTTAAATGTTATTGTATTAACAGTACCTTTTGTTAAATCGTTATACGCATTTTTATTTGCACTGCTGTAGAACCAGTATTGTGTTATAAAGTAAACAATACGCACATTCAATTATTTTTTTTATTAGCAAAATTGTATTATGTTAATTTCATTTAAAATTGTTAATCACTCTTTCCCAAATACACCGTTCAAAATTAAGTTTTTTGTCAAAATCAAATTATGTTTTTTAGAAATGTTGAGGTTAAGAAAAAGAATAAACGTTTTTCTCTAAAAATTATAAACACTTAATTTGTCAACAGCCTGCGGCTGTAAGAATCAAACCTGCGCCCTTCTTACATTACAAACGTAACAATACCAAGTCATGACCGTTTAGCAAGCACACCCAAGTATGGCCTCGAATCTAATGCAGCTAAATTGCAGTTTAATTTCCTATTAGCTTTTCTGTTATTGTATTTTATACTCAGAAGTGACCTACACTAAAAAATACAAATATTATATTTTTAGATTTTTGTTTATTTTTCTAATCTCTTGGACTCTATTTCACAGCGTTGCGAGATTGACGTATGTTGACAACAGTGTTGACAACTTTTGCGTTTTAAGTTGAGACATTGCCACAGAACAAAATTTATAATGTATTTTAGTACAGTGTTATATTAACGTCATATAGATTGTCGCAAATAATTTTTAATTAATATGCATTTGACAAATTTAATTTAGAAATGTTGATTCTAGCTCATCGAAAAAATGAAAAATACGTGTCCGCTTAAACTTAAATATCTCAATGTTTCTTGAAACCTGAAGGATTGGATCATGACCTGCCAAAAGTTTGATGCCATATGTCCAATAGCGTTCTAGAGAATATGTACCAAAAATTACAAAAAAATATTCATATTTTTTAATTTTGGGTTCCACATATTCGGCTCTGAGACCAAATAGGTACAATCGATTAATATGATCTGAAACCTACATCTATCGCTTCTCGATACACATCACACTCGAAAAAATCTAATGGTAAGTGTATCTAATACAACAAAAACAAAAAATTGGACACATATCAGCAGTTCGTCGTCAAAGGGTTAAAATTGAAATATCTTTTTATTTTGACCTAACTATTAAAATGGAGTATACCGCTGTATTCTGGGCCCAAAAATTAAGTTTACGTCTTCCGGGGTGTTGGTATATAATTTTTAAATACTTACTGTGTTATTTTGATAAGGACGCTTCAACATGAAACTTTGCATGTCATAGTTTTTAAGTATAACTAACCTAATGCTGTCCATCGTTTCTCTTAATTAAACAAATCTTGAGAAATTAAATTTTAAATTGTCCAATAAGTATGCTGTGTATCGAACCAATTGTAAGCATCTTATACGCTAGAAGTATGAAAACTTTGAGAACAGTCCGCAAAGTAAGCAAATGTCCCTAAACTATGCGGTGTATAGAATAAATATCCCAACAATTTACGCTGGGCATACATATATATATATGTATGCACAGCGCATACTTTAGGGACACGCCCAAAATTGTCGCCGGAATATGCGGTGTATGGAAAAAATTGTCCTCATCTAATACGCTAGATGTATGAAAAGGCGCGAAAACTTTGGGGACAGTCCCTAAAGTAAGCAAATGTCCCTAAACTATGCGGGCGAATGAATAAATGTCTCTAGACTATGAGTTGTGCATACATATATATATATATATATATGTATGCACAGCGTATAGTTTAGGGACACGCCCAAAATTGTCGCCGGAATATGCGGTGTATAGAAATAATTGTCCTCATCTTAAACGCTAGATGTATGAAAAGGCGCGAAAACTTTAGGGACAGTCCCCAAAGTAAGCAAATGTCCCTAAACTATGCGGGGGAATGAATAAATGTCTCTAGACTATGCGCTGTGCATACATATATATATATATATATATATATATATATATATATATGTTTGCACAGCGCATACTATGGGGACATCTGTATATACATCCAAAATTGTCCCCTAAGTATGCTGTGTATCGAACCAATTGTCCTCATCTTATACGCTAGATGTATGAAAACTTTAAGGGCAGTCCCCAAAGTAAGCAAATGTCCCTAAAATATGCGGGGGAACGAATAAATGTCCCAACAGTGTGCGCTGTGCATACATATGTATATATGTATATATATGGGGCGTTTCATGTCAAGTGACCCAACTTTTTAAATCGACGTCTTCCGATCGGGTTAGTGCTTATGAATAGTAGTTTAGACACAATTTTTCAACAAGATCGGTCAATAACTCTCAGAGTTAGAGGTTGTCAAAATTTGCTCATACTCATACTCATATACATAGATTACATACTTTATAGCTCATATACTTTTTTTATATTATTTTCTTTCTAGTTTTCGAGCTTTCTATATAGAGCGGTTTGGTCAGGCCTCCAAAGCGGAGACATTTCCCCTTATTGCCCCTCCCCATAGGAATATCCGAACATCCCATCTTAGAGGACGGCTACGCTGGAGGTTGGCTCTTTCGGGCAATGTGAAGTTAGTGAATAAGTGAGTGAGTAACGTTATCCTTTTATATATATACAGATGTATATATATACAGATGTATAGCCGACGACGTGGAGAGTCTTAATGTACAATATATAAAACATACAACCCTTTTTATATAGTATATTAAATACTTTTCAGCTTCTCGGAATCGACCTAAGCCCGTCTAACAAAACAATAATTTTATGATTTTGAAAGTAATATTTTCTAATATTTCAGTTATTTTTTTAAAAGTTGATACACTCATAATAATCCATGCTAGAAATACGAATATAATGTCAAAATAACAAAAACTTTCGTAAAATGAACAAATATTGGTTTATTTTATGAATGTTTTTATTATTTTGACATTTAATGGTAGTTTTATGCATGGATTATTATCAGTGTAATAACTATAATTTTTATTCTCTCTTATAATTTCAGTTACGTTGAATAGTAAGTCCAACAAAAGACTTTTGTGCCACGCTAATGTACAATCTCTAGTCGTAATACACTGTAATTCTGAATCTAAGATTAGGGCCTCTGAAGATTTTCAGTAACGCGACATGAAAAGGACCTGTCAGTAGATAAAGTCTACATTAAATTGGATGATGGAGACATTTTTAATTAATAAATAAACATTACACGGTTTTTTGTTTAACAAAAAACAAATGATATTGAACTTGAATAATCTTGCACACAACACAATCATTTGTCATATATTTGTATGAAACTTTTTCATCAATATGATGAATAATTGATGACAAACGATTTATGAAAGAATATCATGAATATGATGAAATTTTTTTCACTGAGTGTATGAACCCATATATGTTTCCATTCAATTTATACATCTTTATATATGCTGATATATGAAACAATATATGCTGCTCGTACATGGAATCCTGTTTGTTCATACATTTCCATATATTATCATTTTCACTTGGGCCGCCAAAACAACTTACTTGCACTTTATTTTTTTCTCTTTTATCAAATATCCGGGTTTCATTAAGATTGGAGAAAACCCATCGGCCAGCATTTTTTCTTCTAAGTTGGCATTTTCATCGATGAATTTATCATTGGCTGGTCATACACTCAGGGAAAAAACGTCATCATATTTATGAAAAACTTCATAATTGTGATGAAAAACTTAAAAAAAAAACACTTTCGTAAAATGCAACACTGCGTTGTGGTGTAATGGTTAGCGCGTTGGACTTTTACACAGAAGGTACCGGGTTCGATCCCCGGTGCCGGCAACATCAAATTAATATGTATGAGTTTTTTCTATCCCTCATACGTATCGCAATGTCCACCTTCGGTGTTCCTATAGCAATTAACCCCACCGAAGTAAAATAATGAATCAGGGCTATGAACCAAAAAGCTTCAATAAGTTCGCCAACTCTCCATCAGGTGGCGAGCAACAACTGTTCTAAGACTTATCATCTCGCGCAATTACAGTGTTGCCATGTCTGAAGCCCTTCATCTTTCCCCACCTTTCATCTCTATACTATCCCTTTCCAAAGAAAGCAACACACTAAATATAGGAAGTATTTCCTGAGTGTTGCCTCTCTTTATGAAAAAAAAAAATGAAAAAGTATTTTGAGCTAAGAAAAATGCTGCACACATTTTCGATATATCGCTGCCCGTTAAAAAGTTGTTAATCAATAAAATTTTACTAAGACAACATTTTGATATCTTAATAACTTTAAACTGATCTACCATAAAATAAAAATGAACCATGCAAAATACCTTATTAAAGTGCGCACTTAGGAAATAGAGTGCTCGGAAAAAATCAAATTTTTTCAAAAAACTTATAAAAGTTTTTATAATAAACACAACCAAAATGCTGAGAAAAATACACAATTAATATATCGAAAATATTTGCAGCATTTTCCATAGCTCAAAATACTTTTCCATTGTTTTTGCTTAAGAAAAATTTTTATTATATTTTTTTTACAAAATTGATAGTTTTTATAGTTTTTATAGGTAGTTTTTTAGCGGTTCGCGATATGGCAAAAGTGTTTGTACTCTTATTCTCAGTTGATAATACATTTTTATTGTGAGTGATTAAAAAATTATTTTTAAAACTTTTTGAAAAAACAGAGTTTTTCTTCCACTCTATTGACTAAGAATACATTTTGGTTGTGTGTAATAAAAAAGTTTTTTTATAAGTTTTTCAAAAAAAATTTTATTTCTTCCGACCACTCTAGTTCCTAAATGGTGCACCTTAAAAATGGGACACAATGTTTTTTTTTTAAAGAATTTTGGGTGTAGTATCGAAAGGTGAATTCAAATTTCAAATTTCATATAAATGTAATTATTTTTGCTCTGCAGGATAAGGCCGTCGTTTTTGGCCGTAGCGTGACATTGGAGGGAGTTGAAATTGAAAAAATAAAATAATAACTCCATCCATAGCTTGATGCTAAGGCAGTGAGTTCAAATCACAGTACGACACCAAAAAATAAAAAGTTTTTCATATAGAGCAAATTAACAATATAAAATACTTTGTTCAATTGACACATAAATTAACCACTGACGAGTCCCAGGAGGGGGACGAAACTGCGGCAGTCTGGTGTATCCCTTGTGTCCGTAAAATTTTTCAATAAAAATGTTTTTTCTTCTTCTTCCTGTAAAGAGACTAACTAAAGTAAAAACTCCATTTTTTATTGATGCCAAATCATGTTAAAAAGGGATGCTATCCCAAAAACAAAGAAACTTTATACTTTTCTGACGAACTCTAATATATATATATGTGTAGAATTTTAATATATCAATAGAAGTTTAGGACATCAATCCAAGTAAACAATTTCCATTTGAAATGAAAAATAATATAATTTTCTATTTAAAAAACAATAATTAAAATACCGAAATTTTAAATTATATTTCAAATTAAGAGAAACTCAAATAATATTCATTTGATGTTTCAGAATTTTTACCTATTTCTCGTGGATTTTGAGCTTTTAAAAATTAAATTGCAAATAATATTTTCTATATTTCAACTGAAAAAAAAAATTAAAAAATTTTAATTTTTTATTCCTAAATTACACTATTTTTCCCTCAAAAGGAAAAATTTATTTTCACAAAGTTAATGAAACTTTTTTATGAAATTATGAAGGTCTATGCAAAATTTGACATACATTTTTATTAAACACTTCATCATATTTATGAAATCTTCATAAATATGAAAACTTCATAAATATGATGAATAATTGATGACAAACGATGTACTAAACAATTTCATCAATATGAAGAAACTTTTTTCCCTCAGTGTAGAAAGGAAGCATTCCAAGTAGTATTCTTTGGTATTGTTTCTGCCTAAACAACTTCTTTGAAAGTTATTTAGGCATAAAATATTTGTTTTGCAGCATTATATGAATGCTTGCATCCTATGACAAGCCAATGATAAATTCATCAACGAAAATGCTCAATTAGAATCATTCTTTGGCAGCACAATTTGTTCTGTGTTTCTTTGTACAATAAGTCGATAGAAATGTTGTTGAAATTCATTCCGTATTTAACAAAAGTTTTTCATTAACTACTTAAATTAAACTTTTTAAAAATGTATAATAACTTGCATTTATTCAAAAAAAAAATATAATAAATTTCAAAATATCTTTAATATTACAAACATAATTCTGTCCTCTTGTGTTCTTTTAGTCATTTCAAAAGATTTATTTTAATGGTCAATATTATAATTTTAATGTTTAATATAAAAGCACTTAATAATATTATTATTTAGCAAATATACGGCATTATAAAAAAATATTTTTTTTCTTTTTCATCTTCTTGCTGGTTCTTTTTATCATAGTAATGGAAAATTGTTACGGAGATAATATTTGTATATAAAGGGTGTTTTTTATAGAGGTATATAACTTTGAAATGGAATAAAACAAAGTTGAATTTTTTAAATTGACTTGAGATTTACTTTATTCGAAAGATAATCTTCTAGCATTATAATTTAAATGTGGTTCTGGCATATGACCGCCACGGCTTGCTCGGACGTAGTCTACTCTGGATGTCTAATTTTCGATGACTTTTTCCAACATTTGTGGCCGTATATTGGCAATGACGAAGCTTATCGGAGTAGTCTACCGACTTCACATATCCCCACAGAAAATAGTTCAGTAGCGTTAAATCACACGATCTTGGATGCCAATTCACGGATCCGAAACGTAAAACTATGCGGTTACCAAACGTTTCCTTCAATAAACCAATTGTGTCACAAGCTGTATGACATGTTGCACAGTCTTGTTGAAAACACACCTCCTGCACATCATGGTTGTTAAATTGATGAACGAAAAATTCAGTAATCATGGCTCTATAGCGGTCACCTTTGACGGATAGACTGATTGGGGTCTTCTTCTACGCTACGCTCTACAGCAGCAATGACTTCTTCTGTACGCACTGTACGACGTCTCTGCGGATGCATATTATCATTAAGAATAAACGTGGTGCGAAAACGTTGCATTGTTAATCGAATTAATTGCTCTGATGGACGATTATGTTGACCGTAAAATGAACGTTGTGCCCGATACGTATTTCAAATAGAACCATGATTTTCAAAATAAATTTGCATACTTTGGAATCGTTCCCAGCAAAACTTTGGTAATGGGTGCGATAAAGTAATGCATTACCTTGTAATGTGTACTCCTTACCTGTATCGTTATTTTCCAACAAGAAGTAATGAGTTACCGATAATTGAACACTCATGGATTACCTTGTAATGAGCCCTAATTACCTTTTACATTACTTCAAAACATAAAATAATGACTTACCGATCATCAATTACATAATGCATGAATTATAAACGTAAAGTAATTATTAATATATATTTTTGAAAATCTATTTATAGACACATTACTTTGTGATTTTTTGTAAGCATAATGGTAAGGTGCATATTTTAGATATCGCGAACGAAAACACGAAGCACAACAACTCATCTACATTTTAAGCAATAAAATATTGTATGTATCGATAGCTCAGTTGGTAGAGTTCTCGCATAACTAATTGTTAAATACCAGAGACCACAGGTTCGAATTCCAGCATGACCAAGTTATTTATTTAATAAAAAAAATTATTTATTTAATTAAAAAAAATTATCTGTAAAAAAAAAATTTTATGCATTTTTTTTTATGAAAATCTATTTATAGATACATTACTTTTTCCCACCATGTAACCATATAAGTAACCAGTTACTTAACCCCCTATAAGGTAATGAGTTACTTTGAGGCTCATCGCCTGTAAAATTCATCAGTGAAGTAACGTGTAAAGTAATGCATGAAGCCCTATGGCGATACATTACTTTACCCATGATTTGGTAATGTGTGGTTTTGCTGGGTTGTTCAGGCGTCAGTCTATTCATGTTGAAATGCAAAACCAAACTAAACATAAATCACTTGACAGCTAACAAAATGGCCGCCAGTTAAAAAAGTGTTACCAACTTTAAGTTATATACCTGTATAAAAAAACACTTTTTAATAAAGTAAATTGTGGGTTGCATTGCGTTGGAAATATTTGTAGAAAAATATATTAAGTCAAAGTGAAAAGAGATATATTGCACAAAGTAACAGAAAGTACACAAATATTAGTAAAATCTATACAAAAAAAAATGCCCTTGTTAAAAAAATGAATAATTTAAATTGTTTTTGAAATAACAAGCATATTTAGAATCATTTTAAATATCTTGAAAAAAAATATATGTTTAACAACTAACTTGGTATATATAATAAATTAACTCATTGATTAAATTAGGAATTCATTAAATTGAGTTTTTATGCGTTTTATTGGATGCTCTCAATACTAGATTTCTATAATAGACAATGTTTATGGAAATGTTCGCTAATGTGGGCTGCTAACTAAAGTGGACCTTCGGGTTTCGCAGTGTTGTGAACAAGTTTAACTTCCGCATCCTGATAAATGAATAAGAAACGAAATTTAATGAATTTCTATGTTAAATTTTTGCAAACCCATAGAATTTTATTTACAATTTTAATAAAATAAATTCACTCACAACTTTAATAAAACTTTTTGAAAAGTAACAAATAAAATCTAATATGACAATATCATATTAGATTTTTAGAACTGAGGTAAAACAATATTCGATTCTGTTTTATTCCATAAAGAAATAATAAACCAAGAAATTTTTTTTTAAATTACATTTTTATAATCTTCGCTAAAGTGGTACCTCGTTTTGTGAGAGGCGTGTTGGTGAACAGTATGCATTAGGGCGGGTCGATTTAAAAATCGCTCAACGTTCAAGGAAAATCGTATTCTAGGGATCAAAATAAGAAACTTTGCCGAAGGAACCATACCTCTAAAACGAATTCTGATGTCCCGACTTTTGATCTAAAGGGTCAAATTTTGAAAAAGCCTACTTTGATATTTCAGAAAGTTGGAGGAATCTCTCCAAGATTATTGGAGCTACTTCTTCTCCGGGAGACGCGCTAGCAGATTAATGCATAAATCATCATTCTAGGTGACCGTTAAGGGGCTGAAATTTAAGTTGAAAGAGGACCTTTTTAGCCGTGTTTTTATAGCAAAATGTACAAATCTTGGGATAGAGATATTTCAGAAAGTATGTGGAGTGTTTCCAAGATAAGGGTCTCTATTTCTTATCCGGAAGACGCTCTAGCAGATGAATGTATAAATTATATTCGATTGGGTTGGATTCGATTTTGGCACTCTAACTGGGTCAAAGTGGAATTTTTCAAAATTTGACCCTACGGGTCAAAAGTCGGGACGTCAGAATTCGTTTTAGAGGTATGGTTCCTTCGGCAAAGTTTCTTATTTTGATCCCTAGAATACGATTTTCCTTGAACGTTGAGCGATTTTTTTGCCTCCTTACAAATCGACCCGGCCTAGTATGCATATTTCTAAAAGTCATAACTACTTTGTAAATTTTACATTTTTTTTTTTTTTTTTTTTTTTTTTAAAAGAGAGGCTTCACTCAGGAAATGCTTCCTATATTTAGTGTGTTGCTTTCTTTGGAAAGGGATAGTATAGAGATGAAAGGTGGGGAAAGATGAAGGGCTTCAGACATGGCAACACTGTAATTGCGCGAGATGATAAGTCTTAGAACAGTTGTTACTCGCCACCTGCTGGAGAGTTAGCGAACTTATTGAAGCTTTTTGGTTCATAGCCCTGATTCATTATTTTACTTCGGTGGGGTTAATTGCTATGGGAACACCGAAGGTGGACATTGCGATACGTATGAGGGCTAGAAAAAACTCATACATATTAATTTGATGTTGCCGGCACCGGGGATCGAACTCGGGACCTTCTGTGTAAAAGTCCAACGCGCTAACCATTACACCACAACGCCCAACAAATCACAAATCACACAACATTGAATCAGACTGCAGTTTCTGATATTAAAAATTCAGCAGTGATTACTATAATATTTGTTATATTTTTATTGCTTAATTTCGTCTATATGAAATTTGTATGAAATCACTGACCGTGATAAAGATAAGCTGCTTTCAAGTACCATATACACTTCGTAGCACTTTGACCTAAGGTCAGGTCGATTTTTGCTGTTACTTAGAACTGCACACTATATTTCCTACAGCCATAGATGGTTGTTTCAATATAATTATTATTGAAATCCCATTAGTATTTCAAAAGTTATAATAGTTTTTTTTTTTAATAAAAAAATAGAAAAAAGTTTTGTGGTAAGTTTTTAAAATCCCAAGTTTTTAAAATCCTTTTTAATGTTACTATTTTATGCTATGTATTAGCACTTTAAAGTTTCTTTAACTTGTTTGTACTTATAAAAGAAAAAAATTGATTCCAAAGAAGTGTATATCACATTTTTAAATGATTTAAAATTGGCTCAATTTGACCCAACATACACTCAAAAAAAAAAGTTTGTAAAGTCAGCAAAAAATTTTGCTGAGTCAGCAAAATTTTAGTCAGGAGGGTGCTAGCAAAAAAATTGCTAATGTCAGCAAAATATTTTGCTGAAAATCAGCGAACTGAATTTTAGCAACAAAATTAGTAGATTCAGCAAAAGTTTTGCTAACACTTAGTAGATAAGAAATAAAAAAGCGTTGGTAAAAATTAATAAATTTTTTGCTGAATTTTAGTAGACTGAAAAAAACGCAAAAAAATTGTAAAAAAATTGTAATTTAGTTAATATATTTGCTGAAAATCATAAAACATATTTTTGTGATTCTTTTAAAAATAATTTACAATAATTACGAAATATAAAAATTTTCATTTTCCCACATTGATGTCATGAATTAATTTAATATCTGAAAATATATAGAAATAAATATATATAACATAACAAAAATTTTCTTTCAACTACTTACATCAATGGTAGTCTAAATGATGCTTTCTCTTAAAGGACTGCCGAAGATAATTATAGAAACGAAACGAAAAAATAAACTAAAACAAACGAAACAAAAAAAACAACCTTTTTTTTGCAATAAGAAAAAGGAACCATACCAAGATGTGTGTCTTTGTCTTTCGCTTTACTCTGTCTACATGTCTGTATATGTTTGTTTACAATTTGACCACACTAGATTATTAATCTATTAACATTTATTATAGAAATACATATTAAATTTAAATATATTATTTTGTCTTTTATTTAATTAATAGACAATTATTTTCACAAGCCGGTGACAACGCAAAATTTAAGTTGTTTTAATCCTCAATTTTGTTTTATGTATGAAAAACAGATACAAAAGTCTTCCATGGTTGATTTTTTTATATGTCTTAGTAGAGTTGTACTTTTTAGTATGATTTTCCTCTTCTCTACTACATCTTGGCATGCCGCGACATCTGCTTCATTCTGCGTATATCTTTCAATCTGGTTGTCGTCCACACTATCAATGTGCTTATCAGCACAATTTTTTTAGCAAAATTAATTAGTAAAACATTAGTATATTAGTAAAGCATTAGTATAAAACAGTTAAATGCTGAATAAGTATAACAAAAATTTTAGCTGTAAACACGATGTTAGCAAAAAATTTGCTAAAAAATAGTATACCTGATTTACAAGACGTTTTACTAACTTTTGTACTAACTTATTTTTTTGAGTGTACATAACAGATGGGGTATAGTTTTAAATAGGACAGTAGTGTTAAATACGCAGAAAAAATTATTTCACTATTTTTCAATTAAATCGATTTGTTGAAAATTTAAAAAGCGGTCAATTAAAAATTAATTGAATCAATTAAATATTTGCTCAAATTCTGAACTTGCTAAACATTTTCGTATACTATCGCTCAAAATATTTATATATGTGGTTGTTTTTTATAAATGTTTATGTATTAGTAATAAATATTTTAAATCCATTTAAATTAGTTTTTTTTTTAATCATCAATCGGTATATTACTTCATAAAGTTAAATTATTTAATTTTAGTTGTTTAAGTGTTAATATTAATTTATTCTAAAACATTATCATAAAATTAACAATGTAAATTTTGTAAAAATGTAAAAAAATTTTAAACAAAAAAAACCAATAAATTTAAAACTATTTAAAAAAAATAATCCTGTGGTTTAAACAAAAATTCTTATTTTTGCAAAAAAAAAAAACTCCAAAAAAAATGTTGCCATACTCCCTACCTTTCAATAGAAAGAAAAAAAATAATTTTTGTGTGAATTTGTTCACATAAGTATAAAAAAAATCTACTAACTAAATGAGAAGTACATGTCGGTTTAAATTCAATTTTATAAAATTCAAGAAATAAAAAACATTTGCTATGGCAACAACACTATCCAACTAAAAAAAATTGTAGAGAAACTAAAAAAAATCATGTAAAAAAAAAATATTAATTTTTAAATTTAAATAACTTTTAAAGTATAGGACATGTTTTGTTTTTGTCTTACAACGTGCCTTAACATAATACAGGTCAAGTTTTAGTAATCGGTAGTCAGCTTTGACAACCTGTAAGTACAAACTGTCCTAAGACAGGGTGACACAATCATAGCATTTGAAAAGATTAACGTATCTTTTACCATTTAATTCATACCAATATACTATCATTGTTTTTTTCGAATACCCCATTGTCTGTCAGTTTATTTTTTTAGATTTGTTTGAAGATCAAAATTTAGCATAGAATATAAAAAATAAAAAACAAAATGGAAAAAAAATTGTAGAAAATAAACACAATGTTCAGTAGAAGTTATAACTCAACTGTTATTGAGCAGGTTTGTATGTACATCCATCAACCAATATTTTGTACATAGACTGAAAATGTACAAAATCAACCATTCGCTTTCGTCCACCCTTTCCGATTTCAGCCAACTTTTGTATAGAAGTTGTAATTCATGTCGGATAGCTAGTCCCAGGGCATCTTTAAATATCGCCTTTCAAAGTATGAAAAATATTCGAAAATTTCACAAAAGTAAACATATCTCTTTAACGATGAAAGCTACGTGATTCGTTATTAAAGCTACTGTTATCGTGGTTAAAATAAAATTTGGAAAAAAAAAATATAATTGTTTAAATATAAAATGCAATTTTTTCAAAATCCTCGGTTCAAATCTCGGTGTTTCAAAAATTGTGTTTTTTTTTTAAATTAAAAAAAAAACATGTTAATTATAAATGTTTTCCTATGCAGTTGCCAAGTTATGAAGTAGCTTTAAAATGAGATATCAATAAATCACGTAGGTTTAACCGTTAAAAAGATATGGGCGATTATATACGACTACATTTTTTATATTTTCGATTTTTTTAAATTTTAAAACGCGATATTTTCACAACAGCAAGAGCTATCAACTTAAAATTTGAGCTATGTTATATCTCTATGACACTTACTTTTGGATAAAATTAAAGGGGGTAGAGGTCGAAAACTGGATATTTTTTGATGGTTTATATGGAATGAGTCATTAAGTAACCCTCATAATACAAAAAGACTATGAGGGTTGCTCATATGGAGCCCTGATCCCGAGAGATCCCGGAACGATATGGAATTAAACGGGGAACGAGTGGAAAATTTAACAAATTTATACTACCGGAACATGTTTGTGAAATTAAGTTTTGCAAACATTTTGTAAGATATCTCGCTTAGTTTTCGTGATACTAGCCATTTTATTTACAATATTTCCGTAACTAAGCCAGATAGGGCAAAACAGAAAAAAGTTTGTTCCATAAGGATATTAAGTAACTCACACAATAGAAATAGGCTAGGTCCGGGAAAGATCCCTAGAAATTAATTGTTTATGAAACAACTACATGGTGTCTAAATTATTTGTTTACCCAAATACGTAGGTGAAAACACCAATTTAATTACTCCGATAATAGAATGGAACATTGGTCAAACATCGGTCGATATGGAATGAAACGGAGTATTATTGGGACGTGTAAAAAATATAATTGCAGAATAGTCAAAATTGATCGTCATATGCTTAACAAAAATATTAGTTACGATTATAGCATTATGTGATATTTTTTAACCTTTAGGGATGTTATGAAATCTTTTATTAACTCTTCTGTTTGTGAGAAGGACATTTTTTGATTTTCAAACTCTCACACCTCCTTAATGTTGTGTGGGTTGAATACCTGAACCGTACATGTATTCCAAGACAAAAGTGTGCTGAATCGATTAAAGCTGGTTTTGAAGCAAAACTAGCAATATTATAGATTTTAGTGAAGAGGTCCCTGCGGACTTTGTTAGAAGAAATCGCTAGTGAATTTTGAGGAATTATGTTTTTTTTTTTTTTTTTTTACCTGAAATTCTTTTTTCAATTGAATGCTTACAACAGCGATTTGTATGCAAAGATATGCTATATCTTGCCAACCCTTAAAATTTATACGATCAGGTATACCAACAAGAAAACCAACAACATATTATACAGTATAAAATAAAAACAGTATACAAGGCTCATAAGTTTCATAAATCAAACCATATAAAGTTTATATATTGAACAGTGAACATCGAGTGCGAAATTTTAAAAATTAGTGTATAAGTTAAGGTACGAGAGTACAACTTAATATAAAGTAAATTTTACCCCACTAGAAGAATGCAATGGTTAAAACTTCTGCAAAAACTGAAATCCGATCCATTGCAAATTAACAAAATAAAATTTATTTATTTCACAACAGACATTGCGTTGCAATTTTATTTCATAAATTCCATTCACATGAAGCGTGATACCGTTGTCATTAGTAAGCATTTTTTGGCCACAAGGAAGGTTGTTGAATTCTTTATAGTTAGTTGATATCTGTCACTCAAGCTTGCATAGCAAGTATCGTTACTAACTTAGTAGTGAGTTCAAATAATAAATAAAAAATGTAATTAATTCT
Organism: Delia radicum; assembly: GCA_021234595.1. Classification (NCBI taxonomy): domain Eukaryota; kingdom Metazoa; phylum Arthropoda; class Insecta; order Diptera; family Anthomyiidae; genus Delia; species Delia radicum. The sequence continues at coordinate 92,842,485 of CM037853.1, forward strand.
TAAATTTTAATAAAAAGTGAGTTCAAATAATAAATAAAAAATATAATTAAATGAAATAAATCTTTTATTTAATAAAAAGTAACAGCTCGCATAGCGAGAATTATAACTAAAATAATTGGCGCCCAACGTGAATTAAGTGACAACATAGTTCTGAAAAACAAAAAAAAAAAAAAACAACTGGACATAGTCCTGAAAAAAAAAAAAACAACAAACTTATTTTGTAAAAAAGAAAAAAAAACACAAAATATAATAAAAAAAACAACAAATTTATAAAAAAGACAACAAACTTAATGTTGAAAAACAACAAACTTATTTAAAAAAAAAACAACAAGCTTATTTTATAAAAAAAACTAAATATAATAACAAAGCAAAAACTTATAAAAAACAACAAGCTTATTTTATAAAAAAGAAGAAACATAAAATATAATAAAAAACAGCAAACTTATAATAAAGAAAGACAACAAACTTAATGTTGAAAAGCAACAAACTTATTTTATAAAAACGAAAATACAGCAAAGTGTCTCAAGTGAATGCAGTGATTGCTGGTGTTGAAGTGATAAAGTGAAAATCAATCAAAGGCAATTTACAAATTTTTATTGAAGCCATTAAAGTGAGTGACGGAGTTGGGAGCGAGGATAAAATTCTCTGAAAACATCCAATAAGTCACCAGGCAACGATTTCTGCCTGGGCAGCGAGAGAATTCCGGCAACAAGAACAACAAGTAGCAGCGATATTCACATCAACATGATAAAATATATGTAAGCATTAGTAATAGAAAAGTAGTGATAAATAAAGAAATTTAAGAATATATCTCCTGTGAAATAAGATTCATGTATTATATTTGTTTCGGATTTGAAATAGAGTTTGACTCGGAGAATAAATTTGTTAGACAATCTTTGTTAGTTCCCAGAGTTTATGGACGAGCTCTCGAATATAATAGGAAGGTTAAGCGTCTCAGACAGTCCGGTAGTAAGCAAAAATAACAGAAATAACATGGATCCGGCAAATCTCCAGGTACTTTTGGACACTGCCATTGAGCGTGCCGTACAGAGAACTAGACAGGATTTTCAAATCACAATCAGTGAATTAACCGCACGGATCGGTAGTCTAGAACCGCCATCGGCCGTAGAAGAGTACGGGGAGATACGGATCATACCAGGTGTGCAATGTGACGAGACTCTAGACATAGTCAAGTCGGTCCCTGAGTTCAAAGGGGAACCTCAGAAATATGTTTCTTGGCGCCAGGCCGCCATCACGGCACACAAACTATTTGAGCCCTACCAGGGGAGCTCCAAGTATTATCAGGCGGTGGCAATTCTTAGAAATAAGATCTTAGGGAACGCGGATGCCGCATTAAGTGCCTATAATACCGTTTTGAATTTCAAAGCCATAGTGGCTAGACTGGATTTTATTTATATGGACAAAAAGTCTATATTTACTTTAGAACAGGAACTTTCTACGCTCAGACAGGGACAAAGGACAATTATCCAGTTCTACGACGAGGTAGAACGGAAATTGACCGCTATTGTGAATAAGGTTATAATGTCACATGAAGGCGATAATCCTTTGATTAAATCGCTGAATCAAAAGTATCGGGATGATGCATTGCGGGTTTTTGTCTCTGGGCTTAAGAGACCATTATGCGACACCTTATTCTCTTGTAAGCCTTCGGACTTACCGACAGCATTAGCTCTAGCCCAGGAGCTAGAAACAAATCGGAATCGATATAATTTTGCGGCCATTTATAATAATGGGCTTAATAGGGCTTTACAGAATCCTTCAGCCCAACTGTCCTCAGGACAAAACCAACGAAATACTGGACAAACCTCCTTTTACCAACAATTGTCCCAGTCACAATCTGCTCCAGGTTACTCTGGGCAACAGAATGCACCACTTTACCAGAATCGCCCTCAACGGCCTTTCAATCAGTCGCAACGTCATAGTAATGCAAATTTTAATTCACAATTTCATCCGAATCTTCGCGGATTTGCTCAGAATTCCGCCCAGTACCCAAACCAACAGGGGTTTAATCCTCCACAGGATTCCCAGCCAGTTGACACCGACGTAAGCATGCGAACGGTGCAAAGTAAAAATTTTCAGGGATTCCAAGCGCAAAAAAAGGGGCTTAACATCTGACAAACAGATCCCCGGAAAGGTTCAGAGAATTAACCAACTTGGACATGAGGTCCCACAAAATGAGTTTCCTGAGGAAACCTATGACTACATGGCGGACCCTGATATTCAGCCTTATCAAGAGTCATTAGAAGATCAGGATTATACTAATCCAGTCCTTGAGGATGAAATTAATTTTTTAGAGGAGGGCCAGTACTTCCCTATATTGAAAGAATAATAGGCGGTAGAACTATAAGACTTTTGATCGACACTGGTGCCTCGAAAAGCTATATCACAAACGTTATCGGATTAAGAAATATTAGAAGTTTAGAAAACCCGTTCTTAGTAAAATCAATTCATGGGGCTAACCTAATAAACCAGAAAACCTTGGTGAATGTCCTTAATAGAACTGAAACCTTTTATATTCTTCCAAATGTACCCCTATTCAATGGTATCATTGGATTTAATTTCATAAAGAGCATAAAGGGGGTTATCGACACGGAGCATGATATTATTCATTTCGATGGTGGTCAGGAAAAACTGAGATACCTTGAATTGGACAGAGTTAATGCTTTAATAAGTGACGGTTGCATTCCAAAGAGTGTGGAAGAGGTTTTTTTCGGGAGAATTAATGAAAACTCGGGCGTTTTCGCAAACCCGAATGAAGCTTTACCGTACAATACCAAAATTTCGGCTACGATTAGAACTAAGGACCAGGAGCCAGTATATTCCAGGTATCAATCATACCCCATTTCAGTTATAGAATTCGTAAATAAGGAGGTGAGGGAACTTTTGAGGAACGGCATTGTAAGACCGTCGCGATCCCCTTATAACAGTCCGGTGTGGGTCGTTGATAAAAAAGGTTTGGATGAACATGGCAGGCCCAATAAGCGTTTAGTATTTGATTTCACAAAACTCAACTCCAAAACTATTCCAGACAAATACCCGATACCTGACCCGTCTATTATCTTATCAAATCTCGGAAAGGCTAAATTTTTCACAACTTTAGATTTAAAAAGTGGGTTTCACCAAATTGAGTTAGTCGAACGTGACCGCGAGAAAACCGCTTTTAGCGTTAATAACGGAAAGTACGAGTTTTGCCGTTTGCCATTTGGGCTCAAAAATGCACCTAGTATTTTCCAGAGGGCTATTGACGATGTCTTGCGTGAAGAAATAGGGAAATCTTGCCACGTTTATATTGATGATATTATAATATTTTCTGATTCTGAGCAGAGGCACGTTGACGATATCGATAGAATACTAAGGAAATTATACCACGCCAACATGAGGGTGTCATTGGAAAAGTCTAAATTCTTTAAAACCTCTGTGGAATATTTGGGTTTCATTGTTTCAACTGACGGAATAAAGACCTGTCCGAAGAAGATCGAAACTATTGTGAACTACAAAGTCCCCAATACGCTGAGGGGCTTAAGGTCCTTTTTAGGTTTGGCAGGGTATTATAGGAGATTTGTCAAGGATTATGCGGCTATTGCGAAACCGCTTACAAAATTCTTACGAGGCGAAAATGGGCATGTCGGTACTAAGGACTCGAAACACATAGAAATATGTCTTGATGAGGACGCTATAAATTCTTTTGAAAAATTGAAAGAAATACTGTCCTCTGAGGATGTCCTCCTTTTGTATCCAGATTTTGAAAAACCCTTTGACCTTACAACCGACGCTTCATCTCACGCTATCGGAGCAGTCCTTTCACAGAATGGACGTCCTATCACAATGATATCGCGAACCCTGTCCCCTACCGAAGAGAACTATGCGACAAATGAGCGCGAACTTTTAGCTATCGTGTGGGCTTTAAAGAATCTCAGACATTATTTGTATGGGGTTAATAACATCAACATATTTACTGATCATCAACCCCTCACATTCTCAATATCCGATAAAAATCCTAACGCGAAATTGAAACGGTGGAGAGCCTTCATTGAGGAGTACTCCCCAACTTTCTTTTATAAACCCGGCAAAGACAACGTAGTCGCCGATGCTCTTTCCAGGCAATTTGTTCATAATCTCGAAGATTCTGGGTCGACAACTTCACTTCAGGCCTGTGGGAGCGAAATCTCACTTACCGAGGTAATTCCCTCTGTCGAAAATCCGGTCAACTGTTTCAGGAACCAAATTATTCTTACCGAGGGTACTGAATGTAAAAAGGAAACGAAAATTATTTTCAAAGACCGTATTCGGCATCGTCTAATTTATAACGGAATTGAGAACCTTTTGGACGTAATGAGAAATTGTATAAATCCACAAGTAGTTAACGCAATTCATTGCGACTTGCATACGTTAGCTCAAATCCAGCATTTGCTCGTAACACACTACCCATCTGTGAAATTTCGGTACTCAAGTAAATTTGTGACGGATATTTTCAATCCCAGCGACCAAATAGAGATTTTAAATAATGAACACAATAGAGCGCATCGCTCTATTTTGGAAAATACTAAACAGGTCCTTCAGGATTATTATTTTCCGGATATAAGGAAAAAGCTCAGGGAAATTGTGAGAAACTGTAATATTTGTCATGTGGCAAAATACCAGAGGCATTCCCGAAAACAGAAGCTTGGCGAAACACCTATACCTTCCTTTCCAGGTGAGATTCTTCACATTGACATTTACAATACGGACAAGAAGTTTTTCTTGACTTGTTTAGACAAATTTTCAAAATTCGCCATAGTGAAACCGATAGCCTCCAGGGCTATAATTGATGTCAGGCCGGCACTAATGGAGGTTTTGAATTTTTACAAAGAATCGAAAACGATAATTTGCGATAACGAGAAGTCCCTAAATTCACAAACCATAAAAGCATTGGTCGAAAATAACTTCGGTGCAGAAATTTACACAACCCCTCCTATGCACAGCTCCTCCAACGGCCAGGTTGAAAGGTTTCATGGAACGTTAACGGAAATCGCTAGATGTCTTAAATTGGAATGTGCTCTCGAAGACACAACAGATTTGGTCCTTATGGCCACCGTGAAGTATAATAGGTCAATTCATTCAACCACCGGACTTAGGCCAATCGATATAATTCATTCCATACCAGCTGATCTTAAAGAGAAAATCCAACGCAAAATTCTCGCGAAGCAGAAATTAGACTTAAGCTATCACAATAGGAAAACTATGGTTAAAACGTATAGTCCAGGGGAAAAGGTTTATGTTAAGGTTAATAGGCGTTTAGGCAATAAATTTAGCAAGACTTTTGTTGAAAAAATAGTTCAACAAGATCTTGGGACAACTGTCAAGATCGATGGGAAAATAGTACATAAAGATAACATTCGTTTCCTCTTTACAGCATCCTGACACTTGCGGTGTTCTTATCCTCTAATTATGCTGCTATCCTGGACTACACCTCTTCGCATTATATCCCGGTAGCAGACGGTGATGTTGCAGTCTTTGACAATTATGGGACATTGGCCCATGTAACCGACTTGGGAAATTTTACAATCATAGCAGCGGAGACCAGAAACTTGACAAACCTACTACCAAAGACGCACATGAGAAAGTTATTAGAAGCAGACGTAGATCAGATACAGAAAGCTATAGTAACTCTTCGCGTACACCACAGACACGCGCGTAGCATCAACATTATTGGAACGGCACTCAAATACTTAGCTGGTACGCCGGATTATGACGACATAACTGAGGTGCGTGGGAAGGAAAACGAACTGGTTACAGCTGCTAACGCGCAAATAACTATTAACACGGAGATTCAATCGCAGATAAATAATTTGACTAGGTCTGTGAATGCACTCATGGATGCGACGAAAGCTAGTGAGGTCAATACGGAATATCTTTATACCCTTTTAAGCGAGAGAAATAGGGCTATACTTAGGGAGCTAGATAACATTGCCTTGTCCATAACTTTAGGAAAATTGCAAATGATAAATTCTGTTTTGTTGGATAGCTCCGATATGAACTTTATCCTAAAATCCGAAGTAACTTTGAACGTTGGTATAAGTGAAATTATAGCTAATTCAAATTTGAAGATTTTATACAACGAGAACATAATAACATTTTTAATTAAATTTCCGAAAATTGTAAACTTTTGTAAGAAAAAGTTAATATTTCCTGTAATACACCAAAATGTAATTCTGTCATTGAAAATTAGTGATGTAGGGAAATGCGCTAACGAAATACTTGGCGGTGAAGACGGTGCATGCCTAAAGAATTTATTAAACAATAACACTGCTTCTTGTGGCACAAATTCCGCGCATGATGTGCCACCTCGGAGGGAAATTGATGACGGCATTGTCATTATAAATAATCAACCCTCTAAAGTGATTTATGAGAATGTGACGAAAATTTTACAAACGGGTACATACCTTATAACTTTCGAAAATTCACTAACAGTTAATTCAACGGAATTCAGAAATTTTCGAAGAATTGCTTTTAAAAGCCCCGAAATTCCTATAGCTCACACAGTAAACTTAACTGACCATACCGCTATATTATCATTGCAATACCTTCATGATTTGAATATCGAGAATTTGAAGCATATATCGCACCTACATTCGAAGGTAAGAGGAACCGTTTACACTTCGACCTCTCTTTTTGTTCTTATTGTCGCAATTTGTGTTGCATACGTTGTCGCCAAGAGGCAACGTAAAGTCGAAATTAACAATGTCCTTCGCAGTTATGATCAGACGAGGACGTCCGACGCTTAAAGGGGGGAGCAGTTAAGGTACGAGAGTACAACTTAATATAAAGTAAATTTTACCCCACTAGAAGAATGCAATGGTTAAAACTTCTGCAAAAACTGAAATCCGATCCATTGCAAATTAACAAAATAAAATTTATTTATTTCACAACAGACATTGCGTTGCAATTTTATTTCATAAATTCCATTCACATGAAGCGTGATACCGTTGTCATTAGTAAGCATTTTTGGCCACAAGGAAGGTTGTAGAATTCTTTATAGTTAGTTGATATCTGTCACTCAAGCTTGCATAGCAAGTATCGTTACTAACTTAGTAGTGAGTTCAAATAATAAATAAAAAATGTAATTAATTCTTAAATTTTAATAAAAAGTGAGTTCAAATAATAAATAAAAAAAATAATTAAATGAAATAAATCTTTTATTTAATAAAAAGTAACAGCTCGCATAGCGAGAATTATAACTAAAATAATTTATATACGTATAAACAAAAATGGCAGATTCAAATTTGGATGCTGCGGAAATGGTGACATGCCACAGTACACGCTACTAGACCAGAGACGTGTTATCGATGATAGATTTACAAAATTTATTGATGAATAGGAGAGTGACAATGATTATGTTGCAGTTGACGTCGAGGTTGAAGATAATGACGACCTAGCATATAAGATAAACTTTGACATTGATGAGTCGGATGCCGAAACTGAACCGCATGTGCAAATCAATGTTGAGCTAGATGAAGATGAATTAGAAACTACTCCTGCCACTACTGAAACTTCTGACAGTTATTTTATATCTTAAAATGGCGCAAAATGGAGCCAATTTGCACCACCGAATACACGCATTCATGCTCATAACGTGGTCGACTATATAAGAAGGATAGCAGGGCCAGTGAAACCAACATATGGTCCTTACACTATATTCCGCACGCTCATCACCGAAGTTATGACGTATATTATCATACGGGAAACCATTCGAAAAGCCAGGGAAGTAACAACTGTGTGTAATTCGAAAATCCTACGAAGAAAAGTAATGGAAAACAATCACTCTTGAAGAGTTCGATGCATTATTGGCTATCGTTTTGTATGCTGGGCTGTCTTAATCGAATAATGAGCTGTGGGGCCCACAATATCACAAATAATTGATTTAAATGGGTTTGCTTGGATTAAAGAATACTAGGACAAATTTTTGTGATAAAACATATTCAAGAATAAATTTTTAACAACTCAAAATTTGGTTAAAATTTTGGAGTTTACGTTTATGTAAAATATATTTTAATATTTCCAAGTAATGTATCAATGATTTTTTTACTGCATACTTAACAAATTATTTCATAACTGGTTGTTATATCTTCCTAAGTCTGCACCTCCTTAAGGGCTACAAAGTGAATAATTTAATTTGTCACCCATGATGCAAACGTATATTCCGAATTTATCCTACTTAATTATAACAATATTTGAACTGATCGTACATATTTTTTGTAATTTTCTTGTAATTTGTATAATCAAGATTTTGCAGTGGAAAATCTTTCAAATATTTATGTTTTCTCTGCCAGAGATTTTAAATTTAATGGGCTACTAATCTACAGAACCTGTTTTACACTCTTCAACTAAAAACTGTACAAATTAATTGAGCTTTAAGCTAAATTTATGGTCCAAACAAAATAATTTTAAAACAAGTAACTAAAAGAAACCCGAATCTTGCAAAGGCTTTTTGCTTCACTTTTCTCGGTACGCCATTAATTTTAACCAACTGACATAGAAGTACTCTTTTTTTATACAAATAATTTCTCGGACCTTATTTATAAATTTTTTTTGCAGTATTTTTTCTTAGCAGGAGTTATAGCCCACATTCCGCCAAAAATATTAAACAAATAAAGTACAAAAATGCAAATATCTGAAATTTATGATTTTTTTAGTTTTTTTTCTACTTTATACACTTTTTGACAACAATTTTTGTTAACTCATAAGCAAAGTCAGTTTTAAAAATGTGTTTGGATTTTCATCCGTATTATTTTTTCCCAGCCAATCTCAAGTAATTTTTAGTATTTTGCAATTTTGGTAATTTTATTGAAAATAATGGCGTAAAATTATTTGTACAAAGGAACGCCACAATTTTGTAGACAACATAAGGGGTTTTGAAAATAAAAAACCATTTTATAGCAAAGATTTTATTAAATTATTGAAATTCAACAACACTGTTTTTTGCACTAGGTCCGTGAGAGGTCCGAAAGTGATCCCGAGTGATCAAATTGTGTGAAATAGCAACAGCGTGATTTGTGATTTGTGTTTTGTTTTTTTACTTTTTTATGTGATAGAACAAATAAAGATACTCGGATAATAGAAAATTAGTTCCTCGTTCCATTTCGTTTCCTGTATTCCGTCATACAGTTCATATCGATATCCGTTCCAATCCTATGTAAAGCAAGCTAAACTTGTTTTTGTAAACAAATGTTTTTTTGCTCAATTGTTAAATGGTAATTAAATGGCAATGAAATTGTTTCTCCTTAGCACTAGTGAACTAATGATAATGAAGATATGATTTATTTAATAGTTAAAAACTGGACTAATCAGAAAACTTTTATTTTTTTTATTTTTGTTGTTCTAAATCGGGCAAATGTGACACTGTGCACTGTGTGAACAGTTGATTAGATCGATAGAATTCCCAAAAAAATTTGAAAAAACTCTCAACAACGAGTTTAGTTTTAGGCTTTGGGAATCAAATATGTACCATATATATTACTTCTGGTCTTATCATTAGACTTAAACAGAACTAAATCTGATCTATTGCATTTGCAAATTTTTCTATATGAAAAACATAGTTTTGCTATAAAAAAAAACTGTATCGTTCATCGAAAAATAGAATGGTATAATACAATGGGTACGTTGGAATGTCATGGAAATATTTTTTATGGATAATAACATATCCTAAGTATTTACATAGCAAAATATTATATAAGTTTAAATAAAATGTTAAATTTTTTTAAAAATTCAAAAAACTTCATTGCGTTTGTTGCGGGAACGATTGTGATAAAGTAAAAAGCATTGTTCTTAATATTTTTTAAAGGCCTACACGGTGCAACACAAAAATACAAATACACAATTAAAAAAATGCAGGAAGCTATTTCAATAATAAACATTATGATATTCCTAAAAATACCGAAAATGTCCCATTTTGGAAAAACAAAAGTGTTTTATTAATAAAAGTTCACAAAAATTTTATCAAATGTAATTTTTTTTAACCATTTAATGGTTTTATAATCTTGAATTGTGCGACCCCGGTAGACTAGTTGGTTGGGGGTCGTGGGTTCGATTCCCACCAGATGCACTGGTCTGTTTTCGCTACAAACGCGCCGAAGGCCATAGTAGCTAATAATGGTATATAATTTGTAATTATATGATTATTAATTAACAAAATAAAAATAAATAAAATAATCTTGAAGTCATAATTTAAAAACAGCTTTATGAGTCTTTTTTGTACCCCGGCCACTAAGGGTTAAAGAGTTTTTAAATAAATGTAAGTAGATTAGATTATAGTGTCACTATGCACCGCGACCAGAAGTTGGTATTTTGTGCTGAACAATGTAAATATAATTATAGTCTTATAAAATTAAAATGATATTTTTCTGAAAATTATGAAAGGTGCTATTCTATCAATTTCCTAGTGGATATTTTTTTTTTTGGCCAGAAGCGTAAAAGGTAACCCAGTATTCACAAAGTTCATAAAATAATTATTTTTATCATGTCGAGATATTTTCTATTTAAAAGCTTTACAATCTTGTACTTATAATTAAAATTAATATTCATGTGTCTTTTTTGTCCCCAGACAACTAAGTGTTAAAGATTATTTAAATAGGAGTTACGATAATTATAGTCTTAATAAATTTCAGAAAATCATACAAACTTTGATGAAAACATAAAAATTTTGTTAAATTTTTCACAATATAAGCTATTTTCAAAAAATGTTCTGGAAAGGAGTCGGTCCAAATACAAACTCGAGTTATCATTTTTAAAATTTATTTTTATTTTTCTTTTATAACAACTTTTATATTATAAAACTACCAATCGACATCTTCAAATTAGGCATTTTAAAAAATATTTAAAATTAATTTAAAAAATTTGTTTTTGCATTTACATTAAATTTGTGGGTCATTTGGGGTACCTTGCTGAAGTTTGTTAATGATATCCGATGAAGTCAGAATTCCATATCTAAATAATTTTGTGTGCATTTAATAAATAGATGGGAATTTTTTAATAATAATACACCGTTTTTCCAAAATGGGAAATTTTTGGTCATCTTACTGCTTTCCAAAAAACGAAAAAAAATTTACCTTTTTAGCCGTGTTTTTATAGCAAAATGTACAAATCTCGGGATAGAGATATTTCAGAAAGTAGGAGGAGCCTTTCCAAGATTAGGGTCTCTATTTCTTCTTCGAAAGACGCTCTAGCTGATGAATGTATAAATTATATTCGATTAGGTTGGATTCGATTGGGGCACTCAAAATGGGTCAAAGTGGGATTTTTCAAAATTTGACCCTACGTGTCAAGAGTCGGGAATTAATATGGTCCCTTCGGCATTACATTTTTTTTTTTATTTTATCCAAATATTTTTTCATGTGTATTAGAAGTATGTAGGGTGTATGCACCCCAACAACTATTTTGTATTCAAAGAACATAGTTGTTGTTTACTTTCTATTAAAGGATTCTTAGAATATTAAATATTAACTGAACTAGAAATATTAACACTGTTCGTTTGAAACAGATTTAAGTTAAACAAAAAATAAATGAACAGATATTTCCAGCATACTGACTTTTAGTATGACTCTAGCAATTCTTAAAAATATCATTTTTTAAATATGCCGTGGAGAGCCCTAAACCAATTTTTTAGTTTGAAAAAAAAATGTCTAGTCCCCAAGCGGATTTCAGGTGTACATTGTGGAACTCTGGCTTTGATGTCTTGGAGTTGATATTAGATCTTGATTAATTTGGATATTTTGAGTTCTAACATGCTAGTAGTTTAACAGGATAAGATATAGTTTTTGAGTTATTGCACAAAAAAAACAAATTTATAAAATTCGAAATTTTGTGCTTAAATTTAAAGTCAATAGATTAAAAAGTGTGTTTTTCATGTAAAATTAAGGAGCATAATTATAAAAAATATAGCAAGATTTACTCAAAATAGCTTTTACTTTGTACAAATTTGTCCACGTTTACGAAATATAGCATTTTAAATATTCAACAAATAATATTTTAAAAATGAACTCTGAACAACACTGGTCTCGATTGCTTAAATTTATGAAGAGGTAACTCGAATAAAGGTATAAAGACCATAAAATTAATTGTTCAAGAGACGAGAAAAACTTAGGAAATGGTCAAAACTTAAAATTTTTTAATATTCTTTTAGCATATCTGCTGACCGAGAATACATTTACCAATATGCAAAATTTGTAAAAAAAAATATAAAAATAAATGGAAGTTGGAAAATTTTTAACTTGAAAATTAGCAAAATATGGAAAAAGCGTATACACAATTTTTTTTTGAAGGATGTTAAAAAGCTTATGATAGGATACGATATTTATGATCCGAGTTTGACAAAAATTTTACCGTGTTACCTTTAGCATTATTTATAAGTTAGAAAATTTCAAGGACATCAAGGATATTTTTTTTTTTTTTGTGAAATGTTGTTCTGTTCGAAAATTTAACTTTTAAAGTATTTTTTACATAAAAACGCAGAGAAAGAGCCGGATTTAACCCTGGGAACCGTTATTCGAATCCACTCTTAAATCGAAATTTTAAAACGCTTTATTTTGGAAATATGGTCAAGCAGGACAAAATAAATGCCTTGATTAATTTTTTTTTTTTTCAAGTAGAATCTTTAATTCCACTGGAAAAATTTAGATTTTGAAAAGTTTCTTTGCGCGATAACTTAAAAAAACTACCAGTAAACCAGTAAAACTAATAACATTTCGAACCTCCATTAACCAAATTAATCAAGAGCCAATATCAAATCCGAAATACCAATTCCAGCGATTCGCTGTTTTATATGTACTCCTGAAGTGTGTGTGGAAGCAGAGAATTTTTTTCAAACTGAACAAAGATGTTTAATAAAATTGCTAGGGCCGTACTAAAACCCAACTATCACGAAATTTCTGATAATTGTTTTTACCTAAAGCTGCTTCAGACGAACCGTGATAAACGAAAATAACAACAACGAAAGTATTGTAAGAGTACAAAATAAACACAAATAAGAATTATAAGAACAATTTAACCCATTGCAGAACTGAAAATAACTGTCAACGAAAAAAAAATAAATAAATCAAAAATCTTTAATTTTTAATAAATTTTCCTTACACATAATTTTTATTTTTTTTTTTTTAAATTTCATTTGAACTTTTTTTGATTTCAAACTCCAATTTAATTAAAAGTTTAAATATATGTATTAAATGTTTAACTGAAAATTAATTTGGTGCACACAAAATTTCCCGTTTTTATGATCCATAATGACAGAGAAAAAAAAAACAAAATTTGAAAAAAAAATCGATTAAATTTAAAAATTTGCTAATATTATTATAACAATCACAAGAACTTTTCCATAAAAAATCAACAGTTATTTAAAAATTTAATCGGTAGAGTTGTTTCAGTGGAATATACAGTTAAATTACCAAAGAAATATATTTTTTAACTTTCTGTCTGTTATACAATAAACAAAATAAACAAAAATACGGACTTTCGGAAATAGTTAAAATATTCAGTTAAAATTTTCTATTTAAAAAAAAGGTGTTATGTTATATTGAGTATTGCAATAAACGAAAACAATATATTGTTTTTATGTATTTTGTTAATTAGTTTTTCAACAGTTGAAAACAAACTAAAAAGTACAATTGTTTTAAACGAAAAGTAAGTAGTCCTGTTTTTAACTGATTTTCAGTTAATTTAATGTGTGTATTCAGAGTATTTACGGAAAAAATATTGTGAGTGTGTAAAAAATTGACAAAATTTGAAAAAAGGAATACAAAATTTAAAAAAATAGGCAATATTTTAAAAGAATCTAGAAAATATAAATAGAGTTTTTTTTTCAATTTTATTGATTTTAAAATTTTGGGGATTTTTTCGATCTGAATATTTTTTTAATTCTAGCGATTTTTATTAAATTATTTTAAATTTTTAGTGCAAAATCTTAATTAAAACTGAAATCAATTAAATAGTTGTCTCGTTACACTTCCAACCATAAAAAAATAAAATGTTTGACTGCTACCCCCCTTCAATTTTAAACAAACTCGTTACTGTGGGTAAATGTGATATAAATATGACATATTCAAAATTTTAGGTTGGTTGCTCTAACATTTGTTAAATTTTCAATTATTTTTTTTTTTTTTGAAACGCTACATTTTAATATCCGATGGGACTAGCTATCCTAAACTTGGGAGATGTTATATTATATGACTTACAACTTCTTTATCAAGTTTGGTTGAAATTGGAATCGGATGGAGAAAATCGAGTGGTTGATTTTATATGTTTTGAGTTTTTTGATTGTAAACAGTTACCACTATCATTTCCTTAATAAGACCGCATTCAATTAAACTTTTAATTAAATCAACAAATATTTTAATTGAAATCGATTTTATGTTTTTATGTGTATGATTATATTTGTTTTAAGTGTGTCCAAAAGAAACAAAATTAATTTATACAAAATAGAAAATATTCTTATATATCGTTTCTCTGGAATTAGTTGTCCTTTAGTAACTTCTAACGGCATTCGTTTGCATTATAAAACTATCTTTCTTTTATCAAATAAAGTTTTCTTTTATGTTATTTCTAAACACCAAGTCAAATAATATAGATTATCACACGTTTATAAAACAACTAATTCATTTATTTCATGTGCCTCCATATAAAACGTATACCCTTTAAGGGTTCAAACAGCAAATTGATATGCCAAAAACGCAATAGGTACACACGTACCTGCCCACACACATAAGGGTTAAGCAATACAACCTTGGATTTGGTCAATATGACGCTTTTGGGAAATATTTGATATGGGTTTTCTTTAAGAGTCAAACAAAAGTGTTAGTTTTTTCGGTTTCGCGCTTTATGGTTTTGGGCGCTATTACCTAACGCCACTTCTAACAATAGAGTTCCGAGAAACGGTTTCTAGAATTCTATTCATTCTATTCGCTTCAATAAGGGGTTAATCATTGTAATTCTTGGCTTACTATAAATAATAACAAACATAGACACGCAAAACTTTATTAAGATTAGCATAAGAGAAAGCATTAGGAAATTGGAAATTAATAACAAGAGTCCCCAATGACTTTGTATTACTCCCCAATTGCCATATTAAATGGTTTACAAACAAACACACCCCGATTACAGATAAAACAACTAAACAAATATAAATCCTTAAGAAACAAAAACAGACGATAATGTTTTTATAAAAAACAAAAACACTTTTGGAAAAAAGAAAGAAATCCTTTGAATAACAATAGGAAGGGGGTAAGAGTAAAAGCATTTCCTATTGCATTTACAAAATTATACATAAATTATTCCTCTCAACAATTATGAAATTATGATATATTTGATATGGATTTTTTTTAAGAGCCAAACAAAAGTGTTAGTTTTAAATAATGTCGTTAAATTTTAGGAAGAAATACATATTTAATACGCTGTCCAGAATAAAAAAAGGAATAACACTCAATCGATGCGTATTAAACAGACTTGGGCGACATCAATTACATTTTACAATCATTCACTTGTGAAATTGTTCTGTATCATTAATAATTTCCGACCTAAGGTCGCACTTGTAGGCTTAAATGCTTCCTTAGAAAATTTTAAATTTTGTCAATACCAGACATGGGACATAATACCAATATTTGTGTATTTAATTACAGTCCAATTAAATTTTTACGTCTATTTACATGTAGTTGGGTGTATTTGAGTAATTGTTCTGTAATTAAATACCCAGATGTTGTTACTAATTCCCATGTTTGTTATTAAAAATTTTACAAATTTTCCAACGAATCGTTTAAGCTCACAAGTATGAGCGTATGTCTGATATTATAAATGATATAAAAAAAATGTGTACCTTGAAACAAATTTCAAAAATTTAAAATTTTGCGATTATTTTGCCATTTTTAAAAATTTTTGGAAAATTTTAGTGCATATGATTTAAGTACGCTTATAGACAAATACATCTCACTTTAAACTGGTCTTTTACATGTATTTTCTGCAGAGATATAGTGGTAAAGCGATTAATATATTAATCGTGTAATACCCCCTACGGAAAACGAAAAAAAGTTAACCATAAACATTAAGGCTACTTTGTAGTCCGTTATATTATCTTTAATTTTGTAAAATCTAAGTATTTTTCTTAAATTATAAAAGTCAGAATAAATAATTTGTCCCATTTTTTTCGGTTACGGTTGACGTTTCTATGGAAATGCCCATTTACAAGTTTAATCTATGATGGTACACACAGAGAGAACATAAACTAACACCCATAAGTAAAAGTTAGCAAGGAGTTAACACTTGCCATACTGTTGTTAAGTTTATGTTAACAAGCTTCTCAACTGTTGTTAAGAATTTAAAAACAGCTGTTTTCTGTCAAAGTGACTTCGAAAAATTAAAAAAAAAAAACATAAATTACTTTTTTGGGCCTGAAAAATATTTTTTTTATTATCTAAATTATGAAAACGATTAATAATTTAGATTCATTTGACTTTTTAAGAAATAGATCCCGTAGTCGTGTGGTTAAAGTTTATAAAAAAAAGAAAAACCCCATTTTTTGTTTATACTGACAGTTAATTTTCGTAAAATTTAATTTCACAAAAACACTATAGAATTTACAAAAGAAAATGCCACCAAAATTAATTGATTTGGTCAAGAATGACCTGAAAAGAAAAAAGAACAGTGGACACATTCCATCGTATCTTCAAGTTCTATCAAAGTTAAGGTGCTGGGGCCACAACAACGTACAAGAAGATTATAGTGAATTTCATGGATTTATTCATGATCCGAATTTGTGAAAAGGTAGCCAGGGCGTTTGCTAAAAAAGCCACGACATATATTAAAATGCCAACTACAGCTGGCATCTTGTTCCCAGTTAACTGATTTTTTTCCGCTTTTACCAATTTTAAGATGTTTTTTTCCATTATTTAAAAAAATCAGAGTTGCTTGCAGAAAAAAGGTGACACCTATCGAATTACCCTGTGTCATCATAGAAATTTAAGGTTGATTTTTTTTAATTTAAGTTGACAGATTATAATGTATTATGAATAAACTCAATGCTAACAAGCTTCTAAGCAAAAAATGCATTCTAGTAAGTTGCTCGTTGGTTGCGAGGTACAAGTAACTTATGAATATGGCTGTAACTTCTTTAATTTTTTGGTTAGAAAATTTTCGTAACTTTATTGCCATAGTTTTAACTAAAGTTTGATATAATGTTTATTAAAAATAAAAATTATGTTTTTTTTTTAACCTTTAATTGTGCAATGAAAATGAAAATTATTCAAGTTCGAGGCCATACCCTATATTTCTTTATTAGGATATTGTCCTAACAAATAATCTATAGAGTTTTTGTTTTCAAATTTATTAATTGATCACTTTCAGGAATGTGTTGATAGATCTATTTCGGGAATTTTCTAGGTTCCCATCATCAGAACAAGTTTTGAAAGAGGTAACAATCCCATGCCAAACATCAAACATTCATATAAACTAGTTTACTCACTACATGAGAACTAATATATATATGAGCTCGAAGTAAAAAATTATCACCACTGATCAAAAAATAAATTGAAAACTTGTTTGTTATGTACAAGGTCCACCTATGGAGGATATTCAATATAAATAATTTTCGAACTCGAGTAATTGTCATTTTCGTTGCACAATTGAAGGTAGAAAAAAACATAATTTTTATTTTTAATAAAAATTATATCAAACTTGTATTAAAGACAAAGTACAGTCTTGTTCACTCACACTGTTTTTTGTTTATAGACAAACAAAAAATAAAAAGGAGAAAAAAAAAGTGTATTGAAAATCAAGTTTTCAATTTATTTTTTGATCAATGGTGATAATCTTTTACTTCGAGCTCATATATATATTAGTTCTCATGTAGTGAGTAAATTAGTTTATATGAATGTTTGATGCTTGGCATGAGATTGTTACCTCTTTCAAAACGTGTTCTGATGATGGGAACCTAGAAAATTCCCGAAATATATCTATCAACACATTACTGAAAGGGTCAAATAATAAATTTGAAAACAAAAAAATCTATAGATTATTTGTTAGGACAATATCCTACCCAGCAAAACCACACATTACCAAATCATGGGTAAAGTAATGTATCGCCATAGGGCCTCATGCATTACTTTACACGTTACTTCATTGATGAATTTTACAGGCGATGAGCCCCAAGGTAACTCATTACCTTGTAATGTGTAAAGTAACTGGTTACTTATATGGTTACATGGTGGGAAAAAGTAATGTGTCTATAAATAGATTTTCTTAAAAAAAAATGCATAAAAATTTTTTTACAGATATTTTTTTTTTAATTAAATAAATAACTTTTTTTTTATTAAATAAATAACTTGGTCATGCTGGGATTCGAACTTGGGGTCTCTGGTATTTAACAATTAGTTAGGCGAGAACTCTACCAACTGACCTATCGATACATACAATATTTTATTGCTTAACATGTAGATGAGTTGTTGTGCTTCGTGTTTTCGTTCGTGATATTAAAAATATACACCTTACCATTATGCTCACAAAAAATCACAAAGTAATGTGTCTATAAATAGATTTTCAAAAATATATATTAATAATTACTTTACGTTTATAATTCACGCATTATGTAATTGATGATCGGTAAGTCATTATTTTATGTTTTGAAGTAATGTAAAATGTAATGAGGTCTCATTACAAGGTAATCTATGAGTGTCCATTATCGGTAACTCATTACTTCTTGTTGGAAAATAATGATACGGGTAAGGAGTACACATTACAAGGTAATGCATTACTTTATCGCACCCATTACCAAAGTTTTGCTGGGTAATAAAGAAATATAGAGTATGGGCCTCGAACTTGAATCATTTTCATTTTCATTGTTTTAACTAAATTTTATTCAAGTTTTAATTTGAATTTGTTATAATTTTTTTTATACTCTCGTAACATAACCCTATTTCATGAACATCCTTTACCGTGCTAAGATTTCTTTTTCTATCAATAAAAAATTACTCAAAACATCTTAATCAAACTCATCTATTACATCCTTAAAACCTAAAAATCTATAAACATTATATTAAAAGTTTTTGTATGTTTGTTATTCTTATAGTAATAGCTTTCTGCTAAACGGAAGTTTGTAGGCATTCCTGCCATTATTTCTTAGATTATTCCCATGTTACTTAAAAAACTAATCTTATGTCTACAAGAAACATAAAGTTAAACACAAAAAAAAAAAAAAAAAAAAAACATGAAAAGGAGTAACAATTCTAACTTCCGTATAATGAGCAGTCGTGCGTAATAAAAACAAACAACTAAAATCCACTATAAATTGAACATAAAACTTTATGCTGAATTGATTATACACATTAAATTTTTCATTGGTTTTTAATAATAGGAAAATCTTTGCAAAATTGGTGAATTTAAGATACAAAAATCGTATACAACTGATAAATGTTAAATGTACGGAAGTCTTTCAGGCGTGTTTACAAGGGTGGGTGGGGGTTGGTTTAGGGACTTAAGCAACCTTTGAGGACGCAAATTTATATTTTTTTTAATAATAAATTAATGAAAGATCAGATTTTTTTTTTTTTTTTTGTGCGCCCCGGTAGGCTAGTTGGTAGCGTGCTGGCTTATCAGTGCGGGGGTCGTGGGTTCGATTCCCACCAGAGGCACTGGTCTGTTTCGCTACACGCGCCGAAGGCCATAGTAGCTAGTGCTCGGTTAGGGTAATAGCATATAATTTGTAATTATATGATTATTAATTAATAAATAAAAATAAAAAAAAGATCAGATTTTTTTTTTTTTTTTTAAATATACAACTTAACATTGAACAAAGATTATTGAGTTAAAAATGTTTGTGAGATGCTTCTTTTCAATGACTGTTTTTTTTTTTTTTTGTGTTTTGGAACTCAATTGCGACAGCTTTTAACTGAACCAATAAAAGCAGTGAAATCAACTAATATCATGTTAATTTGGTGAATGGCTGAGTCAACTATACCAGCAAAAGCAAACCTGTCCGTCATTTTAACAAATTGTTTAGCAGACTTTTGGGCCGACGCACAGTGGCTGAAAATTTGATTTCACTAGCCAAAAGTCCAATTTTCTTTTGTCACCGGATTTTTAAAATGTTAACGTCATTTTGTAGTTAGTATGTCGAAATTAAGGTAGCCAAAAAATTAAGTCAAACTACTGTTAATTGTGGCATAGGCATGCTGCCAAACTTAACTGTTTTCTTAATTTAAAAAAAAGGTGAATTTTTTGTTTTTTTTTTTTATCAAAAATAAATAGTTACTACTAGCATGCTATCATCGATAATGACCTGCGGTCTTTTTTATAAGGTTGGTAGGAATGTAGTCTTTAGTGCTTGCAAGTGGTCACAGCACTATCGTTTATTATTAGGGTGTTCTGAAATTTTTATTTACCTACTATATTTTTGTCAAATTTCAATTTCAGTTTAATAATGAACTTCTAGGGAAACAAAAATTAGCAAGAAACGTATACCACCCGGAGAAAGGTGAAAGTGTCCTTCTTTAACCCTATATATATTTTTGCACCCACCAAGACCCGTCGGTAGAACACTGTTTTCATTTTAATGAATATCTCAAAAAAAATACAAATGACGGTAGTTTAAAACAAGCCCTATAAGTAACAATGGTGTGTTAAATTTGCGCTTTAGGTATTTTATAGCATCAAATAGTCATGATTTATTATATTACCAGTAATAATATATGCTTAAAAAACATACAACCACCCTCACCAAACGACAAAATCATTATGTACTACTGATGCATATGAATATTGGTTATCATCGTTACATGCAAGAATGCGATTTAGGGATGATTTGGATTTCGGATCTTCAGGAACAATAAGAAACAATGAAACCAACAAGGAGGTTAAAAAGTTCAAAAAAGAAAACATGTTTAAAATGAATATCGCAAATTTTGTTTGATTATAGATCAGCCAAAACAAGGGTCAGGCAATATAAAATGATGGCAATACTGCAAGAATATTCTTTCAGATCCATATACGGCATATGAAATAACAGGAGTGGAGTTAAACCTTATTTGAGATTTAAAATAATCCTAGAAGTACTTACGGTGCAATGAACAAATGACTCTAGAAAATTTGGAGATTATGCTAAGGAAACTGCAAAAATATATGCAACCAAGTACCCATGGAGAAATATGTCTGCAACAGTTCACAAAACCATGCTTTGTATGAAATCAGTTTTTAAAAAGAAACTTTTGTTTAATAGCATGATCATTTTCATACAGTCTAATGAAAACTTGCATTGAATGAAAAGTTTCAATGGACGAATTCCAGTGCAATTTCAGTGACTTTATGCTAAAATTTATAAATATCATACACATAATACTCTCAGTGTATGATCTCGTGTTAATTGCCGTACAAATTACAAAAAAATTAATTTTTAATGCTAAAATGCTGTCTTTTATAATTAGGATGATTTTGGTTGCTTTTACAGCGACAGACAGAAAAAAAAAAATTGTCCAAAAGAGACAAGATCAGTTATACACTCACAAAAATAAGTTAGTAGAAAAGTTAGTAACAACGTCTTGTAAATCATGTATACTAATTTTTAGCAAATTTTTGCTAAAATCGTGTTTTCCAGCTAAAATTTTTGTTATACTTATTCAGCACTTAACTGTTTTATATTAATGCTTTACTAATAGTATACTAATGTTTTACTAATTAATTTTGCTAAAGAAAAAATTGTGCTGATAAGCACATTAATAGTGTGGCCGACAACCAGATTGAAAGATATGCGCAGAAGGAAGCAGATGTCGCGGCATGACGCGGCATGTCAAGATGAAGTAGAGAAGAGGAAAATGATACTAAAAAGTACAACTCTAAGAAGGCATAAAAAAATCAACCATGGAAGATTTTAGTATCTGTTTTTCATACATAAATCAAAATTGAGGATGAAAACAACTTAAATTTTGCGTTGTCACCCGGCTTGTGAAATTAATTGTCTATTAATTAAATAAAACACAAAATAAAATATTTAAATTTAATATGTATTTCCTAAACTAAATGTTTATAGATTAATAATCTAGTGTGGTCAAATTGCAAACAAACATGTACCGACATGTAGACAGAGTATGCGAAAGACAAAAAAAGGGTTGATTTTTTTCGGTTCGTTGTTTTTGTTTATTTTTTCGTTTTATTTCTTTATTATCTTCGGCAGTTGCGTCTTTTAAAAGATATCATCATTTAGACAACCATTGATGTAAGTAGTTGAAAGAAATTTTTGTTATGTTATATATATTTATTTCTATATATTTTTAGATATTAAATTAATTCATGTCGTCAATGTGGGAAAGTT